>VXAA01001323.1:87101-110521 GCA_013399115.1 Anseranas semipalmata
AAAAAAAAAACACATTTCATTTGTTCAAATATATGAGAACCTGAGATGAGATGCTCAAAAGTGTACAACACAGGGTAAAAAAGAATTCAGAATATGGTACCTAAGTCTCAGTTTAGACAGACTGCATGGATCTGAGTCTTGCCCTGTACTGTCTTCATCCTCAGTTCTTCACATGTTATGTTCACACCATTTACTACATTGCTAAGGTTGAAATACTGCTCTCCAGTACTTTATACAGCCAATTTTGGGATAACTTAGGTTTATTGTTAGCTTTACATGAACTCTTTTTCTCTGAGAGACTGAAAATTAGCCTCCCCACCCCCAGTAATATGTTTTTTCATTCGGGATACAATTACTAAACAACAACAACAACAACAAAGACAATATTCTGAATACCACCCTTGCATGGGCAATTCCATCGAATTCACCTAAACTGTCAGAAGTCTAAATCAGTGCAGAATTTAGTTATTTAATTTCTATATATCCAACATATGTCTTATAACAAGCATTCCACTAAACTTCTGTACCTGGAAGTATTTTTGTCCTGTGACTACAGAATTAGTCAAATAAGAAACTGAAATCTAGTCTGCACATAAAATGGGAAAATTTAAAATTAAAATTAAATTTTTGGAGTCTTTGCAATGATTCTGCACTGTAATTAGTAGACAACATTTTACGTCTTTCTGGACAAATACAGGCATCCAGGAAACCACATGCATCCTGTGTTCAAGATCCACAGTCAGATTAGTATCCAAGCTGTGTGCTCATCCTTAGTATCTCACTCAATCACATCAACAAAAGACAGGTATATGGCTGTTGCAGCCAGGAAAATGGCTAAATGGAAAAAAAAAAAAAAAAGATTTCTTTTATCATAGTAAAAAAAGAAAATGTCAAACCCCAGTACTTCAGTAGGATGATGTCCATGGCAGCCAAGCTAGAGACTCAGAAAACTATTTTCTATTTTGTAAATGAAAAAACAAAACAAAACAAAAACAAACAAGCAAACAAGCAAAAAACCAACAACAACAACAAAAAAACACCAGGTTGTAAAAGGCACATAGAGTGCAAGATGAAACCTTTTAGAGCTCTTGAGCCAGTCAATATTCCTGTGCTACATGTTTTCTTTTACATCCCATGTGTACTAATGACAGATTAACAAGCCACATAGGTAGAAGTGGGAGTTTGAAAGCCAATTAGGCGCTGTGAATTTTCCCAAATGTGTCAAAATAAGAGAAGTGACTGTGCTAAATAACTCAGTGCTGATACACTGTAGAAAATGAGTGATTAATAAACTTCAGTGCTTTTATTTGCCTCCCTGAGGCATGATGATGTGGCTGCTCCACACTGAGAAGCAGAGAAGCGTGTGTACAACACAGGCAACACTACATAAATCTTCCAAATCAGTGTTTTGTTTTAAGGTAAACTTCTGCTTAGCAATGAATATTGGTTCAATACATCATACTAATAGCAATGCCAGAGTCTTTTCCTCATAATTTTCTATTAGAGTGGTGTTTTGAAGAAATGGATAGCACCTGGATGGATGGCTTTTTTTTTTCCCCCCAATTATTAAAAAGTGAAACTGAGAACAGGTGTCCAAGTAGGATACTTCTAGCTAACCATCACAAGCCCCTTCTTCTCCAGTACCCAGTACTGGAGAGAAATTTTGTGAATCAAGTGCTTTGGCTTAATGTTTGACCTACAGCCTTCCTGGCTCACTGACAGTCACCCCGGGGAGGCAGAAAAGGAAAGACGGGGAGGCAAATAATGTTTGGCAGCCTATTTCTAAATTAATACCAATTTTAGTTTTGACCTAAAGTGTGAAAGCAAAACTGCCAAGAGCTTTTATGGGAAGACACGGGACAAAAAGATTAATTTTAGTTTTACTAAAATGGTGGACTTCCAGGACTGTTTTTTACCCCCCCCCCCCCGCCCCCACCCCCAAACACACANNAAAAAATAGAAAAAGGAAAGGATTTTTCATCTTGTTTCAAGCCAAAAAAAAAAAAACAACAATCATTTCAGAGAATCATTTTCCTTTTTATTTTACTTTCTATTCCTATATCTGTGCAATATGGGTAGGTCTCTTTGCCAGTGGAAAAGTTCCTGTGACTTAGATATGGAACTATTTCTGTTCAGTGACAATAATGCTGCAGAAGACCCAACTGTTATAGGTCACTTCTCCAAAACTAACACATAAGTGAAATTTTGCTGTTGATCTTTGTAGCGCTAGAAGTTCCCATGGCAATGTCATTTTGAAAGACAGAAAAAAAGGGTCTGGAAAGACAGAAAAGTCAGATCACTCACTTTCCATATAAAGGTGGTGGACTAACCCATTACCCAGACAGTACAAATATGTATTCTATTAGCCATAGTTCATGCTTTAAAGTATCTCACCTGCTACTAGATACACAAAGTATTTAGTAAATTTGAGAGAACAATGTAAACAGCAATAAGGACTTCTCTTCAATCTCAACTTGTCAGGGGGTGGAACTGTTCCAAAGGTAGCCTTGAACCTCAGCAGGGTGGAGTGGAGGAGGAGTGATGAGCTCCCATACTGCAATTTTAATTAGTAGGAAATCAAAGATTTACATCAGACATGGGATTTTTCTCTGTAAATCAAAAGGACAGCAGCAAAGCTATCAGCTTTGTGCTAGCCGACGAAAGGACTTTCCCTGAGGAATGCATGATCTAAGGATGCATTTGAAAATAACCATGACAGCAGCAAGGAAAAAAAAAAATCTGTGAGCTTGAGCTTGCCTTTTTCTCTGACTTGGTGAAAGGTGAAAAGGAATCATACAGAATGTAGCCAGTAGTGTGTCCATATAAAGTTAATGTTCGATACCATCTTCAGCATTGAATGCAGAGTTGGGAGTTTGCTGATCTTCCATAAAGAGAAAAAAGATGGTATTTTTTATAATGGCTATTGCCTTTTTTACTAGAGGCAATGTCCTCACTTACAAACCCCCTTAAGTTAGATGCTGTGTTAAAAGAAAGTTCTTAGATCAAAAGCTTGATTTTGTCACTATTTAGAACATCAGAAATATAAATCTGCCTTTATGGGGTCAATTCACAACAAGGAAAGCAATAGACTTATGGCTTCGTATTAGAAAGGATAGAGGAGATCTTCAAAAACAATAGCCAATCTGAGATTAAAACTAGTAAAAGGAATTACAAAGTGAGCCAACCACTATAAGTGTCACACATATTTATCTGCAAAGCTTTGGTGAGTATCATTTGTTTTCTGAATCTTACCTCACAATTAAAAGGTATTCTTGATTGTCAGAGGTCTCTATGACAAAGAAATTTCACATAACAGAAAACCATAATTTCATTCATATGAAACAACCCCCATCTCTGAAAAATCTCTTTTTCAATGCAAATTTTGTTTTCACTTTGATTTTTTTTCAGGTTTTACCAAATGCATCAACGTTTTTGAGGACAATTCAATGATCTCTGCTGTTAGTTTTGCCATCAGGGAAAAAAAATAATACATTCTCTCATGAGAATCCTTAAAATAGTCAAGGACTGAAAAAAATCAGTTTGAAAGGCTCTATGTAGGTGCTTTCTATGGACTGGAAAGCTCTTTGTCCAAAGTGTCCAGATTAGAATGATATCACATACTCCTGAGCTCAACTTCCTTTACCTTAATGAAGTGAAGAAGGAGTTCCAGTAATAACAGAAGCGTTATACCGGTAGTACAGGTATGCTGTAAGCATGCCTTTATGGACACCCATCCTAACACAGAAGTCTAACATGATTAAAATATTGTGGCTCAGAAGGAAGCATAACAAGTCCCACTCTTTCAGGAGTGTGCAAAGAAAATTTTATCCAGTAATGTCTATAAAATTAAGAAAATACATTGCTTTTTTGAGCCTAAGGCTAAGTTTACTTATTCATTGTCTGAGTCTGAATCTGAAGAAGTCTCCAACATTGTTACAGACATTTTAAATATTTTGCTAGAGGCTAATTTTTAAATAAGTGACTGACTAATTAGTAGCATCAAAGTGTGGAACTGTGCACCACCTTTGGTATTTACCTCCTGCCACAAATAACTCTCATCATATGCTGTGACAGTACCTTCAGTGCCGAGTCGCTGTTGACTGCTTTTTGAGTGAAGGCAAAGGACAGTTTTCAAAACAGATTGAAATTCTGTGCAGCAGTACCATAGCAGATGTGGTCTGCAGACTGTCCAAGTCCCAGTGGCTGAATGGTTGTCTCCTCTCACTCTGCTGAGCACAATGAAAGGTTACCCTGCTGTGGCCTGAGCCTTTGGCAGCACATGGAAATTCTCCTTCAAAAAAGGGAAATGTATATACAATTTCTGGCATCATCCTCTCTACTCCAGACACCTCTTCCTTTCTGTCATCACCTCATCTCACTTCCTCTCTAGTTTTTCCTTTTTTTTTNNNTTTTTTTTTTTTTTTTTATTCTCCCTGCTTCTGTTTATCTTACTTTTGTCGTAAGCTATTTTATCTTGGAAGGCTGTGTTTGACTTTTCTGCTCTGCCAAGTATTTCTGGTAAGGCAAAAATAAATCAATGAGAATTTAGGGTCAAACAAAACAAAACAAATAATCCATAGTTAGTGCTTCAGCATGTCTGAAAAATGGGAATGAGTCCATGGTTTTAATTCCTAGCAGGCTGTGAGATTCGCGGTGTTCTTGTGTTATGCTAACAGTGTTATATCCTCCCTTCTTGCTTTTGGTCTCTCAAACCCTGCTGAACTTTATACCTGGGAGAATGGAAAACACAGCCTGGAGGAGGTAGATCACACTTCCTTTTTGTATTTTAACATGTAAAAAGTCTGTCTGCCAGTTTGTCTCTAGGCCTTCAGTCCACTAAATTCTGCCCAGTATCACTGGGTTGCAGAGAGAAGACTCAGTTAACTGCTACCCTATCCCAGCACAGCATCTTCCCGTTACAAGAAAATAGCATTATTTCAGTAAAATTAAAACAAAAACAAAAACAAAAAACAGTGTCAGACAGCAGCCATTGGGATAGAGCCCAAGTCTGGATTGTAAAAGCCAGGGCAGCCTGGCAAAACAATAAATTGTTGGCAGATGCATGAAGTTCAGGCCTTGAAAACAATACCAGTAAGACATTTATTCATCAGCAAAATACAAGGGAAGAATGCAATTAAATGTCTTCATTACATCATAGAACCAGATTAAACTGTGTAGAAAATGGTTGAAGACTTTCTCTGTTTTATATTGAATCAAAGTGCTATATCAAATTAATATAACTAATTAACATAAATAAATATTCCAAGGATTTCCAATGCCTTTATTAGCTTGGTATATTACAGTCTTAAATGTATTTTTCCTCCCAGTACCACTGTCAGATAGGAAAGTATTATTAAGTCCATTTCACATAAGAGAAAGTGAAGCTCAGACAGCTGAGATGGTGTTTGACTGTGCAGTGACATTCAAGCATCGCAAGATCCATGGGTAATTATTACATATGGACTAAGAAAAAGTCATGCAACTTCCAAGGTTCAAATTCACATCTCTGCAGGCATCAAAACATCAGCTCAGATCGAGCTGGCATAGCATTTCTACAGAAAATTGCTTTATATGTTGTTAGTGGCATTGCATAAATTGCACAAAAATATGAAACTGAACTTAGCTATGCAAATGAGAGGGCCAATACCCTCAGTGTTGGACCATGCTTTCTCTTTAGGTGTGGAATAATGTCAAGATCATGTAATAAAAGGCAGATACTTTGGAGCTGACCTTTGGTCTCATAACTGCTAACAGGAATGGTACAGTAGGAGTATATTACAGAAATGCTATCTCCTCTATAAAACAAGCTTAGAAATAGCATAATGCTTTAAACATACTTTCTCAGTTAACCCTTGCTGTAACACACCCTGAAGTCATTTATATCAGTGATAACAACAACAACAACAAAAAAGAGTAGTTTTTCATACCCACTTTACACCAGCATAACTTGTGACACAAGGCAGAAGGAGAGTGAACTAGACCCCCTGTGTGTGTTGCATTATTTTCCATACTTGAGTGCTAATGGATTTCACATTTAGTCATTTCACAATGAACAGGCATGTAAAATACGCAGAGAATACCATGGAGTCTGCCCTACAGGGTCAGTGATATTCCAAATAAAATGGGCTGTAGATTTTTTTCAGTGAAAGTTGGGCCACATTATTTTATTGATTTTCCAGCAGACAGTCTAGTGAAATCAATGGGCAATTCTACTTAGTAATCAATGATACTATCTGGCCATTAGCTTGTATTAGAAGAGAGATCTGAACATCTGATAGACATACCTAATAGCACACACATCTCACTACAGCTGTGCAGATCAAACCACAAAATTGATGGCAACTTTACCTCTATATGGAAACGTTAATAATGGGAAAGAAAATAACATTCAAAAAAATGTTGTTATCACATCATCTCTGAAGCAGCCAAATCATTATAAAACAAGTCTCCAGTGCATTCTGTGAAGAATAAGTATCATTAAACAGTCTCAAAAATTAGGCAATCAAAATTTGCAACATTTGACGTTAGCAGTTGCTGTTGAAAATGTTATCCATTTCTGTGAGCAACAGGAATCTATGGGTGAAACTCTGAACCCATCAAACTCCAGTTCTTAGCAACTTAATTTTGTGCACTTTTTACTTTCAGTCAATACTATGGAATATTGCTAACAGAGTTCAGCAACCTTAAGAACTGAGTTGATTCACCAGACATTTTTAAGTCACACCTTTCAGAGTCAAATGTGTGTGCTTTCAGGAGTTGTGGTATTTTTAACTTGCCTTGATCTGTGCTGAGTTATGAATTGTTCAGACCTCATTTGATCAACCCCCCTGAAAAAAAAAAAAAAAAAAAAAAAAGAGTGCATATGTGTGCTACAGTGACTTCAAGTGGGAACACAGATAACTCAGGTCGCATGGAAGATAAAAACTTCTTGCAGAACATTTCAGATTTTATGCTCCATAAGGCAAGACTTTATGGGGAGCAGTCTAAGATATTTAGACAGCTGCTGGAACCAAAGAAAGATGTTTGGAGATATCTCATCTGTCTTTATTCTATATTGCATTAATTTTTGGATGAATATTGCTAAGTGTCACTATGGCACTGGTATAAAAATAGTTGCTTTTTTGACAGACTTTTGCTTAAGTAATATTTTCAGTTTGTTGATTCATTAATGCTATTTAGCAGAGTGCTACCAGCTTTGGGTGCCCATAGTCCCACCAGAAAATTAAAATGGTGAGCCTAGCTCAATGGAGTGACATGATGAGCTGACTCTAGGATTGTATGGGGTGGGAGAACTTTAAGACCTACCTTTGTCTACCCCCAAACATTCAGGTACTATATGTAAGAAAGTTAAAAAGCTTGTTGGTATTTTCAGTTCTGCCCTTGCCCATCCACTGATCCCTTGAAGTACTGACAGTCCTGATAGTCCCAAGAGCTACTTTGAAACCTCCAGTAGAATTTACAAGCTAAAACTATCTACCCCAGTTGGCATACAACAGAGAAGAAACATTAACGATTCACATGCACCTTGTACAACAGAGAGCAAGAAGATAGCAATGTTGTAAATAGCAAAGATGCTATTTACACTTAGAAGTGCAGCTGTTTGACCAAAGAAGGCCTGCCAAGGAACACAGGAACAAATTCTTGGTTTATTTGATTTCTACCCTCCTGAAGACTGCCACAAGCACTGGTCCTGAGGTTGCTACTCTGAATCTTGCTTTTTACACATAGTTATGTACTCAGTGGAAGAAGGATTGCAATCTGGACCTCCAAGGTAAATGCCCTAATATTCTTATTCTGTTCTAATTAATAATTATGTTCATAATAATAATTATACTGTGCAAAGTGGAAGATCTTCTCTGAAGTGAAGAATTAGATTTTTCTTTGGTCAAAAGTGCTAAGCATAAAAAAGATAGAAAAATCATATAGGTAAGCCACTCTCCATCCCTACAGTTAAATTTTCCTTGCACATAGATACAGTCCTTCAGTGTCCACCTAAGATACAGTCCTTCAGGCTGTCCCCACCGTTCACATTTGTGTGGGTGCTCTGTGTGCTTCTATGGGTGCTGGTAAGGCATCCACCATTGTACCAGATTCACATGAGTCTAACAGTTTGATTTCTTGCTTGCTCTTCATCTTGCCTTGAAAGCCTGAACACTCTCCTTTAACCCCTCCTCCTTTTTCCAGCACCCAGCTCTAAACAGCTTTACCTTTAATCTCTTCTCCTTTACTTTGCAAAACAGCTGTATCTCTAGGAGTGAGGGTGAAAAGAATGTTCTTCATGGATACACCACAGGCTATTGTGTTGTAGTAATGTGGTGATATCCTATTGGGACCATCTTACTCCTGGCTGAATCCCTTAGCAGCCCTTTTTGGAACAAACACAACTGCAGACAAACTACTGTAAAGCCACAGAGCCCAATACCATATTCATTAAAACAATATATAGTTGTAGGTTTGTTACAGTGAGCACAAAATATGACACATGGGTTGAATACTAATCATAAATCTGCATAGTACATCTGATTTATTTGCACCTATGATAAAAATTTATCACAGTATAAGGTGAAAAGCAATAAGTATGAGGTTAGAAAAAGAGAGGCAATATCCTGGCTGGTGAAATTTAGTTTAATTTCATATATACATCTGTGAACATCTAAGGTTTGACCCACCATGCCAGCTTTGGGCTTACAATTGCATATAACATATATGTCACATATGCCACAATATACTCAAGATCTGTTAGTTGTATAGAATCACTTACCAGGCTATTTAGAGTTTACCTGAAAATGTAAAGGGCTGAACGCATGGTTATGATCATGCACTTTGACATTCTGCACAGCAACAGGAAATGGTTATGATTTTTCCCAAATATCTGGTATATTGAACTTGTACTTAAGCACAATTAAGATTTATTTATTCTTTATTTTGAAAAAAGTCAAGTGATAAAGAATTTATGAAATGGTGGTGAATTTATGAAACAAGCTGACAATCTTTTCCAGAGTTTAACTTCCAACTCTACTAAAAACAGAACTTACTCTGTTCATATAATAACTGTATTTAACATGTAGCCTTTTCCCCAAATGAGTAAATATCACTTGATATAGCTGGATAAATGGTATGTATGTTCTGCTCATTAACTGTATTGTGCATGTTAGAGACCACCTAATGAATCTGTCTGAGAACGGTGTCTGCTTAGGAAAAAATCTCATCAATTCTCTGCATAAAAAACAACGTAGGAGTTTCATTAATGTCTCCTTAACTGCTTTCTAATTAGCAATTATGGCGCTTTCCTATGATTTTTCAAAAGCTAATACACAAATGTAACAAAATGTTTTGAAAAAAGAGTAAGAGTGCTTTAGAAAGAAAATCCCTTTGTACTATAAATAAGATTCTGAGAAATAATTGCCAGCTGGCTTTTTTAATGCTTATTTTCTACAGGAGAGATGATGACAGCTGTATTCACTCCAAGGAGACCAAATCAGTACAGAACACTGTTGGGTCTTTTTCTCTCGACTCCTTTTTCATGCTGGTCCATTTTCTTATATCCTTTTTGAGCGTGTCAGACTAGTACAGACATTTATTAATGTATATCATGTGCTTTGCTCTCTGAGGAGATTTAAAATGCTTATTAGAGAATTGCAAAGCCAATCTGCTGTACATGAAGGACAAGGGATATAACTTTAAAAGTGACTCAGCCCTTCTTTGAATTAGTGTACTCATGAGCGCTGAAAATTAACACAAACACATGTGCAGAGACTCCTTTGAACATGTAAGCAAGCTTGGCAACTGATAATTGTAGCCTCTGAAACATACGGTAGATGCCCTTTACATAATTGGCCCTGAGAGAGAAATTCCAAAATGTGGCTTGAATGTTTTCCTCTGGGAATAAAGAAAACATCCACCCTGAGAGGTTCACTTTATGTATTTCAAGTCCAGCTTAAATCTTTCCCAATTCAGTTTTACGAAAAGGTACAGATGTTTGGAAATAAATAATATAAAGAAAAACTAGCCATACTACTGAATGTCGGGGACATTTTGGCTTATTTCAGTTAGAGTTTTGGGCAATATAGTCCATTGTTTTCCCTCTACCCAGCAACTACTCATGGCTTCTTAGAAAACAATGTATTAATCATTTTCTAACAAGAGCAGAAAATCATCTATTGCTAAGACAGCATTACCATGAGAATACAGTTTTAGGAATGTATTTGTCCACAGGCCAGACATGAAGAAGGCCTCAGGCAGGGAAATACAACTTGTACCAGTTTAAACATCTAAACCCCAAATTCCTACCTAGAAAACAAAACAAAACAAAACAAACAAACAAGCAGACAAAACCGACCTAGTACTCATTGTCTTCCTGATTTAGAAGGAGACTAAACTGACTATTATAATTTGACTGAATGATTTCACAAAATCACAGAATCACAGAATGGTTGAGGTTGGAAGGGACCTCTGGAGGTCATCTGGTCCAAATCCTCTGCTCAAGTAGGGACACCTAGAGCAGATTGTGCAGGAAAATTAGTACCTGCCTGTTTATCTTCAGTAATTAGGACCTGCATCTTTATCTTCAGTACATAACCAGAACTGTGCTATGAACAGCCAGAGAAGTAGATCCTATCTAAACCACACCTGAAGCTAAAATCTAGGTGAAACAACTTTTTAGTTCTCTAAAGGGTCAAAGCTAGTAGGCACATTTGGATGATGACAATGCACACTACCTGGGACATCTTTACTATTAAAGGAATAGAGGCAGGCAATGGGTATGCAATAAGTCAGTGTGTTTAATTGCTAAAAATGCTCTCTGTTTAGGCACACTGCAGTTGATGGCATAACCCTTGCAGTGTTCCTCGCAAGTAGTGTGGATGAAATTGCTGTCGTCTAGGAGGGGAAGGGAAGTTAGCTGTGTGGACACAAGTCATGTTTTGTCACTTGTGAACAGGTTGACAGGACAGGGCCTGGCCTGTTTGGTTTATAACACAGAATCAGAATATCCTGAGTTGAAAGGGACCCACAAGGATCATCCAGTCCAACTCCTGGCTCCACACAGGACCACCCAAAAATCAAGCCATACGTCTGAGAGCATTGTCCAAACGCATCTTGAACTCTGGCAGGCTCAGTGCCGTGACCACTGCCCTGGGGATCCAGTTCCAGTGCCCAAACACCTTCTCGGTGGTTCCTAACACCCAGCCTGAACCTCCCCTCTCGCAGCTCCATGCTGTTGCCTTGGGTCCTGTCGCTGTCACCAGAGAGAAGAGCTCAGCGCCTGCCCCTCCGCTCCCCTCATGAGGAAGCTGCAGGCCGCCATGAGGCCTCCCCTCAGTCTCCTCTTCTCTGGGCTGAACAAGCCAAGTGACCTTAGCCCCTCCAGACCCTTCACCTTCTTCACAGTCCTCCTTTGGACACTCTCTAATAGTTTTATATCCTTTTTATATTGTGGCACCCCAAACTGCACACAGTACTCGAGGTGAGACCGCACCAGCACAGAGTAGAGTGGGACAATCACTTCCCTTGACTGGCTAGCAATGCCATGCCTGATGCACCCCAGGGTACAGCTGGCACTTCTGGCTGCCAGGGCGCACTGCTGACTCATATGCAACTTGCCATCGACCAGAATCCCCAGATCCATTTCTGCAGGGCTGCTCTCCAGCCTCTTGTCCCCTAGTCTGTATGTATAGTCAGGGTTGCCCTGTCCCAGGTGCAGAATCCAGCACTTGCTCTTGTTAAATTTCATGCTGTTGCTGATTGTCCAGCCCACTAATTTGTCAATATCTCTCTGCAAGGCCTCTCTACCCTCAAGGGAGTCAGCTCCTCCTAATTTAGTGTCTACTGCAAACTTACTTAGTTTGCATTTGAGTCCTATGTCCAGATTATTTAAAAAAAAACATTGAAGAGAACTGGCCCTAAAATGGAGCCTTGGGGAACCCCACTAGTGACTGGTTGCCAGCCTGATGTAACCCATTTACTAGAACACTTTCAGACAGATCCATCAGCCAATTGTTCACTCATCATATTTTTTATTTGTCTAGCTGTATGCTGGACATTTTGTCTAGAAGGATACTGTGATAAACAGTATTGAAAGCTTTGCTGAAATCTTAAAAGATTACATCTACTGGTTTCCCTCTGTCAAATAGATGGGCAATTTTGTCACAAAAAGAAAACAATTTAGTTAAACAGGGCTTATTACAATAGGTGTAACTAAAATATTAAATAAAATACAAGTTATAGTAGCCAGAGGCACCTTCATTCAAATCAGGGCAATATGATTCAGTGGTGCTAACTATCTGTATTAGGTATCAGACATTAGTGCCTCAGACTCTTATCTAGTCTAAGAGATTCAAATGCATGTAATTTGCATCCCCCAAAAGGCCTTATCGACCATATGGCTTCAGTGTGTCACCCTCCACCCCTCCTGCTGAAATTGGACCTACTGACTAACAAAGAAAGTAAGATGCATAGGAACAAATGGAAAGGAGGAAACAAAGAAAGAAAACCACACCCTCTACAGATAGCCTAATGTTGCCTTTGGTCATTTACCTCAGTAAGAAAGTCCTGATCTCTGCTAACTGTTCCCATCACTGTTTATACATGTTGTGTTAGGAAGTCATTGGGTAAAAGTAAAAATAATTCTGAGAGCAGGAATCTAGAATTCAGACTTCCCGTCACCTCCTTGATGAATATCTTAGCAACTAGGCTGTTTTATTTTTGAAACAACTCCAATCCCTAACTTAGCTGGAGTAGAATACTTTGTGTACAATGTACTCCTGCAGTGTTCTCTTGCCCAAACAACGAAAATTAGTGTTTAGTCATTAATCAAATTACTCTTTTAATACCACGAGGTATTAATTGTGTTGATTGACTTCTATGTTCAGACATTCCTAGACATTCCTTAGAACATCACAGGTGCTATAATAAGTAGAGCTACCAAATTGTTTTAATGATGGGGACTGTTACAACAAGTCACTGAAGTGAAAGGCTGCTAGGCTGTTTAGTTCAGGAAGAAGGAGAAAAATACCATTAGGGAAAAAGTAAAAAAGATTCAAAACGTTGGCAATGTTATGCTGAAGAAAACCCTGCAAGTTCATTGTGTGTCCATTAAGATGATGACATCAGCTATGTGCATTGTTGTGTATGCTTTTCATCCTGTTTAAATATGCTTCTCAATGACTCCTTGCATTCAAGCTAAACTGAAAAAATTTTACAGGCAATCTTATTGTGCCTGCCAAATGATGGATCATTGCAAAGATGTTCTGATACAGAGTGGCCTCCTTCACCTATTTCTTCTCTCCTGTCCACTTAAGAAATTATTTTCCTTGTCCTCCTCCCCACAATGCTCTTCTTTTAATATCTTTCCTTTTATTTTCTGTAATGTTCCTCCTTTGTTCATCTGTGGTGGTTCTGAATGCTAATGAGTTCATTTCTGATTTAGTATTTTGTGAGGTCAGTTTGTGAGGAGACTAGAACAGACATTGTATTTTGAATCCCAGATTAATTAAAGAAATCTTGAACAATGACTCAAGATCAGTTATTGGGGTAGGAAAAAAAAAAAAAAAAAGAAAATGTAGGTTCAAAAACTTTTAACTAGCAAATTATGTTAGGATGAACGTAGTGACAAAAATGCTGCAGACAGTTCAGAGACCCTGTAAATTAGGGTGAATAATTTCAGTGCTCATTAGCATTTGCAAGGTACATACAAATTGTGGTGATAGGGGAGCCATGTAAGTACCCATGAGCAGATGCTTCCAGAGATACTGCCTAAATGCAAGCTTTGTCAGAATAACAATCAATTCTCTGTATTTAGTGAGACAATTATTTTTTGTCTCTATTTAAAAAAAATAAAAGCACGGTAGACATTTTCAACTGCCGCTCATAACCATAAGTAATAAAGCATCTTTTTTTTTTTTTTTTTACTTTAGATTTTGACAGTCAGACTTGTTCTTTATCTCACCAGTAGTCTAATTCTTTGAATTTTGTCCCAGACCCCTTCAGTTTCAGTACTGAAAATGTATCTTCAGCAGCAAGTATTTAGCATGAAAAAATGGAGTAAAATTATTTTGAGGACTCCTTTCAGGTTATGTACAAGTTTTATATATGCTGAAAATAAATAAATAAATAGATAGATAGATAGATAAATGAAACTCTAGCTACTTACTTATCAAATATTGCTTCTAACCCAAAAGAGGCTTATTGTCTAGTATTGATTGTATCACCATGATCTGAGAACAAGTTACCTTTCATTACAATCAATTAATAAATGCCTGTGAGCTCATCATTCTATCAAGGATAGGTATTACTTCAGTAAGGCAATGCCTAAAGAAGCCTGCACATTAGCACAGAAATAGCATTACCATAAAAGCCACGTGTGTGTAAAAGCAGACCTTTCTGCTTTTACATCTTTCTCCACAAGGAAATCTCTGTGTTCAGGCCAAACTCTCCTGGCAGAAAGGAAAGCACCTGCCTTCCTTCACCTTTTAGTTCCAGGGCTGTAGATGGGTTGCCTACAGAATATAAGGCAGAGGAAAGTGGAAAATACTTGTTAAGTCTAGTGTGATGTGGTAATTAGAAAAGTACACACACCCCATATGTTCTTACCTAACACACAAACATTCCAGATTCAATCTGTTCTTTTATGTAGAAGCCACTGAAACATCTCCCCTGAAAACACTTCACCATCACCCCATTAAGTGTATTCTTTTGTGTCCAATTCCTCCTCTTGAGGCCAATCTGTTCTGCATGAAATACATATTTATTGCGTCCTAGTGAGAATGACCACACAGTTCTATTATCATGGCTTAGAAGTTTGATATCTATGTTCTTGTCTCTCTACCCTTCTTTTCAAGCACTTACTAGTGAGCATCCTTCTTCCAGAGACAACCTGAGCTAGACTGAAATTTACAGTCTGATCAGACTTGTACAAATTTCTGTATGTCTTTTATGAGGTGAGGCAATGTGAGAGAAGAGATTGAAACCCTACCCTAGAGTATCCCCTGGGAATTTAGTCTCCAGAAAGATGTGATTTAGGCACATGTTCTTAAGTAAAAGGAAAACAAGCTGTCTTGAGTGTCCCGATTTAGTCTTCTCTCTACTTTACAACTGGATAAGAAATGTTCATACTCACAGTTTTGTGAATTTAATCCTACCACAAAACAACAGCTTTACACTAAACTTAAATTTTTAGCGGTTTAGGACAATGAATAAATTCCTTTCAAGAATTCTGGTTGCAAAACTCTACATGTCTTTCTGAGATGTATTGTCAGGGCAAGGTATGTTAGAGAGGCTAGTGGAGAACAAGAGCCACATA
Organism: Anseranas semipalmata; assembly: GCA_013399115.1. NCBI lineage: Eukaryota > Metazoa > Chordata > Aves > Anseriformes > Anseranatidae > Anseranas > Anseranas semipalmata. The sequence goes on from VXAA01001323.1 coordinate 102,400, forward strand.
CAGACACATACATGTACGTCAATATCCTCTAACTCTGTTAATTTACAGAAAGAATGGGAAGATAATTACATGGTTTATGCAGACATACGTCACTAGGACAAAAAGAGAAGTAAAAGTGAAATTAAATGGTATCCAACATACAGAAGATTCAACTTAATGATCCAATTTTAGAATAGAATAGTTCAGTTGGAAGGGACCTACAAAGATCACAAAGTCCAACTGCCTGATCACTTCAGGGCTAAACAAAAGTTAAAGCATATTATTGAGGGATTATTAGATTATTGGGTATTGGATTATTATCCAAATGCTTCTTGAACACTGACAGACATGGGGCACCTCTCTAGGAAGCCTGTTCCAGTGTTTGTGGTACAGGTCTTGTGGAATCCTTGTGGAATTCCATCCTTGTGGAATTTTTCCTAATGTCCGGTCTGAACCTCCCCTGGCACAGCTCTGTGCCATTCCCACATGTCCTATCATTGGCCAGCAGGGAGAAGAGACCAGCACCTCCCTCACCATTTCCCCTCCGCAGGATGCTGTAGAGAGCGATGAGGTCACCTCTCAGCCTCCTTTTCTTCGAACTAGACAAAGTGTCCTCAGCCTTTCCTCATAGGACATGCCTGCCAGCCCTTTTTGGTCTTAAACTCTATGAAATCTGTGAGCATCTGCCCTGACCAAATAATGCCAATCTCCTTATGACTCCCTCCCATCACGTTCCCACAAGATGGAATGGCCCCTAAATTGTATTTTTGTCACTATTCAAAATAGTGGCATTTACTAATTGTTGTCACAGGACAATATTGACACTTGCTTTTATTAGAGTAGGAAATAACTTCAGAGGTGTATCAGAAACCACCCATATAGCTCTTAACTAATACTGACTTTCCAGTTGTCATAATTGTATTTAGGTCCTTAGTCCTAAACTCCTAACTTAAGTGTCTACCTTCCCTGTAAAGGTGAAGGAGAGAAATAGGTGTCTTTGGAGGCTTCCAGGGGAAGACCCTATTCACATAAGTCAGGCACCTTAGATACAGTAGATATTTCTCGTGTAGCATTTGTAGAATCCTAACTTCTAAATATCTTTTTTTAATTATTATTTATATTTTTGTATTAAATATTTCTTTGAAAGAGTGCTCTGGTAGATACATAAAATTTAGGCAAAAAATTAACATCGAGCATTGATGGATTTGCATCTGGCCCTGTATCTACATGAATGAATATAGATATCAAAGCCAAAGGGCTCACAGATATTCTATTAGCATAAATGAGGAGGAAAAGTGATTTCAGCATTTTTAGGTTAATCAAATATTGATGTGTAATTAACAACCACAGTGATTTTTGCATTAATTTCAGAAATAGCACCAATCAGAGAATCCAGCCATCTAATCAACATACATGTTTTTGGAAACACTGTTCATTTATGCTTTATTCACAAATTCTAGTGAAATGATAACAAATCTTTTGCAGGTATGAAGCCTATAAATATGTTGATTTTTTATTTTTATTTTTTTTTGTCTGAAGTTTATACCAGGATACATCAGGTCTCTATTGTCTTTCAGCGTGAAAAGATTCCTCTCTGCAGAATGTCAGCTTACACTTCAATTGGTTAGAAATGTCTTGGCATTATTGCAAGTAATATCATCATTACATTGACAACAGAGTAATTTTAAGCCTCTCTTCCTTTTCAGTGTACAGGGTTTTTTTTAGTATTGAATGTTATCAATGTTATATATCACACAGCATTATATCACATACATACATAGCATTAAATATTAAAGAATTTAAAAAGGAAAAGCAAGAAATGTTAACATGGAATACACAGTATGTGCAATGTAACAAACCAGTTCACAGTGTGCATGTATTCAAGAAGCTGTTTTAAGAAATCTTGATTGCTAAACAAGACAGTGTTCAAGTTATACAGTTGCCACTTTTTGGTGTTATTCACATCTATTTTATGTGTTTAAGCTGGGTGTGAAATGTGTGGGAAACTTTAGGCATGTAATAAAGTAGTATGTGCCTACCTTCTTCTGCAGCCAGTGGAGAAAGATTTAGATACAGATTACAGTTAGATCAGCTGAATCTCTCCCTGGGATCCCCCCAAAATGAGGAAGCTCATGTTTTTATTTTGCCTTTACAGACACTGATCTCTTCAGAGAAAGAATAATGTTGGTTGTTATTGGTGTTTATGTTGAGAAATCCTCCTTTGGAATTAATCTTAAGACAAATTTAGGACTCTCTAACCTTTTTCTATGTATCTGGGAAAGAATGAAGAGAACATAAAGAACCTCCCTAAACCACATCTGATAGTACAGAGTCCATGGAGGATCAGAGTAGCTGCAAGTGCTGCTGCTTTTCTTTCCATCAAAGGTAAGATAGGGTTGGTAATTTGTGCCAGGAAGAGGGATATAACTTCCCCAAAACAAAACTTTGTGACAAATCATGAAACAATAAATTAATTAATTAACAAACCCAAAGCAGAGGGCTTAATGAGCAAAAGCACAGCTGTTTCACTATCTATATGTGTCCATGCAACCTTCTTGCCTACAATCAAGGAAACCAAAGAAGCAAACATGAGACATACAAAGCACCATTACACACTGAAGCGAAGCAGGTAATTTCATATATTCACAGATAAAAATAGAGATGCAAAAAATGGTTCCAGCTGGGCCAACAGATCTCATGAGCAGGGATTTGTGATTTCTGCGTGCAGTTGCCAATAGCTTCAGCACTGTCATTTCTGAGGCACAACAATACAATCACTTCAAATCTGCTCCTGTCTAAATCAAGTTGCTCATGCTGCTGGGGACTGCTGCAGTTAAACATTTCCTTTGATTGAATAAAAAATAAAATAAAATAAAATAAAATTGTTGAGTACTTTTAAAAGAAATAAAAAAGACAGAGAGGAAGCATACTATTTTATTGAAAAGGCCAGTAGTTAAGGTATTCATTGCAGAAATTCAGATCCAGTTCCTCTGTCTGAAAAAGGAGATTTAAATCCACAGACTCTGTGTAATTGTGCTAGCATTCAGAGCAGGGTGGGGAGCTCCAGCTGTAGAAATATAAATTGGCAAAGGGAATGGAACTCCAGAAAACCTTTTCCTTAAGTTCATAGTCAAAGACAAAGTCATGAGGTCATTTTCTCTCACTCTTTGTCAGTGAATATTTTTGTATTTTATACTTAGGAGTACTTAAAAGAGACCTGTTTTACTCTAGTGCACAGCCTGATGAAGGGAGGATAGAGAACCTGTCTCAGAGGTTCATAATGAATGTCTACCTTCTTTGCTCAAACCAAGGTTTCCCAGAGCAGGAACAGTGCTCTAACTACCAGGCAAGGGGGAGAGCTGTCATATCGTCTCTTTAATGAGTATTTAAAATACTGTATTCAGCGCTTCCAGACAAACAAACTGTCACAGAATGTCATTATAATAATGTCATGAATGTATTTACATGCCAATGAATATACTTGGATAGTGCCTCTCATAAGGAAAAAAAAAGGCACTAACCCACAGTTGTTGCTACTTGAGCTGTAAGGACATTTGCATTTGCTGTTATCTTTTTTTCTCACTGATGTGCTAATCACTCATTTTATAGTGCTGAGCATTGTGCTGAGCAGTGAAAATAATATGGTCCTGCCAGGTGGTATGTTTTTAGCCTCACCTATTAGCTTAATACAAAACACCTCTTTATGTACAGCTATCATGGATGACAAATATTAAGAGTCTTCGTCTGGATCCCAGAATTTCATTCCTCTGATTACTATGGGAGGCTGAGAGAGGCAGATACACAAAGGATAGAGAAATACAATAAATACAATGGCTTCTAGAACGTGAATCACAAACTTCTTCACAACTGCAGAACGCACCCAAGCAAAACCTTGTTGTTCAGTCAGTACCTGTTCACACACACTGTTCGTTGGATGCACAGCAGGGTAACAAGTCACATCTCAGCTCAGTTCCCTGCATCACTGTTTTCAAGTGCAGAATACACGTCAACTATCCAGAAGAACAAGAGCCTTTTCTGGCATGTCTGCATGTCATGCTTCGGGGAGTCCCCAGCAACCCGGAGACCACAGCCCACAGCTGCTGCTTTTGTCTTTTTCAGTTTTCAATTCTATTCATTTCCAGAGCATTACAAGACATGCATTTTCTTTCAGCAGCTGAAGTTCTGTAAATGTTATGGAGAGTTTAATAAGAGAGGCTGCTAGGAAAGTATAAAGCATCCTCTCAGAAAATACCAATCCAGTAACGTATATCGCAGACTGCCAGTGTTATCTCCTACATCATAGATCAAGTGCTCAGAATGACTAAAGTTGGACTCATTGGATCTTCCTGTATACGCTACACTGTGACAGAATGACAGATCATCCCATAAAATTAAAGAGCAAGAAAGAAATCAAAAAAAAAATTCACATAGGGTCATGTCCTGAGGGTTTTTGTTTTGTTTTGTTTTTCTTTTTGTGACTTTGCTGCAGTAAATTCACATCAACTATAGTTTGAAAGAATGGAGGGGAAGAAATAAAAATTAGAAAAGCAAATCTGAACAGTGAACTCCAAAGTTTTGCTTAATTTTTATGCAATCCGTTTGTGACATAGACCAAAATGAGAATCTTTAGTTATTTCATCCTTTCTAGATGCAATACTGTAAACTTCTGATGCTGAGGGTACATCAATAGGTTATGGTAAATAGCATAGAAGTCTCAAGAATTTGGGCTCAAACCTTTGATTTCTGACTCACTTGCACTTCTGTTTGCATTTTCCTTTCTTTTATAGTTCACTCTTGTAAACATTTTCTTTTCCCTTTATTTTAAATAGTTTGTTTCAATGCCATTTACTGGAATTGTTCTGGAGAGCCAGTTATCTTGAGATACATGCAAATTGTGCTAAAATCAATGGACCTCTCCACTATCTTTGAATCAGAATCTTCCACACTTAACTTGTGGATGGTGAAACATAATTGTTAACTAATAGCCCATAGCTATGTTATGGATTTATCAGCCCCTTGAGCTTGTCATTAAGGAAGCTTGTTTCTCTTAGGAACTAGTCCCAGCAGAGGATTTTTAATCCTATTTCCCTAAGCAGAGACTTTCAGTCTCATTGCACTCCTATCCCATATACATACCCAGGGTCATACCAAAGAAACTGTTTATGCAGCCACTGGACTGAGTTCATTGAACATTGACCATAAAAGCATTCTCTAGGGAATCATATAATTCAAAAGGGAGCTATCTAGCATCAGTGCTAGGTTATGTTTTGGCTGGACTGGAAAAGAAATGATGGTTTTGATCAGAACATCCCAAGAACTCGGGATTTTTGGTGCAGAAGGCTATACATTCATCTTTTAAAACTCTGCTGTTTTACACAATGTTGTATCCACTTCATATTAAATATCATCGTCTGAAGTGAAGAAGAGGGTTGTAAATTACAGCTGAGAGGGTGAAGAAAGAGGCACTTAATATTTTTAAACAAATGCATTAATCATAACTCAAAAAAGGTCTGAGAGTGGGTGTCTGCTCGGGGAAGAAGATGATACAGGGAGTGAAGTATCTATTTTCTAAATACCCGCTTCGCTGAAGCTCAGAAAAATTACTCCGAGTGCAAATGTACAGCTGGGATGTGGAGAAAAGAAGGGAAATGGGTATTTTTCTACCCAAAGACTCCAAATAAGCCTACTCATTCTTCTGACGCAGTGGGAGAGTGGGAGACACACAGAAGCAGGGTGGATGTGTAAATGTGAACCTGTAATAAAATAGTAGTCATTATTAAGTTTTCATTTCCCAATTAATACAATTAAAAAAAAAAATCAAATGGACCTGACTTATTATTGACTAGTATCTTATTATTTACAGTGATTTGTTTATGATTATTTATTTCTCATGTACTAGTTTAGACTAGAGATGAACTGATGAGGCTGCTTCATTGATTTATTTTCAGTATCTCAGTGTGGAACTTGCCATCCCACAGCTGGCTGTGGTTCTGAGCAGTTCAGTCACATGAACAGAGTTGGGTGCACTGAAAGTCAAAAACAGTTCTTAGTCTCTGCTTTAATGTGCATAGCTCATTAGCTAAAGAGGGTATGTTCAGAATCAATTAATCAGCAGAATTTACCTTTCATACATTTCTGCTTATGCCAATTTAAAACCATACATAGATTCTATAATTCAGAGCACAAAGGAATGTTTCAAGGCCAAGGAACGTACATATTGTACAGGAGAGAAAGTGAAAACACAGGAAAAGATTTAGTAGAGGAGAAAAAATCAGTAAAGTAGGGGGTGATTTTAGTTGCCTAAATGTAAATATGATTTCTGAGAAGAATAAATTAGAGAGATGGATTTGAAGTATCGACAAGAATTGAGAAACTTGCACAAAGCTGAGAGAGAGAGAGAAAAAAAAAAAGGTCTTTAAAATTCCAAAAGCAAAAAGGTTGTTTCTGGTGGTTCCTCTACAGATTTCAACTATATTTTTGTTAGGGTTGCCAGGGCTTTAATTTTGCCTCATATTTCCTTGAAAAATATTTTTCTAGGCAGTCAACCTGAGGCAGGTGAACCAAAAGGTGGTTGCTTACACTTGGCTTTGCTGACTGCCCCAGAGCACATCACTTCACCCTTCTAGTCTGCTTCCCACCATGCTTTTCTTGCCAAGGCAATAAGCTGGCCTGGACAACAAGGAGCTCACGGCATCCACACAATACCTAGCACATCCATGTTTGGGGCACATGGGCACAACTACAATACAAATAATAATGTCCCTTTCTCCCCAGCCAGGAGGGTCCTACTATGAACCATTATGCTAAAAACCTACTTAAAGCCTTCACTAGGAATCTCCTTCCCATTCATTTTTCTTATTCCTGAGTTAAACTTGCTTTAAGTAATTGATTTCATTTTAAGGATCTAAAGAGCAATGTTATTTGTGTAATGTTTCTTGAACACATATTATCAACAAATGAAAGTGCAGCAAAATAGGTTTTTTTGAGGTTTGTTTGAAAATGAAATGCAACCATCCTGGTTGTCCAGCTGTGGTAGGAAATGAAACAGCATCTATCATCTGCACAAAAGGAGGCAAAACCTATCTACCACTGTATTCCCCTGAAAGCATGAGTCACGGACCTATTGAGAGCAAAATATGGATGTCAGATGGTTAGCCCCTCAGGCTGTCTGGCAACCTGCTTGCTACTCAGAAAGAGGTAACAGCTGCTTCATATAAGACTAATAAGGATGATAGAAAAGCCTACACTGGCATGCACAGCTCCCCACCTGAAGAAAATGGGCAAAGCAGGCAGTATTTGAACCTCAAGAAATAATAAAGCCCTAGTAGTGGGATTGGAAGCAAATCCTGGGTAACGATCAGTTATGGAGAATCAGGGAAGATTCAGCTCCTTAGTCTATTTTAATATGTATTTTTTTAAGCTTTTAAGCCTTTAAAAACAATAAATCTTTAATGCTGTGTTACAGTGTCTAAGTTACATTTGTGTTCTTATACTGGGAATTTAAAAATGATTTAAGGAAATTCAGTTGCTCACTTTGATAATCCCACCCCTTCTTTAGGCAGCCAGGTCTAGGACTCGGAAAATGAGAGGGTCACAGAGCAGAAGTCCACCAAGGCACTGGCAGAAACTTCAGTGCCAAAAACTTTCAGTTACAGGAGATAAAATATCAGGGGCTGGATCAAAAGTTGCCTTCTGGGGATTGGACTAGATGATCTTTCAAGGTCCCTTCCAATCCCTATGTGATTCTGTTACTGTAGAGCAGATGCTTAATGGCTTTATTCTGAGGTCCTGAAAGCTAAAGGATTTGGTGTTTTTTTTTTTTTCTCAAAAAAAGGGGGGTTGGAGGATTTTTTTTGGCAGATAATTTCAGTCACTGGATTAGTCAGAAACACAACACAGATAAGTGAACCAGGAATAAATTCAACATGTGGCTGATATGTCAGATTATTTTCAAAGAAAACACTAGTTAGTGGGAACACTAGCAAGATTTCACAAACATGCACTGATTTCACAAAATTCTCAACTGCATTAAAACACAACTGAAGAACTTCACATAGGTCCGAGACTGGAAATATCAGTGAGGAGAAACAAAAAAAAAAAAAAAAAAAAAAACTTTCCTTTATCTTTTTTTTTTTTTTTTAAA
>VXAA01001323.1:110548-136704 GCA_013399115.1 Anseranas semipalmata
GGAAAAATAAGTGAGGAAAAAAAAAAAAAAAAAAAAAAAAGAAGCTTTCCTTTATTTTTTTTTCTCTATTCAAAATGTTTTTCATTACAACACTTCTAAAGAGAAGAAGGCTTGAAAACAAAATGTTTTACTCCCAGTCAAAAGTAATGTTCTGTTTAAGCTTTTTTTTTTTTTTTTTAAAACAAAACAAAACAAAACAAAACTCTTGATTAACCAAGAAGCTAAAATCAATCTTGGCTTGACCTCAAAAGGTTCTTTGTTTTTTCACATTTTGAGAACCTTCAGGAGAGAAAAAAAAAAAAAAATCTTTTATTCACACAGCTGTAGCAAGGCAGAGGGGGACAGCTGGGTAGCTGATGGAAGGAAAGTGCTGAAGTCTTTCTCAAGAGGTGCTGCAGCCGATGTACTTCAAGGTCTATTATGCCATAGCTGTTTTCTTTGTCCTTCCTTATTAAACAAAGGGATATGCTCCTTTTGCTTCTTTTTGCTCCTCCTGCAAACTACCCTGTTGATCCTAAGCACGGGGATGTGATAGCAGACCTTGGGCTCTACTCTTGGAAATCAAACACTAGATGTCTTGGACCAACCGTGACAGAAGCCTTCATGTGTGTTTAGATACAGCTTTAAGTAGATACTGATGCTTATGGGAAGGTCTTAATTCAACAGGCTGAAATAATGCAAAGAAATCCCAGATCATCTTTAAAACAGCTGGACATTTCACACTCCTTCAGAAACCCAGATATTAACAGGGCACCTGGTACAACAGTACCTCCGTTCAGCTTCTGGTAGGATATCCAGAAAAGCTTTCTTGATTTGAGAAAATGACCTTGAAATAGAAATCAGGTCCCAAATATATAACTGAATCCAGATGCAAGGATTGAGCCTGTCATTTTCCTACCTATTACTTTCCTTGCTTTCTATTATCAGTTTCAGCTCTCCTAGTAAAATTCAAATCAGCATATAGAGTGGTTTCACACCTGGGATGAGACATCTAGAAATAGAAGTTTTAACATTCAAGTAGTCTACTGCAGGCTTCCTCCCTGATCTCTGGGGACTCAAAACTTTCCTTCTTCAGCTTCTAGCCTTTAAGGCAGACGCGGTATTTTTTTCAGCCTTTTTCTGTCTTGCCTACTTCGGTTTGGAAGTTGCTTGCAGCAGCCATTATTACAGAAGTTTTCACAGCATCCACTCTAGAGGGTTCCTTAACTGCCTCTAAAAAATGTAACAGCAAATGCCTTGTTCAGGCCCAAACCAGGGCATATGCTCCCTGTAAATGTGTACATTTAAGTGCTTAAATAAAAGCAAGCCTCTAAATCCTTGACAGTTCGCCCACAGCTGACAGAATATGTAGAAATGGTTAAAACAATTTTCTAGATTCAGGTTATAAAAAGATATTCAATGAAACTGTGTCAAAACCTCATGGAAATAGGGGAGTGTCTTAAATGTCAGAAAGTATTTAAATGCTAATTAATGTCTGATTCACATATAAATTAACAAGATAATTTAGGAAATAAAAATGACCGCCCTCCTCCATGCCCTATTGATTATGTGCCTGTAACACCTCAGTGAATAGGATACCACCCACTTTTTTGATCAGACTTTTTGCTCATTATGGGTATTCTGAGATATCTTTCAATCATCAATACGTGTGTTTCAAATATGCAAGGGCAGCAATGGCTGAAGGGCATGCTTGTTATCTATCCAGGTAATGAACAGAGCTATAACTGCAGTTGTTATATTAGATTCTGGAAGAAATTCAGCATTATCGTCCAAGTGATATGACACACACTTCTTTTATAAAAAGCTCTCAACACCTCTCTAAATTGGCTAAATGAAGAAAAAAAAAAATCTGACAAATGATAGCAATAGCACAAAAGCAAAAATATGTCACCCTTGATTTAAAATATCTGTAAAATACTATGCACATTAATACTTGTTTTAGGAACATTCATGCTTAAGAGTATCCTGGTTATAATACCTGGGGGTCTTCTTTTCCTAACTCCCTGTCCCTAGCACAGACTGAGGAACTCTCCTGCAGGTTTTATGGAAGAAAAGAGTCATCCAAAAGTTGGTTCCAAAAGCATTATTGCAAATGACTCTTCAAATACTAGACCTTCCAGCCTCCAAAACCCTAAGTATATTTGAAAACAACTTGCCTTTGAATCCAGCAAAAGGCTTGAATATGTATATTTTTCAATGATAAAGTCATTTCCTCAAGGCCATTTTGGTGCAGGCATGTCTTTTCAGTTCAAGCTTACCTAGCGCTCGGGCTACACCGCATGCAAGTTGCTTTGGAGGGACAAAACACAACCCCATAGAGTCCTCCAGCTCAGCAGCAGTTTGATTTTATTGATGAAGATGGAAAACCTGAGGTCCAGCTCCACATCTGAGCACTACCATCCTGCAGGCTCTCAGACCTGTGTTTCTGTGCAGTAAAACATGCAGCGCATACAGCATTTTCTCAGACTGTTGAGAAATGCTTCTCTTTTGGCTGGAGCTGGGTGGGGATTCCTGACAGTGATCCCAATAAACGACGGTTCCCCCCTTTCCTTTCAGAGATACATGTTGTATGGGCTTTTTAGCAGTTCTGAAGTTGAACTCTTTCATCTCACACAAAAGCCAGCATTTCCCACTCCTGCAAGTAGACAAACTAAAAATGATAAAATCAGAAAGGTTAAACACTCCAATTCTAAGCACTTAAACATTTGGTATAAGATAGGTGAAATCATATTATACTAGAAGTTTAGTGGATCAAGCTTATTGTTAGTTACAATGGTAATGCAAGCGCACAAGCCACGGGATCACGAGCTGTGGCTGAAAGAATGGATGCCCGTAGTATCCTTACAAGCAAGAACACTAAAGATGATTTTTTTTTCATTTGATAATTAAGAGGAGATTCTATCTTTTAGCTCTCTAAAAAACAAAACAAAAAAAATGATACTGATTATTGTCACATTTGTAGATGTAGTGAAGCTTCCACTCCTTATAAAATTTATGCTATAGGTAGATCTGAATCAAAATTTTTTTAATGAAATAATGCTCCAAAATTACAGCTTCAGACAGGCCAAATGGGGATAGATATTTGCACTGAACTTTTAAACTGCTTCAGCCCTGATATGCAAATTTATAATTTTTCAAACATTTTCTTTTTAACATTTGCAAAATTAAACCCTTTAAAACAGGATTCCACTTCCAAGGTTAATTTTATACTTTGAAATAAAACGAAAACTAAAATGTTAACATTTTCTTGTTGGGGTTTGAAATGCTCCATTTTTGTAAAGGACAAAAATTTTATTTCAGTTGGGTGAAATCAAAATATTTCCCCATGTTTTTAAGCTCAGCTAGTGGATCAAAACTAGATTATCTAAACTGCTTCATGATTAAATATGGGATTTGACAGACAGACTCTTTCCTCTAAACTTCCTCTGTAGAAAAAAATGAGGCAGGTGTTTCAGTTGCTCAATTAATCCTTGCAACTTTGATTCCTCTCTATTCTGATGGTACAGTTTCCAGCATCGAGATACTACTATATATATTCTGATGCAGCTTGCGTTCTTCTACACAAAAGACAGCTTGTTTAACACTAGCTCAGTGAAGGGAAAGAGACTCATCAAGGATACTGCAGGACAAGCAGTTCTGATGACCGCTTCAGAGCAATTCTAATTCAGAGCAATCCCAGGTAACATCATAAGGAGTCAAATTTATCAATACAAATCAAATTCTTCAGAAATGTGTGACCAGCCAAAACGAAGAGTCCTTGCTCTTTCCAAAGGAAAGTCAGAAAAGTATTTTTCTACGGCTTTCATCTCGGATGTGTTCTGCTAAAGAAAAGGACTGATGAGATTATTAAAACAAACATTGGCCAAAAGCTTTTCTGTGTTCCCCCAAAGTAAATTAATGCTAAGAGCATCCTCATCTCTAGAGCCAAAATCTTCATTTTTGGCATTTCATCCTGCAAAAGGCAATGAACACAGAATACAGAAAACCCTTGAATATCATCAGTTATGAATTTCCATCCAACAAAAGAACACTTTGAACATTGTACCAGACAGCTGGCTTATGATTCCTAAAATATTAGAATACAGTAGTACACCATATACAAGAATTATAGCAGCAGGTATCAGTGAAGATTGAAGTTACTTTTCAGTGTTAGGTATATACAGCCTGGATGTTTTCTTCCTGTCATAGGTTCTGTAATCTATCTATTCAAATATCCTCTGAAACTATATGACAGTTACAGTTAGCAGTCAGAACTATGAAAGCAAATTTTTATAAATGGGGAATGTTTAATAGATTTTTTTCTTCACCCTCCTCATTTCTTCTGTAGTTTCACGCTCTTTTAAAGATTAATCTTTAAAAACTAAAACTTTTTTCTCCCCCTTTTGCAAAAGGAGACTGTGTTCCTGAATGATAAAAAAGTACAAAGAACTTGCTTTTTTATTTCTGAAAACCAAACATCTGAATCTTGGCAATAATTAAAGCACGAAAGTGTATATACCACAAAAGATCATTATCATCAAGTCTTACGTGAGTGAACATATGGTGGTAGGATAAATCAACACAGAAGTAGTATAAATAACAACGCCAAGTCATTAGGTAAATAGGGAGGAAAGGAAGATAACATTGCATGAAATAACTGATGACAGGATAGCATTTGTGAAGAGAGTTTATGCTTAATGATGTTCCCCTTTTCTATGGGGCAACTGGAGGTAAATATGATGTCAGTGATCTGGATATAATTTGGGTGTATTTTTCTAATTAAGTAAAACTGCCTTCAAAGCAATGGTGAGGAGATCACAAAAATTAAACGTTGCTCTTTCTTTAAATTCAGACTGGAGTTGTGTCTCTGTGCATGGAGTCCAGGACTACCCAGGGCATGGAGAAGGTTAATGTGCTGTCCTTTCCATTTCCCCAACATCACCCCTCCACTCTCATATTCAAGCAAATGGCCCACAGGACTGCAGAGAAAGAGGCAGCTTGTTAAACCATGTCTGTACTCTCTCAGGACACGTAGGACCATAAAGTCATCATAGCATGCTACAGACTGATATTATAATTGACAGAGCTGCCCTAACACAAATGCATTGCTTCAGGATTATGGACACATTGAATTTGGGGGAATTCAGAAGCAGGGCAATGCATTGCTGAAGTCTAGGATGACATTACAGCGAAAGGATCCTGAAGCATTAGCATGTATCAAACACTTTGGATAGTAACCCTCTTGAATTTTAATTTGGCACATGGTCAACTATGACTGCCAGCTCTGAGAGGGAGGAGGGGGAAGTATTGATATCAGTGGAAAGGGTGCTGCTTAGAATTGTTTCTTTGGAGACAGAAATAGCATGAAGCTGATGGAGGCAGCTCCAGGGAGAAATAATATTCCCTAGTGAAATCTAACAGAAATAGCCTATACAGTACTTTCACCATGTCATGAAGTGAATGGTGACAGTGCACAGAGGGTATTTCTGTGCAGAAAATTACTGAGAAGCAGTAGGAGCAGGAGACATGTTACAAGATCAACATGACAAAGTGAGCAATTAGGCTTTCATGAAACAGGGGACAATTTTTCTGCACCCTGTCATCAGTTCTCAGGGCTAAGGGTGATGCATACGACCTTACACAGGCTGATCACAACAGGCCATCCTGGGTCAGGACCTATTGAGTTGCTTCCTTCAGTGCAGGTGATGGAGTTCATTCCAAATGTAGCTACTCTGAGGCATTAAACAAATAGAATACAGCATGCATTCAAATGACATTATTAAGGTTACAAAGGTTACAGAGTCAAGCATTCAAAAACTACCTCTGCAACCTTAATTCAGTCCCCATTGTGTGTTTTCTCCATCTTCACATGACTCTCCCTCATTCTTCTACACCATATATATGCCTTATAGAAAATTTTGTTCACACCGTTACAACAGTGAGATAAGGGCTTTTGGACAATACTATGTACACTGTATGTAAGATCTCATACAGGAACTATTTGTTTACCATTTATTTTATGTTCATGATTTAATATGTGGTCCCTGGGTATACTTACTGCAAACTGCTCAGACAGAATCCCTCTCTCTTTGACTGAGACTAATGCAACATTACTTTAGATGTCTTGATGAGGTACCCATGTTAGGAGGGTATTCTCTCTCTGGCAACAGAGAGAGTAACTCTTGCTACATGGAGACAGAAGTGATAACCTGCCATTCGCCTTTGAACCCAGCAAATCTCTTCTGTAAAGACACAAATAAACAGGGAAAAAATTTGCCTGACCTCCAACTAAAATAATCTGAAATCCACTGAGAAGGTAAGCCTCTCTACTGACCAGATCCTACTAAAATGAGCACAGGCATGCTCCAATCAAACGTTATTTTTGCCATGACTAGTATCAATATAAAAGTTGTCATATATTTGCTGCTATCAGGAAACTCCACTAAAAGCTAGCAAACAAGCTAGAAAATACCTGGTGATAACTTCATCTCATCCTCTGGGAAGGGCACTGTCATCAGATCAGGTTCTCTCAAGTCACAGTGTTAATAAATTTCTGTTGTTAAACCTTTGCTAACACAATCAGTGTTTGAACAGGAAACCTTCTAGCAAAAGCCTCAAGTACTGATGAAGTAGCAATAAAAAGTCAGTAAATTAGCATTGTATCAGCATTTGCATGGGTTCTTGGGTGGGGGTTGCATTTCTCTGGGCTTTATGTCTGGGGTTTCATACCAGTTGCATTTCTCTGACATTCTTAGGCCAAATCTCTTATCTGCCAAACTTTGCTGGGCTGGAACTGTGGCCAAATGGACAGTGCTGAGCTATTATGCCATGCCAGGTTTTGTGTTTGGAAATAAGTTTAGTCGCTCTGGTAACCAAACAGCCTTAAGTCATGTTTAGCCCATTAATCCTCATAAGTGTTGGCTGAGAATAACTTACAGGCAGAAATATTTTGTCACAACAACTTTGTAACAAAACAAAAACAAAACCCCCAAAACCACAGCAAAACCCAAAAGGCAAGAGAGGGGACATGTTAATGGTTATATATCAAACCTTTTTTGTCAACAGACTTTGCTAACTGGGTATCTATTTGAACCACCTTTTCTTCTGATTTATACCAGCATGGCATCATCATTCTGGAAGAGCAGGGGTTAGAAACTTAAACCTTAGGACCTTAGCTTTTATTCAGAGGACTTCCTCCAGTCTATAACTAAGGGTTTCAGGACTTATGCACTCATTTTTTTAAGACTGTGAAAGCAGATAACTGACATTGTTATTAACAATAAATATATCGTTCAACACATGTAAATGTAAATACAGCTCTCCATAGTGATCATAATGAGTTTTTCCTTGCAGCTCTCAACCTTTTTCTTTTCTACTGTAGTTATAGACATCTGTTAGTTATTCCAGTTTTTATTATGATTCATTACTTATGGGCTAACACCTATCAGCTTTACATGGTGACCATTAGGATAATGTTGTACAAACATAAACAAATGCAAAACAGCCCTGTTTACAAAGAAAAAGAAAAAGAAAAAGAAAAAGAAAAAGAAAAAGAAAAAGAAAAAGAAAAAGAAAAAAAGAGAAGAGAAGAGAAGAGAAGAGAAGAGAAGAGAAGAGAAGAGAAGAAAAGAAAAGAAAAGAAAAGAAAAGAAAAGAAAAGAAAAGAAAAGAAAAGAAAAGAAAAGAAAAGAAAAGAAAAGAACCTAAATGAAGGACAGAGACAACTATTCCAACCCATTTTTTCATGAAACAAATAGCATTTTATGACTACAGTCTTTCCCACAGT
The DNA here is from genome assembly GCA_013399115.1 of Anseranas semipalmata. Classification (NCBI taxonomy): domain Eukaryota; kingdom Metazoa; phylum Chordata; class Aves; order Anseriformes; family Anseranatidae; genus Anseranas; species Anseranas semipalmata. Next base: position 118,314 of record VXAA01001323.1, read on the forward strand.
GTCCCTGTTAAATAATATTATAGGATACTTGCTATCAATAGCAGCATATTATCCTATGATTGCTAGGCATCACAATAAAGCGTCATAATAAAATTTCAAATACAAAAGAGTTTTTTACCATTGTAAAGTTAACATATAACAGCTTATAAAATAAGCTCCAAAACTGATGAATGTTGTATGGAATTCCCACAAAATAAAATGCATTTTGCTTATGAGAAAATATATATCTATGATTATTTCTTTCCAAATTTTACTTTTACCCACTATTATTCTGCAGTTTTCCCTTGAGCAAGTGACTCAAGCTGTCAAAAAAATGAATATAGAAGCAAATAAGGAAAATAAAGCAGAAGAAAAAAAAAAGAAAGCAGTGAAGAAAAGTGAAGTATTAGCCACCCACCTGCCTTTGCGGCACCGCAGCTGTGTAAATCACAGATTTTATTTCAGTCCTTCTTGGTCAACTTTCCTCTTTTGGCCCTGAGTTTGGCAAGAAGCACAATTTCATTTCCAAACTTTCTCCTTGATTTCTACAAAGCAAGCCAAACATTACCAGAGCCGTGCGCAGGGCGCAGGGCAGGGCAGGGCAGGGGGAAGCCCTGCATGGCGCTGCTCCTGCCCACAGGCAGCCCCAGCCAGGCCAACGCACAGACATCACATGCACCGTTCTTATAGGTACCCTGCCCTGGAGACTTTCCATTATAAAAAAAAGTTATCACCTGAAAAATAACGTTTTTTGATAGCATGACATATTTAAAAACCGTCTGTTTTCTTGTTACTTTTTTTCCCCCTCTTTATTCCTCCTTTCACTGTAGCATCTTGAGTTTATTGGGGTTGTTCTTCTGCCTACAGAAGGATAGAGGTACCTCCTTTTCTAATTCTGCCATACATCACCATGAAAGATCACTCAATGGGAAGAGATGAGTGAATAATGGATTTGGAGGATTCACTGACTGACAGAGAAACAATTAGATGGGGTTGAACTGAAAAATGCCCAAGCTATGTGTTCAAATTAACATTTTTTTAATTGTTCCACCTAAATAAAAAAAAAAATATTTTAATTAATTTGGTAGTTATATAAGTCTTCTGTTAAATCATTTTAATTTTATTTCAGCTGCTATAAAAATAGAACATGTGATTTTGCACTGAAGTATTGAAATCAAAAATTACACATTTAGAAATCTACTGCTCCTTTTTTTCAGCAAAAATTCCAAAACACTTAGCAAATGCAATCCAATTGTGATAACTGCTTCAGTATTGCATTTGCATTTTTCAGCAGTGTTAACATTTTTAATGTAAAATCAAACCCATGTTTAGCTGGCTCTAACTTACGGTTTTATTTATGTGGAACATTTCGAAGCATAAGGATTTCATGCTTACCTGGAACAAAAACTCTGAAGGGAAGCGTCCAAGTCCACACTGCTCTTCTGAGAGGAGACCTTGGTCTGACAGTGGCCGTTTATGAACAGTATATATCTCGTGATGTATTTATCTAAATTTGGTAAGCAGAGTAAGCATGCAATTCCTCTCTGACCATCTAATCCCTCTGAAGCAAAGATAATTCATCATCCTTATCTGGGTCTGCATAACTTAATGTATTAGTTTTAAAATGAGACAGAGATCACGTCTAATATTAGCAATTTTAACATTTTGACTTCAGTCTGTCAAAATCTGTAACTGAATCCTAGTGACCTGTGCTTACACAGCCCAGAAGCTGAGTTAGGTGGAGCAGGCCACCACCCTGCAGCCCATGGGTACCACACGGAGCAGATCTCCACGCTGCAGCCATGGAGGAGCCCACATGGAGCAGGTGGATGTGGCCTGAAGGAGGCTGCGGCCCATGGGAGCCCCCGCAGGAGCAGGCCCCAGGCCAGAGCTGCAGCCTGTGGAGAGGAGCCCACGCAGGAGCAGGGGAAAAGAGAGACTGCGAAGGAGTGATGGAGATGAAGCGTTAGGGACTGACCGCAGCCCCCATTCCCCGTTCCTCTGTGCTCCTAGGGGGAGGAGGTAGAAGAGGGTGAATGGGGGAAGGTGTTTTAGTTTGCTTTTAGTTTCTGACTGCTCTAGTCTGTTAGTGATAGGCAGTAAAATACATTACTCTATCTCCATATGTTGAGTCTGTTTTGCCCATGAGGGTAATTGGTGAGCGATCTCCCTGTCCTTATCTCAACCTTTGAGCCCTTTCTATCATATTTTCTCCCCCTCTTCCTTTGAAGAGGGAGAGTGAGAGAGCGGTGTGCTGAAGTTTAACTGTCCATCAGGGGGAAACCACCATAGTTGTTTGCTAGAAGAAATCAGGACAGAAGTGCTAACTAACTAACATTGTGGAGTGTTTTGTCCTGTCTAGGGTCCGTAGGGAAAAAAAAAGAAAAAAAAAAAGGTAGTAAGCACCCATATTTTCCTTTGCTTTTCTCCACTTCTGATAAGTGTATCTGTTTGGGAAGGTGGTGGACTTTATTTCTAAACAAGTATTAGAAAATACTGAGAGCAAATGAAGTTTTGGTTGCTCTATGTTTGCTCTAGGGGTGTCAGAGGACTTCTGGGTTTTGGTGGCTGCATATGGGCTGACACTTAACCAAGCAGAGTGAAACATCTCAGAGCATTTCTGGTGGGTAATTAAATTGAGTAGGGAACCAGTGAGACAGTTAGATAATAAGGGTAGTAGAGAAAAAGAATCTAAAACAATTTATGTTTGTATCAATCCAAGAAGCAATACATACTCTTCCTGTCCGTTCCTGCCCTATGTTTGTAAATTTTACCACCATGACAGAGAGCCTGCAACAGAGTTGCTTTTTCTAGCATTGAACAAGAAATGATATTTGATCTGCTTTGGTGCAAAGCATTGCTAAAAAAGAAAAAAAAAGAAAAGAAAATGAATGAGATCAAGAAAGCTGATCAAGAAAGCTAAAAATATGATACAGAACATGGAGAAAGGTGTATGAGGAAAATGAATAAAACACAAAGAGGGCAAAATAGCACAATGAAGGTCACAAACACTGGAAGGTAGGCTGGTAACAGCAAATGTAAAGTCTCTATTAAAAGAGAAATTATACTTAATTTCCACTGTCTGGAAAGGCTTAGCGAAGTAACATGTTAGTGACGAATGGTGTTATTCATGTTAAAGGAAATATGTACTCACTGTGGAAATAAAAATGAAGTGAGAAACCCATTCAGGCAAAGGGGCAATTGCAGTGCTGGTCAAGCTTGAGTGCTATCTCAAGAGCTGGAAAGACACCTTCTCTTTTTTACCCTCATAGACTCTCACTGCTCCAATAGTCTTGATTTTCTTCCTCAAACCTATTCCTGATTTACCTGTTTGTGCCAGCATTATTAATTAGCTAAAATGTTCTTCTCTCTTTTCTGTCTGCACTTATATTTTCAGAGAGTAGTCATATGCCTTATTGGCCCTCAGCTTGTAAGAGCAAACTACATTTAATCCCAGGAGTCCTTCTGAGCCCTTGCTCCAGTCTGAATTTTTCTTTACTGTCCCTCACAGAATCCTTCTGGACAAATTGTCCAACTGTGAGGCGACCAGGTTCACACTATGCTGGGTGATGAACTGTCTGAATGGTAGAGCTCAAAGGGTTGTAGTGACTGGGGCTACATCTGGCTGGCAGCCACTGGTGGTGTCCCCCAGGGCTCAGTTCTAGGGCCAGTACTGTTTGACATTTTTATCGATGATCTGGATGCAGAAGTTGGATGCATCCTTAGTAAGATTGCTAATACTAAACTGGGAGGTGCTGTTGACTCTCTGGAGGGACGAGAGGTCTTGCTGAGGGATCTAGATAGATTGGAACATTGGACAATTGGCAACGGCATGAAGTTCAACAAAGGAAGATGCCGGGTGCTGCGCCTGGGATGGAGTAATGCTGGACACCAGCACAGACTGGGAGATGAGAGGCTGGAGAGCAGCTCAGCTGAAAGGGATCTGGGGATGCTGGTCAACAGCAGCCTCAGCATGAGCCAGTAGCGTGCCCTGGCAGCTGAGAGAGCAAACCGCACATCGGGGTACATTAAACACAGCATGGCCAGCTGATCAAAAGAGGCGATTCTCCTGCTATATTAGTGCTGGTGCAGCCTCACCTTGAATACTGTGTGCAGTTCTGGGATCTACAATGTAAAAAGGATGTTAAGATACTTGAAAACATCCAGAGGAGGGCAACAAAACTGGTAAAAGGGCAGGAAGGCATGTCCTATGAGGAGAGGCTGAGGATACCAGCTCTTGTCCAGTCTGTAGAAAAGGAGGCTGAGAGGTGACCTCATTTGCTTTCCACAACTTCCTGAGGAGGGGAAGCGGAGAGGGAGGTGCCCGTCTCTTCTGATAATAGGATGATAGGATGTGTGGGAAACGCAGAAATGCTGTGCCATGGGAGGTTCAGACTGGATATTAGGAAAGAATTCTTTATTGGGAGGGTGGTCAAACACTGGAACAGGCTTCCTAGAGAGGTGGTTGATGCCCCATGCCTGTCAAGAGGTATTTGGATACTGCCCTTAATAATATGCTTTAACTTTTGGTTAGCCCTGAAGTGGTCAGGCAGTTGGACTAGATGATCTTTACAGGTCCCTTCCAACTGAACTACTCTACTCTACTCTATTCTGTTCTGTTCTGTTCAGTTAACATGTTTGGCCAGAAGTGTATTCCATACTCAGGATGGGGTCTCTTATCTGCACGGGAACATAAAAAAATGGGTTCAAGCTCTCAGTTTTTCACACTGCAAACTGTCTGAATTTATAGAATCATAGAAACATAGAATCACTTCGATTGGAAAAGACCTCCAACATCATCAAGTCCAACCGTTAACCTAGCACTGCCAAGTCTTCCAAAGCAGACTTCAAGTCAAATTCAAGTGCTTTATAAAAACAATATAGAGGAGCAGAACCAAATTACAAGGTTATTTTGATTATTTGGTATCTACTTAACATTAATTGCTCGTTGTCATCCTGTAATCGAGTAATATATCCAGCAGATTTTTTTTTTCATATTAGTCCCTAAATGCATTCCTTTCTTTGTACTCTATTTCTGTCATCATCAGGGTCATATTTTTCATCCTCTATGAAGGTTGACCTTCCCCTATACTGGCAACTCCTTTGCGTCATCAGCAAATTTTAACAGAACAATCACGAGCCAAGATTACTAATTAAAATATAATATGGAATAAGTCTCTAATCTAATACTTAAGGTAATTGTCTAACCAACATTTTACCTCAACATTTATTTTTTTCCCTTTGAAGTCTATTCTTTATCCACTTTAAAGTGCTTGTACTAATCCCTGACTTCTCTATTTTAGCTAATAATTTTCCTTGTGGAGTTGGATCAGGTGCTTTGTTAAAGTCCAGATAGATTAGACGCATTTCATTTCCTTTGTCCAGAAAATCAAAGAAAAATATCAGCTTAATCCAGTATGATCAGGTCATCGGCAAATCCATGTTGTATTTTATCACATTTTTTTTCTATGTCTTTAATTACCTTCACACTCTCTTCTGAAGCTTTTTGTAAAACTGAGGTAAGAAACATGAAAGAATTTGTTTAGTTTTAAAGGCTATGTCATAGCTATGATGACATCTTTTTCCTTAACCTAATTGTATAATGCCTCTACTTCACTTGAGGTCAAACTTCTATATCTTGATTTCATAGAATCACAGAATGGTTTGGGTTGGAAGGGACCTTAAAGACCATCTAGTTCCAACCCCCCTGCCATGTGCAGGGATGCCACCCACTAGACCACGTTGCTCAAAGCCCCATCCAACCTGGCCTTGAACACTTCCAGGGATGGGGCATCCACAGCTTCTCTGGGCAAATCGTTCCAGTGTCTCACCACCCTCACAGTAAAGAATGTCTTCCCAACGTCTAATCTAAATCTACCCTCTTTTAGTTTAAAACCATTACCCCTTGTCCTGATGGTACAATTTGCTTTTTGGCAATTCTTATTTTATTCTAAAACTTTTTGTCTTAAGGAACACAAAGCCCCTTTTCTGGGCTTGCTTTGCTAATTCCCAGCATCCTTATTTCATTTCGTATTACCTCCAGCTGGCAGGAAGCTCCAAGCCACAGGATGACCTAGTCTTGATTATTTGTATCTTCAGTCGCTCAGCTAGATACAAACAGAAGAAAACTTCAGTGCCTGGGAAGGTGCAGAGCTCTGGACACTTATCTTAAATTATCCCCCTCTATTAGCCATATCAAAACTACACTGCTACTTTCCATCCATTTATCCTTATTTAAACTCTCACAAGCTCCTTCCTTAATCTGCTACAAAGCCACTTTGCTTCTGCGCCAAAAGTTCATGTTGCCTGCATGACTGAAAATCATGAGCTGGGCCACTCTCATCACCTTCTGGCTAAGATGTACTTGGTTTTCTACTGCAAATTCTCCAATGTGGATAAAACAACAATTAAAAAAAAAAGAAAAGAAGGAAGTATATATAATAAGAACAGTATTTTTCACATCATTAAATGCTCTATAAAAAATAAATCATATGCTATGATGAGGAACAAAATATATGAGTTTATACAAAACATAATAGACTCAGCCTCTCTCCTGCACATACACCATTGCACTTACTGCAAAAGGCATTAGTAAAACAATGTCACCACAACCAGTGACTGCAACAAGTCTGAAATGATGCTAATCAGAGGATTGCACTGGCACAGGATCTCAGTGAAATGACAACATATCCCATTGGTAAGAAGAGGGCAATGGTGTTCCCCTAAAAATTGGATAAAGCAAAATCTGAAACTTTATAGCCATAGTTTTCAGAAAGAAGGCTGAATGTACTATGTCTCTGTATGAAATAATGAACTAGAGTTGGTGTTTTATATATATGACATACTTTGCCATCAACAATTTACTGCTGCTGCCAGTTGCTTCATTTAAAATGACTCCACAGTGTTGTGACCAACACATGCCAGTTTTTACTGTGCAACATTACAGTAATCTGGCTTACCCAACTTCTAGCACTCTGTTCCTCAGCACTAATATCATCTTCTGTCTAATTTTTATGTGAGCTAAAATGATCTATAATTAAGGGAAATTAACCTGTAAAGATGTCGTACTGGAAGTAGCCTTCAATTAAACAAACTTACTATCACATTGCTTTTTCTTTGGGACACAAACTCTCTACAATTCTTTTAACAACACAGAGTTATTAAAAAAAAAAAAAAGGCTTCTAAAAATTTGTCCTGTTAAGCATCTTTCAGCAAATGAAATAATATTAGAAAACAAGATGAAACATGAAATAGATAGATGATATTATTGTAACACAGGGTAGTACAATAATGGGCTAGATTTTTTTACCAGCTTTGGTATTTAAGGGGTCATAGCTGAGCCACTGAAGATTGTATAGGAATGAAACTATAACTCAAAAATTTCTGCGTTACCAAGAGTTTTGCAAAGCAATTTTTGAAGTACTGAGTAAGAAGAAAATGGATTTTTTTTTTTTTTTTTATGGTTGTACATATTCTTCTTCCATTCCTTTTGGTTGCTTTTAGAAAACAGATTAAAAAAATGCAAAATGTTTTTTTTGTAAAGACTTCTACATGTTGGGGTATTTTGTGGGTATTGAAACATTGGAGATTTTTCCAGCTTGAGAAAAAAATAGCTATCAAGCAGATGCACTAGTTATTTCAAAATACTCCCTCCCGCTGCACCAACAGAAAACTGTGCTGCTGATTGCCACTGCTTAATATTGTCTCCCACACATTTAGAAAGCCATGATTTCTCGAGTGAAATACCCAGGACAGTTCACTGAAATGAGGCTTGGCATACAGATTGCTAGCCTGGCTGTAATCACCCCCTGAGTTATAGAGCTTGTAAATCACATATCAAAACATGGTAACACATCAATTAATGTTCTACTGGAAACAAATCAAGGACAAGCCTACAGTGTGACATTCTGCCAGTTTTATTTTGAATAGACGTGGGGGAAAAGCTGAAATGTTTGGTCACAGCCTTTATTTACCCAATCTGTCTTATATACTATTGCATAATGCTATCACAATATTAATATGCAAATTGCCACTCAAATAAAAGCCATGCTTTCCCCATTGATTTTGAGCAGAGCTTCTGTTACAAAGAAAAATACTTAGCACTTATATGCCTTTTTCATCTTCAAAACTCTTACAGTAAGTTTTAATTAATCCTTCTCCTTTCATTTTTCTGACCCTGCATTAGGTTTTCTGCCTCCTCTACCCGGGTACTCCCAAGGTTATGTCCTCCTTTCGATGTTTTCCTCAGACTTTTCATGTTTTCAGAAATGATCTCCCTCTCACCTCTTTTTACGCCTAGAAAGCAGACCTCGGGAGACTGGCCAGAAGAAAAGGCTCTAAGTGTTTCCAAGGTCAAAAAGAAACAAAGGAACTCTATTTCCTGGGAGGAATGAACAGTGGTCACACCTACCAAAGGTGCTCTTTTTTTCTCAGCAGGTACCTCAGCGTGCTCTCAGGCAACCTCCAGGGAGGCCCTAAGGTGACTTTTCTGCTAGACCTAATGCAAGATTTGGTTCGGCTGGCCTAAAGGTAGTGTGTATGTGCAACCACTCCAAGGTGCTGGATGAAAAAATAGCAGTAGCTTCTTGTGGAGAGGAACTTTATCTCCTCAAAGAGGATTTCTACTGCAAAGTGCAGTGTGGGAGGCAGAACATGCTTTGGTCCTACAGGAATTTCCCAGCTCACTGCATAAATGATGATCTGTGTTATAAAAGGAAAACAGTCCAGATTTATCCTCTTAAACATTGAGCGCTTTTTTTACAGCTTCTATTTTTATATTTTTAATTATTTTATTATGATCTGGATTATTATTCCTTACCATATGCTTTAGGTATCTACCATCCATCTAGATGTTGAGATGACAATTTTAAATAGTGGACTATGTAATACATACAAATAGTTGAGGTGCTATGCACTCTTCTCAAGAAGATTAGTCACAAACTGGGCACCATTTCTGAGCTACTCAAACTCTGAAACCAGATTTCAGCAGGACTTACGCAGTGCACAGAACAACGGCTTGTCTCCTTTGGAAGGTTTTATTTCACTCACAGAACACAGATGGGTGCATGTGGGACTTGACACTGGGCTTCTCTTGGTAGTAAAAAGGGGAAAAGTCATCTGCATTTAAAAGGGAAAGAATTTCTGTACTCTAGGGAGGGACAACTGGACATTTAAAGACACATTTTCTGTCACAGCTATTGATGGAATGCATACAGACCACTTCATTATAATTTTCACGAGAAAATTTGAGAATTATAGTTTGATAAATTATCACCACATTTATTTACAGGCAGAGTGCTAGCAGTTTCCAAAAGTAAAGGGGATTCCTTTTTTATGAAAATGTGGATTTTGCCAATAACCATTTTTTCTCTGTTTTCTTTTAATTATTTTTAAGAACCAACAGTTAGAAATGCGAAGAAATACCTGAAAAGCCCTTTGAAAAGGGAATATTTCAAACTGTTATTTAACCATATTGTTCTGAAATATCAAAATAATTCTCACTTCTTTCACACAATAGTTCCAAGCTGCAATACTTTGCAATTTATCAATAAACGCTTTTATTTTCACTTTTATATGAGAAGATATAAACTATCAATATCTCCATTTACCAGCAGATTCTATCTAGACATTTTCAAAATATTTTTAACCATCAAATGTTGTCTAAAGACAGAATTTAGAGATGACTCAAAGGTAACAATAAATGCTCAGTGTGTTAGCTGATGCACTTTGCTAGTGTTCTTGTAGAGGTACTGGGCAGTCAATGTAAAAAGCTGTATTTCAATTTTAGGAGACACAGTCACCTGGTTAACTTATAATTCACAAAAGATATTAACTTTTATGATTAACAGTCTTAATTCTCTCAAGCAATAGAGATCTATGTTTCTAAAACTTTTAGTTCTAAACCAGCACTGCTGGTAGTGTGCTTGTATCTAGTAAATCTGTGATGCTGGAGACAGACATAGCTACTCGTGTGCTGGTACTGCATGCACTCTGACTTCACAGGACTTTCTAGACTGTACCAAAAAGTGCAAACTAGGATTAAATTTTAAAGGATCAAGTGAGAGCAGATAGCTAACTTAAGTGATTATTAAAATTCGTGGTATCATCATTCAGATGCTATCATCTGAAAACTTCCACATTCCTCTGTGTTACTACTTTTTGTTGATCTTGCACTCCTTTGGATTTGGAGATTTATTTAATTTTTTTGGTCAGATTGCCATTGTCCTCTTTTTAGAATAAAGCTACTCAACTCACTTCCCCTCACACCTTCTTTAAATTCTCATAGTTACTATGGAAACAGCTATTAAACTGGGAGTGGCAGTAATTAATAACATCTGCAAGTACAATATGAAGTCTACAACATAATTAATCCCAGCATTTGGAGTGGATTGTACAGAGCTTCCCTTTTTGCTTTGCATGGAGCCACAGACTCTACAGAGCCAATTATAACACAGGAGCTTAGTATTACCATACTGATATATTATGGCTTGTGAAATAGTGTGGACAATAGAGGGGGTATTAACCCATATGAATAACTGACAACATTATTACATGGTATAATGGGGTATGATTCTAGAAGGAATTAGACTTGCACAGATATTATGGGCACATACAAAAATTTTTCTTCACATTTTCAGACAACATAAAAATACTCGCTACAAAAATGACAGCAGAAGCTTGAAATGTAACTTTTAGATCAATTCCTTCATTTTAGTTATAGACTGGTGTTGATCAGATGTGCGAGTTTATCTACAGCTTCTTTTATCTTTCACCTTTTCACTTTAAAAGCTGAATTGGATTTTTTAAGAACTTCCAATTAAAGATTTTTAATAAATCATGAAAAAGATGAGAGAGCCTCTCAGCTCTCAGGCTTTATCAGAGAAGGAATATTATAAATATTTATTTATTATTTTATTATTTCTTAAGCGTGCTTGGCATAACATCTCCAATCTATCCCACTAGCTTCTCATTAGAAACTACGTGTACCTAGGTAGTACAAGTGGTACAAGTTTCCCTTAAGTTGGTTTTGCAATTGGTGTAAAATGTGTGGCAGACAATGTATTATCAGACTGAGGTACATTGCATTGGACACAGCAGTAAATGAATCCTGCCCTCATGCTGAGCACAAGTAGCGAGTCTTGTGCTCCTAAACCCAAAGCAACGTGGACTCCATTATCTGAGCTCCTAATCTCTACTTAGTGACAAAGCAGATTAGATTGGGCCCAATCCCAGATCATGAGGCTACCTGGCTGCTCATCCATCACAGCATAGTCATGGCAAAGTCATGTCAGTCTCTCCTGACATAATCAAAGACTTGCTGAATATAATAATTTTTTTTTTACCCTGTTAGGACTCCTAATTCGCCATCTTTTAAAATTACAATAAAGTGACGTGCAAAACAGTATGGGCAGACTAAAGTCAGTATTCCCTTTTCCCCTCTTTGTTATCCTTCTCACTTACCTGCATCTCTTCCTTTTAATCACTGGTTTCCTTCTCCTCAATATCTCATCTTCCTATCCATTTTTGCCTTCCTCATTTTCTTCTGTTTGCTTGTATCACTAATAGTTTGTAAACTGGATCGAGCAGGAGACTGATACCATCTCAAACCACCTGTTTTAGGATGGGATGCATCATTCTCTGGAGGTGCTTGTCAGTGTCTGTCGACCACAAATGGAGCTGAGACCCCTAGTTTTGACTAGCTGTTAAACTTAACAGCATCCAAAGGTTGGTGAACATGCATGAAATGCAAACACCACTCTGTAAAAGGTTCTTGGAGGCAACTGAGAAATACCGTTCCTTGTTCATACGCAATACCTTGTCCAAAGATACCAGTGCTCATGTACTCTCAGGCTGTCATTCTCAGCTAGGAGTGCAAATCACTTAAGAGTCATTTAACTAAAAGCACAGTACTTACTGTTTTTAATTATTGGATAAGACAAAAGAAACTTTTTTTTCCTTGTAGGAGGTCCACCAAGTGCAGAATGAGAACAGTGAAAGCTATGATGCCAAAAGCAGAGAATAAGATACAACTTTCCTACTAAGCTTTAGCTCTCTCCCTTTTGACTTTGATAAGCAGCATCTGTGCCTGGACTGCATGAGAGCACATCACCAAGGATGCATTTGGTCCCAGTGGTTGTCAGAGCCATGGAAAAATTACTATAAAAACAACAAACAAACAAAACAAAGCAAACAAACAAAAACACAACAAAACAACAGCAACAACAACAAAAAGAAATGGATTCCAGTTGTTCTTCCAGACTTCTGGAGATTGGTTTTAATCGTTTTCTCTGTCACAGGTTCCTTATGAGACTTTTTGCCTAGGACTTAAATCTTCCATAACATCGTGCTACATCTGCTAGAATTTTCTCCTTAACTCAGCATCTTGTAGAAGTGCACAATTGTAAAAACCAATAGTAGTGTTCAGTTAAGTATTTGAAATAGGTAGACAATAGCCCTATACAGATGTCAAGCAAGGTTGTGTTTAATATGATTATTTGCAATTTTGAAAAACATTTAAAATGAAAGCTCATGATTTGACATTTATGAAATGTCAATATATCCCCATTTCTACTACTGCGTTAAGTAGATTAGTTACAAATGAAAGATGAATATACAGTACAAGGACATTTGCTAAGAAAGCCAGTCTAAGTGTTCTGCAGGACATGACGAATAATTTCCTTTTGCAGGAATATTGCTAATTAAAATCTCAGCAATAACTTCAGAATGCAGCTTTCATAACCACCTGGTTAATTAAGTTACAGAGGTTAAGCGGGTATGAGATACTGAGGTGGATTCACCCTGTTTAGCTGGAAAAGGTTTGGTATGATTACTCGGATTGCCACCTCAGGGGGCACCTGTCTTTTTTAGTCCTATGAAGTTGCAAGATACCAGATTTCAGGACAGTAGCATTCTTACTTCTAGAAAAGCTTCTGCTGGGGTACAGGCAAAAAACAGGGCAAAAATTTGGTTATGAGTAAATGTGGGGGGAAAATGTCTGATTTTGGAGGTGAAAGAAGAAATGTGTATATACTTTTGGTTAAAAGAAACAACAATCAAAATGTATCTGCTTGAAGACAATGGAAAGGACAGAATAGACCAAGTTAAAATAGATGAGGGGCTGGGAGATAGACAAGGTTGTACAGAAATATTGTGTCACTCAATCACTTTCCTATACAAGGCATGTATGTTATTTGTATAAGACTGTTCTTAGAAGTTATATTTCTTTACAAGCTCAGAACATACCATGCTTTAACATTTATAATTGAGGGTTTCCTCCAGCAAAATTGGTTTTCTGTGAATAGTGTCACAACATCACTATGAGTTTTACAACGAGCATTTCTACATTACACAGTGAAATACAATACAGTGATGCTTGAACAAAAAATTCGTTTTCCTTCCAGACTCAGTGGCATTATAACACCAGGATGAACTGATCAAAACCAAACTGCTATCTCCACATAGTACTACAGTTCCCTGTGTAGATGTACCAGGATCAAAGACAATCGAATAAACTTTACATCATGCTTTCTCCTTAAATGGATGGAGTTTTACATGTGTGGCACATTGCTTAAGATAGTTTTCTTCCGTATTCAGAGAGAGAATATTTCTGATGCTGGGCTCCAAGTTTCACTACTAAACTATCCCAAACTATCTGTCCATTGCTGTTTTAACAGCAATGTCCAACAAAACAAAACAAAACAAAACAAAACAAAGCAAAACAAAAAAACCCCAAACCTTTCACAATATGAAAATGCATACATCCCTGCTCTTGTGACTAGAATGAGGATGAACACGTTCCTCAAATCTGACAATAACATGACAACAGTAATAAGATAGGGAAAGTTTTACTACTAGATTCAACAAACTTACTCAAATATGAATAAAAGCAAGGATGAGAACAAAACAGTACTGACTACCCTGCAACACGATCTAGCTCACAAAGTGTTTCTAATACAAAATGCCATCCATTTCAAATATAGAAAACTATTCTGCTCACTTGCAATGGGCTAGAACCTGCATTTCCATCTGGTGCAGATTTAAATAGGAGTTTTTTTTTCTTGAAATTGGAATTTGCAATCAGGCAGCCTGCACTCTCTTGTCACCCCCGCACAACAAAACAGCACAAATTATTCAGCAAGATTACCCCTTCCTGCCCTGTATAAAATGCATACATAAAGAAGATACTATGCGCCAGGAACAAGATGGTATTCTGGTATTGCTGTGGCATTGATTAAGACACTATCATACTTTTTAAGCAGATTAGGCTTATGAGAATAACAGCCACTACTGATTTGTTGAATTTAAACAAAAAAAAAATCAAAAAAAGACACTTGGCCATTGTGTGCTATCTGTTCACAAAAGTGCTATAACCACTATATATGTTAAGTTAAATGTCACTTTTTTTCCAAAAGTTTTACGACAATATTGGAGAATGAGTTTATATACAAGCATAAAACCAGATTAATAAATCTTTGAATCTGGTTCTAGTATAAAATCTGTTTCTTAAAAAAAATGGTTAACAGACAGAAGGCCTACTTCTTTTGCCTCTGATGCTGGATTTGTGACAGTGTAAATCATTTATGAAAATGTAAATAATATATCTAGAAACTGAAATTAAAGACAAAGCCTTGATCATAAATTAATTTTTGTTACTGATATACTGAACTGAGAAGACTTTGATGCAAAATAAATTTTGTATTTTTGCAATAGGATTTTTTATTTCTGACGTAAGGACCATCAAGGTCAATTGAAAGATTCCCAGTAATTTCAGCAGGTACAAAGCAAACTTTTTGTAAGACCCCTGTCATTATATCAATCCCTGTCATTCCTATGCGCCTTCAAAGAAAGGTCTCGGTCAGATATGACAGGTAATAAATTTAGAATGAGGTGAAGTAAGAATGGAGAAAGATTTACTTCTGTGGTTTGTCATTCAAGTCTATATTTAAGTGCTCATAAAAGACTTGTCAGCCATAATAGATCTTTAGGAACCTTAACACGGATGAATTCTAAGAATAATTGCAGTGCAACATTATTGTGAAGTAGAAACCACATGTATAAAATACTGTTTGAAATGTTTCTGCATATGGAAATAGTCTAATAATCAAATGTTAAAAAAATTGATCACTTAGGAGACTTTAACGGCTTTTCAAAATTTCACAGTGAAATTACTCTTTTTTGCCTGGATTATGGGAGTATGAAGAAATACCAAGAACCTTAATTCTGCTATTATTATGTATTAAGTCAATCACACCTTCCTGTCAAAGCTAGAGGGAACTCATTTGAGCACAATCCATGTACTCCTATCCATAGATGCTTGTAGGATGAAGTCAACATTTCCAAATGTTCTGCATCTTTATTAAATACCTGGCAAATAAATGCATTTTAAGCATTTTAAGCATTATGTGGAACAAAAGGTGAGAAAATAGTAAATAATACATTACTCTGGGAGTTCATGCACTCTTTTCTTCCCTGTGCTTCAGCATAGCATTGGTTGCCTGATTTTCAGATTCAAATAAAGGCAAAAATTCAAAAGCCAGCTTCAAGCCTCACTTAATTTTGAAGGAAAACTGTCATTTGACTCCAGCTTTTCTCAAAACTGGGCTCCAGTCCAAGCTCACTTGTAAATCCTGTAAAGCTTGCAGGCTGAACTTGAGTTGTGTATCACAGATCTGAGTGTTCTCACGAATGCCACAGAGGTAGCCCTTGCTAAGCTCCATGTTCCAGCTCTGGCTGCTCCTCACACCTCAGCTACCTTGTTTGGAGCTAACCTGTATGTTTCTCCTCCATGTTGCAGCTGCACAGAGACACCCTTCCTCTTCTTCTTCATCCCCGAGTTTCAGTGAGCTCCACAGACGCATTCACTTACACCTAAGTGGAGTTCATTGCAGGGTTAGTACCTTGCAGGGAGTCTTGTTGTAGAGTCATAAATAGCACAGTAGATTTGATGCCTCAAATATTGCTATATTAAAAATAGCAGTATTTTTTATAGCATCTTTTTCACATTTGAGCTATTATTACAATGTACTAGTACTGCTGAAACAGTCACAATCTGGACCTTACTGTGCTGGATGGGGTGCCAACCCACCCATGCATTGCACTGTTGCATTGCTAGCCACGTGTTATCGTTGTTAGAATTATGAGTGAGTAGCAATAATTATTGCCCTAAGGAGCTCTCTAAGTTATGGATGCAGCATCACAAATGGGCTTATAGAAAATTATACTTATGATGAAAAAAGCATTCCTATGTAACCCTATGCTTTTGTGTTTATTATTTTATCATTCTTTGATATGTCTCCCATACTTTATATTGAAACAGTACATGTGAGTGAGAGTGGCCTTGCTTACTCTCACCTACCAAAACTATTTCCCATGTGGGCTTGTACAGTCATTTGCACCTTCTCAGCCCTGACCAAACGTGCACCCTTTCCTGCACGCCCAGTTCAGCAAGGGGAGTACAGAGCACCTCTTTCCCAGCTCAGCTCGGTGAGCAGTGCATGGGCCTGCGGAGGAAGCACAGCTGGGAGCTGAACACAAGCACTTTCCTGTTGAGCAGAGATGATACAGGTTACAGGTGAATGCTGTATCCTTCGGTTAGGGAAGGGGCCAGGTGGGGCCTTTCTGATCGGGTGAGGCTGTAGTGTTAATCCAACATGAGTGGTCGCGTAACTACCCCATGCCCGTGGCTCTGCAGTTACCTGTTGCACCTTGTGACAGGGGCCATCGGGACCTCCGCACCCCGCTGGAAAGCAGAGGTGCTCAGGTGAGCAGTTGTACCTGTGTCAAAAGTGTTGCCACATTTAGTGGCGAAGCTGTAAGGCCTGTGGAGACATATAAAGCTGGACTACAGATACTCGTCAGGCTGTTTTGAGTTTACAGGCCGCAGTACTGTTTTAGAAATCGCTATTTTGGACTTGCATCCAAACCCTAAATCCTACGTACCTACAGGTAGGTGGATAGGTGAAGACAACTGGGAGTTCTTCCCACCAGCTCCAAAGTGCCAGCTCCAATCCAGAAACAATGTAGATGAGTGACTGCATGGTTTACAGATTGCAACTGAAATATCGTGCTGGCCTGGAGCCTGGGCAATGCGAACACTCAATTCTCCATTTGTGGATGTCAGCTTTGGTACTTCTGCCACCCTTAAAATAGAGATGAGCACTTTTCTGTTTTACAGAGATTGTTGTGACTTAATACACTCAAGATTATGCTACCCTGAGATACAATGGATGTGAAAACAACATGAATGCTGGGTCTGCTCTTTCATTTCCACCTGTTGGACTAATTACCAAAAACACAAAAAGAAAGAAAGAAGATTGTAATGAAAATCAAAACGGTCACTGAACTTTTAATTGCTTTATTAAATAGCCTAAGAAATATTTCTCTGGATTACTTTCTCCATTTATACAGAGCATGTATAGTTGCCACAGAGATCGGTATACATGAGCACGGGTGAAATAAAGGAAGGGAGAGGAAAGCAGTGCTCCGAGCTGTCCAAGGGCTCTGAGGACAACATCTAGGTTGGAGGTGGGGCTGGGGGGGTGAAGCCTGGCGACTTCCCGGAGGTGCTGCGGGGACGGGACCCTCCGGGGTGCCGGGGCGGCCGCGCAGCTCCTGCGAGCCAGCTCCGCGCTCACCCCTCCGCACCGAGAAGCGCTTCCACAGCCAAACGGGGAAAAAGCCGCATATGCACACACACACACACACACACGTAACGCGTATAGACGAGCACACCCCAGACCGGTGACACACGGGCTCCCGGGCTGTGTGCGGCTGCTGCTCTAGACGGGGGAGAGGAATTCAAATAAGGCACGAAGCGGTTTTAAAAATAGCGTGCGGGAGGCCGGGAGGCGCGGCTCGCAGTCCCGGCGGGGCGGGAGCGCGGCTCCCGCAGGGCCCGGCCCGGCCCGGCCCGGGAGTTCCTCGGCTGCCTTGTAAGGAGCGCGGCCACCACAGGGCCCGGCGCCCGCCCCCGCTCCCCGCCCCGACTTGCCCCCGCGGCCGGCAGCGAAGGCAGGAGCCGGGAGAAACCCGCCCGCCGCCAACTCTCAACCCGTCTTTCCTCCTCTCCCTTCAGGAGCCCCCACCCCGCCTCCCTCTCCTCCTCCTCCTCCTTCTCCTGCTGCTGCTGCTGCTGCTCTGCAATCGGGGATAAATCAGGGAAGGACACAGGCGCACAGAGTGAGCGGAGATCTGTTACAAAAGTAGCCCTGATGGCGGCGGATCAGATGAAGCTGGAGCTGCTGCTGGAGTAGCGGGGAGTGGAGTATCTCCCTCTCTCGCTCCTCTCTTTCTCCTCTTCCCCCTCTCCACCCACAGATCTCCATCGTTTCTCCTCCTCCTTCCCACCCTCGGCCGCGCTCCCGCTTCTCCGCACAGCGCTGGGCTGCGCCTCCTGCGAGGGGGCGGGGGGGGG
>VXAA01001323.1:136718-178555 GCA_013399115.1 Anseranas semipalmata
GGGAGCGGAGGAGGCTTTAAAAACCAGCGGCCCCCCCACACCGCACGCACAGTAATTGAATTTATTATTATTACCGTCTCGCCGACTTGGGGAACGGGGGGGGAATCGATCTTCGATCAGGAAGATGGCTGCTGGCTGGCTGCTAGTCTTTAGCCTGACACTTTTCCAGTCCCTGGTGATGAACCACTCCTCGGAGGGACCCTTCCCCTCGCCCACCACGTAAGTCCCCGCGGGGGGCGGGCGCAGGGGGCCGGTAAGAGTCAAACCATACTATTGATTTTTTGTCAGGACTTGCTTGAACTGTCCAGGTCTCGTAGTAAATGCCAGTCTCATTGTCGTATTTTACCCATTTTGCCATTTCATTAAACATGGTCCCTGTAAGACATGAAAATAAGCATTACAGAGACAAGGTAACAAATACACAGATATAACATATCCACNGGGGAAGGAGGGGACGGTGCCCGGCGGCGGTCGCGCCCCTCAGGCGGAGGCTGCCGCCGCCGCCACCTGCACATGGCCCCGGCCGGAGAGCTGTGCCGGGAGGAAAGTTTCGAGTTACGCGCAGCCCGCCCCCTCCTCCCGCCAGGGTTATTTCTGGCCGGCTGCAGTTCGGACCCGGCCAAAAAAATAAATAAATCAAAAATCAAAAACTTGAGCGTTAACGCCAGGGAGAGGCTTTCCTGCCGTTCAGGGCAGGCAGGACGGCGCTGCCCGGAGTTGTGCTGCACGCTGGAGCTGGCTCCCACCTGGCTGCGTTCCCGGGCGCACCGCGAGTATTTTGACAGCTCCGGGGGTTGTTTTGTGCCTGGGTTTGTTCGTGTGGTTTCGCGTGTGCGCACGCATGTGCAAAAGCCGAGCTTTTTTAGCAAGCTTAAAGCAACACAACTAAAGAACTGTTGTCTTACACATGCTCAAGTGTCGGCCTTACCAAGCCTTGCATGCCGAAATCACCTTTGCGAGGGCTGCTGCATGCTGGGTGCAAGCAGCTTTGGTTTGCATGGCTGCGAGATAGAAATCTTTAAACCCGCGCATACGCACCGGCGTGAAAGTGTTGCCCAGAGCAGTGCCAGGATCACACAACGAAAGCATGCAGTAAAAGAAAGGGCAAAAACAGTCCAGTGCATCATATTTGAGATTCGGCTGCAGATTGAGAAAAAAATAAACACTACGGACTAATGACCGTGTTTTCTTCCTTTTCCTCTTTCTTTCTCACCTTATTTATTTTTATTTTTTTGAAATCACTTACTTAGTCCCTGAATCTGGGTTAAAGCTATCAGTAGGTAACTTTTAAGTGGATGACTCACTTTAATGCATTTTACATAAGAAAACCAGTGCCGATGATACTCTTCCCTATTGTTTAACGCTGGGTGGAATTTATTGCCCTCGTTCATTCTGTGCAGAAGGATGAGTTTACAGCAATTACCAGCAATGCATTTTCACCAATTAGTACTGTTGGTAGGTTGTTATAATTGGATTCAGTTCTGAGTATCGGTTCCATTATGAAGGACTCAAAGGGATGCTTGCACTGTTAAATGAGAAAAAGGAATACAAAGATAAGTGTAAAATAGCCACTTAATATCTTCTAAGTTGAATACATATAGCCTTTCATTGAAGGGAAAATTATCTTAAAAAAAAAATCCTGTGTTGCAATTTATAAAGATGTACATGTAAAAGCAAGGGTGACAAAATACAAAGCTAGGGCTTTCTAAATCAGTGCTTTCCTTGTGCTTGAGCTCCTGTGTTTGACTGTTTCTTTTTGAACTGATAAAGTATATCGTACACAACTAATCACACTATCTTCTACATAGACTTATCTAATTTTAAAAGAGAAATATGGAACCTAGCGAAGTAAAAAGAAGATTGTATAATTTCAAATAGAAGTCTAGATCACTTTCTAGCATAACATTACGTGGTATTTCTTTAAAATTATTTTCACTTCTGTCCGTGTTTGCCATTTCCCTTCAGAATTTACCTTTACTGCCAGTCATGATAATAGAAATTGTCAACAGGGAAACATATTATATAATGGAACTTCAATTATAAACTATACCTATGAATAAGTAACTCAGAATATGGTCAATAGCATTTCCATGTCCTTCACAATCTGCTTACTGTTAACTTTCTTTTTTCTCATTATTATTCCATTGCAATATTGTAGAAACGATCTATACTGCCTGTCCATCCTTCATGGTAATGTTTCTCCTTTGAAATTAAATCAAAGTGCAAATACAGCTTGGCTCATTTAGGAGACAGTACAACAGGTTGACAGAGCTGCTTTGCAAAAAGTAATGATGTAACAGGTGAAAGAGAAAATTTTTGGAATCTCTTTTAAGACTTCACAGTTAGCGGTGTTTTGTTTCCTACTACAGATTACAAATGGGGAAGAACAAAGAGAAGTGGCACAAATAGGAATGTAGGAAGGAGTTTATATTGTAAGAATATTAAAAATAGGAGAGAAAACAGGAGAAGAGAATGAAGGAAAGAAAATATATTAATAATTGAAGAACTGAGGATTAGCTGATACTGTGTTCTGAGCGACCTGCCTTTTCCCATTATTTTCAGTCTGTTTTTCTCTTTGTTGAAAAGTTGCTCTGAGGAAGCAGCGTTGCCCAGCTGTTGTATGAAAAATGTGCATATTCAAGGCTATATAGTTTGTGATTTCATCAGCAACTCATTATCGGACAATCACTTTTCCTCCAGTCATGTGTTCCTTCTGCATCAGTAAATATTTTTAACATGTGCTTTTCTAAAACATTCAAGTGCGTATCACCAATACAGTAGTGCACAAGTATGATGTATATTTAGCAAAAAAATGCTGAAGGTTTAAGCAATGCCAGTTTGATAGAATCTCAGTCATTTGATTCATCTTACTTCTCTGACACGGCAAAAAGGCTTTGATATATTTATCCAGCATTGTACAGAGAATTTCGAGTGAAGGTGTGTGCTGTCTGAAATGCGATTCTCATTGAAAATCTGAGCAGGTGGTATAAACACATTTGTTGCTTCCTGTGTTCGAATATTTAACTGCAAATATTGACGACTTCCTTTAAAGAACAATTTAAGTATAGTGGTAATTATGTCTTGATCTTTAGATATAAGGCTTATCTACTGATCAATAGATATTAGAGGTTTTGTTAAAATGTATGGTTTTCGTTATATGATGCATTAGGGATCTATTATAGTTATTAGAGAATATCATGCTCTTACTTTTAACATAGAAAGTCCAAATACTTGGCCTTTTTCTTGGCACTACAGATATTTTTAACTTATATGAGAATATTGTTGTATATGGTTCTCCTGTCCCTATAGCCAAGCTACTGCTAACACCGTACACAATGCACTTCTTTCTTCTTTTGTAACCTTATCTATTTCTTTATCATCCATATCTATACAGGTTTAAGAAAAAAAATGCTATTATGTAAATGTAGTTTTTTATGTTCCCTGGTAAAGGTAGCATAGGACTCTCTTTATTACTGTTCTGTTATCTCTCCTGCACAAAAACAGATAGTCTTGAGTTTAAAAAATGGTTTAAAAATGTTGTAATTCTTAAGTAGACTTTTGACACAGTATGTCTTGCAGTGTTGATGTTTCTACTGATAATAAGTAACATATATAGAGATGTACCTGCTGCTTCCAGACTAGTCTGGCTATTCTGATATAAAAAATAAAAATAAAAACAAAAACAGATATTTTGATTTTGACAAACATAGGGCTGAAATCTTTCAATATCAATAGTACTATTTCCGCAATACATCATTCTGGATATAACTTAAAGTCTGTTTTTATTTTATTTTCTCTAATTTTCCTCCCCTAATCATTTTCTCTCTTTCCTTTATCTTCTGATCTTTTTCCCTCTCAGTCATCTTTTTCCATATGTTTGGGTATTTGAGTAGAGAATAAATTATGCATTATACTCAAGACAGACCTGCTACTTAGATAAATTGGTGTAAAACATCTGAGGATAAAAATAACATGCAGAGGATGAAATAATATACATACAAACATACACATATGTATGTATGCAGGCATGAAAACCAAGGACATTTTTAGAAAAGAAGTAGTGTATTTCCATTTCTTATTTGCATGAATCATCCTTACTGTTTCGGTGTCATTAGGACAACTCGGGGAAGTCTGTATGACTCATATGAATTAGGGCTTGCACAACTGGGATGTTCATATTTTTGGTTTCTGCACATGGACGTAACAAGTGTAGGTCTTGGTGAGAATGTTGCTGGGCTTGGTATATAGCATCGCTTTCTATATAAAATCTGTGACTGAATGTAGATAGAAGATACTTAAAATGTGTTCTTTTTATGTGTTTCTAGTGTGGTACATAGGGATTTTGACACCTCTTATATACATACAATCTCATTTTTTAGCATAAAATCTGTGAAAGAAGAATGCCAAATTTACTGCAGATGTTAATTATAAAAGACAGCTGCATTAATAGATTGTAAGGCTCCTTCTTATTTGAAAATTGTATTTTCCAATCTATTTAAAAATTTACATGATTAGGGAAAAAAATGATATGGAAATGTACCTCCATATCCGAGAATTGGAAAGAAAGCCAAAAGATGTATCTACTTAGAGTCAGGGAACTGCAGTATCACCTCTTAGTGTTTTCTCAGCAGCACGTCTGAATGCTGAGCGTTACGCAAGATGCATAAAACCACAGATATTCTTAAAAGTATCACTCCAGTCCATTCTTCTAGTAGAGACATACTTAAAAGATCAGTGCAAAACAGCTTGTTGATTGGTGATGTTTTCTTTTTGTGAGTGTCTCTGCACATGTGGTGGTGATAAATGCAAATTATTTGGATCCACAAAGCATTTTTCTGTTTCACATATTTTATGATGTAAATTGTGAATGGGTATTTTTCATTATTCTATTTTTTTGTTTTGTTTGTTTCTTTTTGTTTCCCTCTTAGATATTTATGCTGGGGCCTTAAAGCTGGCAAATTCTATGGATTTACATTTTATTAGGTAAGAAAATTCAGCTGAAAACATGAAAATATACACTGATCATAAGAGATTAAATTTCATTGAAATAAATCAGCGTTGTAGAGGTTCTTGCCATCTTTCATTTTGCAGTGATGCTATTTTCAGAACTGCATTGCTCATACCCTGCAAAATGATTTTATCCAAGAATTCAGCTGCTAGAAAGAGAGCTGGAGCTTGGCAGCACATTAGTCTAAAATGTATTCATTGTTAAATAGAAGGCCTGTTGTACAGATCTTAAAAAATATTTATCTAGCAGAGCATTTTAAATTGATGGAAGCGTGGTCAAATTATTATTACTTTAATCTTTTGTAACAAAGAAACAAAATAGACTGTAGTTGCCCACTGATAACTGTGATCTGACATGCTTACGCCTTTATTCTTCCCTTCTTTGAGAATCCTTTATCCAAGGTAGTATTATCTTCCAGACCGATGTTTGACTTAAACCTCTGCTAGATAGGGGTTGTAGTTTAGGAGCATTTTAGTAGTTTAAGAGACAAATGTCTCATTCTCTTTGTTGTTGAATGTAGTAGAAGCAGAATTGGGCCCCAGACTGTTTTGTACTTTTTTCGCAGCAATACAAGAGCTTTTGATCCCTGTATGCTTGGGATACATGTTGTGCCTAGAGTGTTTATAAAGATTGTAGTGGCAAATGCTGGTATTATGGACTACAGAAAATGTTATTTTCTAGTGCCTTGTTAAAACATCTGCCTTAGCAGAAGAAAAGATTGACCAGAACATAACACTGGAATAAAATTGTTGGACCATAACTATAATTTGGTGAAGCCAGATGTCATGGTTTATACTTTTATAAATGCTGAATCAGACTTCTTGACAGAAAGAAAAAAACCTCAGTGTCTTCAGCGTTCAGGTAAAACATATCTAGCACCTTGAAAACACACAGAGCTTAAAAAAACCCTACAAAATAATAACTGTGTTTCTCCCCCTATCCCCGAGCAATGCCTGTGTTTTGGTTGCTCTTACCCCGTTCCTGCATGAGCTTTTCCATTCTACCTCCAGCTGTTGAAAGACAGGTATCAATGAACGCTGAAATGATTCGCATTTGATGTTGCGGCTCTGATTTACTTCTCTTGTTGCATCTCTTAAGTAGCCTGATCCTGTTCATTTTTCTCAAAGTACATTGATTAATGCTGTGTTCTTAAGGATCAGACCAAGAGCTGCATTTTGCAGCAGTGATACCATCGCTCGCTATAGCAAATTGGCCATTGCCATTATACAGTGGCATGATTCTTCTTTCACTCCGGATTTACAGGAATAAAAGAGAACTGAAACCAATATTGTTTGACGAATATGACTTTTATATCAAGCAGTATGGTATAATGCAAAAAGTAGTGATTCAAGAATGGCTAACATTTAAGGTGCAAATATGCAACACCCGTAGTGAAAAGAGTAGTGAAAAGCTGTCAACTCAGTTTATTGCTCAGTGATTCCTGTGTGTTGGATATTCTCAGTTTAGGGCCAGGCTATGCTGCTGAAATTAAAAAGTGCCATTGAAAGTCTTAGGAAAAAAATCAGTGTAAGAGTGAAGATTATCAAAATATGCCTCAGCACTTTTTAATAGCTAAAAATTAATGATGCATGCCTGCAGCCATGCAGGTCAGGAGGGATTTGTCTCTTCCATCTCCCGTGCTTTCCAAACTATTTATTGACCTACTCTTCTTATAAGGAAACTCAACTGTTCACACTTCCTTCCTCCCAGCCTTAGTAAGTTTTCAGGGTGAAATGTAGGATACGCTCACTCTTTCACCAGCACCCTGTGAGAAGAAGATGGCTCACTGCTGGGTTATCTTACACCAGTGGTGTCAGGGAAAAGACTGCGTCCGTTCTCATCTGTCCCTCCCCACGACACCTTTCTCTGTGCGCCAACAGCAAATAGATGACAAAGACTGGAAGTTGAATCTTTGCTCCTTGTATAATTTTTTGCTATTTATTTACAAAGATTCTAACAAGTTTATGGAAAAGATTGACATTATTTTGCATCAACAAATCAGCAAGCTTTTGCAGTTAATTACAGTAATTCAAAATCAGACTTTTTTTTTTTTTTTTAAATCTGAGGCAGGCCTGAAATACCCATAGAATATGAATGTGAAGTTATAATATTGCTGACTATTATAAAAAATGTTTTATTGGATTTTTCACCCTCTTTTTAAATTACATTCCTGCTCCTTCTCATTTGAGAGTTTGTCTGGAAAAGAGCTATAGTCTGACTTTGTAACAGACATTCTACATAGTGATTTAAGAATGTTTTGAATTTTCCTCTGTTTCTGCATAACCATGAATGTGGAACCAGGGATGCAGCAAGAACAGGATTTTTTTTTATAATACCTCTTATGGATTGTATGGGCTAATAATCTTCTGCATAGCAATCATTTTCTTTAGCATGGAGGTATATATTGGATCAGGGGTCTTTCTTTCAGCCCTCATGCATATTGATTTGTGAAGTAAATAAGAACATGAAGGGCTTGCTAAGTCCAGAATTTAGGTTTTGTAGCAAATGATAAATTATGTTAAGAAAAGCTGAACTCAGTTCATCCAAAGAATTTTGTACCTCAGGTGTTTCCATCTCCTGTTCCTTTGTGCAGCTCCCCACCAGACTGGTCTAAAGGCTTAAAACATTCCCCAGGTATATAGTGTCTCCCTCCCTTATCTTTGCTGGGATTTTTGTCATATTTTGCTAAGCGTGGACTAAATCTTCGTTCAAGCAGGCATATCAATGAAGTTATAAAAGTTCTCTGGGTAAGGGTGGAAGGACTAAGGCCTAAACCGAGGCATGCCATTTATCTCAATGTCACTTTTAATGTCGTGATGCATTTTTCTTTCTGCACTAAGGCAGTTGTAAACCGGTAAAAGGGAAGTTTTCTTCGTTCTTGGAATGAGGAAAAAAAATGCTATACCTGGCTTGTGTTGACTCTTGATTATGAAACCTCTTCCATAGGAGAAAAGTGAGTCCTGGGGTATGTTGTGTTGAAGATGGTGAAGCGAAACGCCTAGCACCCTATGGCATGAGTGGCAGCCTCCAAGGAAGCATCCTCATTTGGATGTTCCCTTCTCACTTAAAATACCCTCTAATAGCCACGATATGGCGGTTTGCAGCAGCAACACATAAGCATTTATACCAGCTCAGTTAAGGTTTTTACTATTCTCTTCCCCGCT
Organism: Anseranas semipalmata; assembly: GCA_013399115.1. Taxonomy (NCBI): domain Eukaryota; kingdom Metazoa; phylum Chordata; class Aves; order Anseriformes; family Anseranatidae; genus Anseranas; species Anseranas semipalmata. The sequence goes on from VXAA01001323.1 coordinate 144,891, forward strand.
GTCACAGGTGAATAACTTACTCTTGCACACTTAGATCCAATATCCCATTAAACTTTTCAAATATTGGGGGATAAGTTCAACATTCCATTAAAACACAGGTTTTGATTTGTGATATTCTGATGTGGACTAGTGGAAAAATGGTTTATTTTGTAAATGGACCCTCACAGTAATCATTTCCCCCGGTGTGGATTTGAATAGTCCATTTAACTGATACGTTGTGTGGATCCTAAATGCAGCCCTATATCCAGAGGCAATGCTCTTTAGTTGGTGAGTGCTCTGCCCTATGAGATATGTTGGTACAGTGTTCTGTGAGTTTAATCAAGATATACAGTGGCTTCACGTGCAGATGGCAATGTAGATACCGCTTTTAGCAGAATATGGTTGATTTCTTTTAATATATTCAATTAGAATAAAATATAATACATAGTATATTTTTCTTCAATAAATACTTAGAATACTTCCTGCAGAGGTTATTGAATGTCCATATTTTCTCTTAGCCTCATATGTAGTTTCATTGTTTTTACATATGGATGCAACAAGTCCATCAGATTTTTTTCAAAGACGGGTTAGAGAGAGATACAGTAATGCATGGCAAGAGAAGATGGAAATTGAGTGTATTAAGCAATGAATTTTGTTACACAATGATCTTCTGTGGAAAGTTCTTCTTCTTTAGGATGCATGCAGCTGTTTGTGTATTTCCAAATGCAGCAAGTATTTCTTGGTCTGAGCCTTTTGTTATAAATGAATTCACTGATGCCTATTCTGTCTATATATACATATAAAGTAATAGGAGAGGTAATAGGCTCTTTTATTTACTTTTTCTGTGATGTACATCCTGAATTGTATGTATCCTGGCTGAAGATACTATTATTATATGCCTCTCTGCATTATTATCCACCTCCCATTATCTGCCTTGTGTTTTGCGCCTTAGTTTCCCACACTGATTTCTCTCATCAGTAAAATAAGAAGCTGAGGCATCTTACCGTTTAGTCAGGCGAGGGTTTATTGTCAAGATTAATTTGTTAGCTAATGCCTCCAAAGCCCTCTGTAGTTGAAAAGTGTTGTTAAGCTGTTAAGGCTTGTTTATTAAGATATTTTTTTGCTGTATTCCCACCTTGCCTCAGATACTTGCGTGACCAAATCTTTCCTGGATGGAACTTGATATCTGGGGAGTTAGAAGAAGTTAATCCCCACGATCTGTACTTCTTGAATGCACACAGATTGTAAAACATAAGCTTACCAACATTTTTAGAAACTAACAGGAGTCAGCAAAAATCTGCAGACAGTATCATGAAAAAAAGCCAGCATATCTGACTCATGCCAACGTTGCGTGTTAGCTGCGCTCCTCTGCCACATTGCACATCATTGTTCTCACTGCTGTTGGAGCTGTAGATGCCCAGCTTATCTGAGATGTGGACGGTGAATATTTTGTATTTTCTAGCTGAAATAGAGGCAATAGGTGCGTACAATACTAGCCAAAACAACTCATGTCACTTGAGTTCATTAACCTGATCTGCTATGCGCTTCTTTTGAAACACTGTCTACTGCTGTTCTCATTCCTTCTGTTCCCATTCCTGAAATGGGAATGATACCCCATTGGCATCCTGCTAGAACAAGCGTGTTGCATATCGCAAGGTGTCCTGCTTTTGTGAGAAGGATGGTCATAGCACATAATTAGTGCTGTTTAGGGGGTCTGGCATCAACTTATTTCCTTTTATGGACTAGTAGCGTGCCTAAGATTGTTATTTATGACAACTAATTACCTGATAATCACTGAGGCTGCTAAGATTTCAAGTAGGAGTAACATAGTTTTCATAGCAATTATTTTGACTGGCCTAGTAACAGTTGCAACAGAAGTGTAGTCCTTACTATTTTATTTTATTTTATTTTATTTTATTTTATTTTATTTTATTTTATTTTATTTTATTTTATTTTATTTGTTATTTGCCAAGCCACTTTTCTTACCTTGGCATCTTCTGGATTAGACTTTCACCTGTTCTGAAGATACTTTATAGTATATTATCAGCAGGTAGATAAATAAGCTGGGAGAGGATTGCTAATACGTGCAGGAACATGTCTTTGAGGAGATTTCACTATAAAATACACATGGGGAAAAGCTTTGAGGTAACTGAAAGCAGAATCTGGCCCTTATAGTCACTACTGACTGATTACAAATACATGAAGGATTAATTGGTTTGTTGCATGACTAAGAGTATGTCTCAGGATATACTCTAAATGTCTTTGGAAATGATTAGGTACCCAATTTCATCCTTCTTGGCACCAGTGTAATTTCAGCAAAATGTGTATCAGTCCTGTATCATTTAAATCCTTGGTGCAGGGATGAACCCACGTAAAATAATTTCTGACTAAATACGTACAGGTTTCATCCCCACAGAATGAGTCATCACTGTCAAGGCCTGATTGTAAAAATTATATAAAATAAAATGTAATACACGATTGTATTAGGCTATACAGAGGGGAATAGTAAGATATCGAAAAGAAACCATGCGTGATATCAGATCTGGTCATTTGTCTTCCTTTTAAATGATAAGCTCTGACAGCACTTCATTGTCTGTGCCCCACTGAACAAGTGTCCATGTAAAAAAGAACTTCTTAGCATGCTGGAAGGCACTGAAAAATGTTCCTGGAGATTAGGAGCAAACACAATTTTATATACATATGGAGTTGTAAGGAAGAAACACTTTCCTTTGTAAAATAGTACAGCATCTAGTAATGTGCAGGATACCTGTAAGTAGCTTTCACAGATTTACTTTTTTGTCTTTTTTTTTTTTTCTTAAGGAATTAGTTCTAGAGCTCAGCACTGCAATTTAGAATGGTAGGAATGAGAGAAGTAATTTATTTTCACCCCTCATTATGCACAACTGAATAATTCGTTCACCTTCTGGTATGAAATCTTGATTTTCAGGTAATTAGGTTTAAAATCAGGAAGAAACCTAAAGAAAACCTGTATTTTTTTTTTTTTTTTCCCCACTGAAGCTTGGTTTAATCTGAAAAGTGATGTAGTTACTTTATGGGGCCATGAGGTAAAATTCTGATGTGTTAGCTTCTTTCTTATTAGCAGTACTTGGCTGGTATCTTTACTCCTCTGGTACGTAAGTGTTACTAATCTAGATGCACTCTCCCAGTCTGCAAAATTGAGATTAAAAGCACCCATCACTCGCTTGCTTGGATGGTGAGAAACACAGTTAACAAATGCTCATAAATAATATCGTAGTAGATGTGTAGAGTAATACTTTGCAGATATTTTGCAGCTAGTGATTTTGCTTTGCATAACACCATTTATTCATAGAATAAGTCACTTCTATAGCCTGCAATGTAGTTTTGCATGAAAATGCTCAGTTATTCTTATAGATTTCCATGCTTCAACAAAGATGTTATGTACTGAATTATGATGCTTTCAGCTTGGCAAGCACAGGTTAAACATCAGTGATTAAATATTTGGTTCTATGTATATAATTACCTGGGGCTCTATTTCTTTCTAGTGAACAGTATTCTACTCTGCAATTGTCCCATTATTCTCCATGGGATGAATCTGTTTATAGATAAAAGTGCTAATCAGTTTTTTAAAAAATGTAGGTTAAAAGTAAGTTATTAGATTGTAAAGCTAAACACTTGATAATTAGGAAATGCAAGATATTGAAACTGGCCTTAATTTGTCTTCCTTCTACATCTTCATTGTGATCCACTCTTCAGTCACAGAATCAACTGTTATTTTTTCAGCTGGAAACTCACTGAGCATATGAAATAGATACACAAGGACAGAATTATGCTTACAACGCGCTTACATATTAAAATGGAGATGTATATTTATTTTGGTTGTCTGACTTTACAGCTTTTACGATTTTGACTTAATAAGAGGCGTTTTTTTTTTTTTTTCCCCGGTAGCTAATTATTCAAAATGTAACTCCTACATAAGACTAAGAAGACAGGTGGATTTCATAGATAATTTTGGTAAAGCTGCAAAGGACATACCTTGTCTCTGGCAATGAAAGCTAGTAATAGTTTCCACTGCATGGAGAGATTGCAGAAGCATCTGCCTCTGAGAACTGAAAGTAAGGTATTAGCCAAAAGCTATGCTTTGAACCCAAAAGCTAGGGTAAAGATACCCTAAGCAAAGAGGTGTTTTTGAGATATGTTTGGATGTCTTGCTAGAGCATTGTTTCACTCCAGGAAAAGAATTAACTGGCCGATCCTGTGTTTCTTATGCTGTGCGACTTCAATAATGGGTACGGCCCTTCACTAGGCAGGAATTATTTCATAGCTGGGATTTTTCCTGAAAATTAACAGGAAATGTCAGCAGTATACCACTAAAGTGCCCCTACCATTCTTGGTTACCTAATGGGGTAGGAAACTCATGCTTCTTGTGTGAGTATTTAGGTCTACATTTAATCTTTGGGTTATTTTGGGAGCAACCATAGCCAAATTTAAGAGATTTCACAAGTACCTGAAATTTTAGATTTCTGGTGTTCCAGATCCAGCTGTCATACATTAATACTTAATGATGTATGTGTGGATAGAATTTAGTCAAGGATTTCTTAATGGCCAAATAGACAACCTGCAAACTGGAGGTCTGTAAAATGATTCATTCCAAGATTGGTTAAAATAAAGCAGTTCGTATTTCCTACAGTGAAACATCCCTCCAGTATCCACAGAGTAATAAAACAAGCTTATTTCCTTTTAAACTTGCAGTACTGTGAGTGGGTTTTAGTCCAAAGTCTTTAAATAAATATATGATACTCAAATATAGACTGTAGGAGGCACGCAGTTTTGTTTGTTGTTGTGGAATGGAGTTTCTAATTCAAGAGTAATTTAGATAGATTCCGGTTTGTGATTTGTTACTGTGCGATTTGACATGGACACACACCCTCCTTGCGACATTTCTTTCACCTGGGAAAATTGGATAATGAACTAATGAAGGTTTTCTTGGCTGATAATACTGTCTATTTTCAGAATGGAGCAATTACACAGTCTTTTTAGCACTCGATGTCTATCTAAACAAAATCAATGCAAAAATAAGTGCTATTTAAGTGAAGTATTATTATTTTACATTGTTTGTGTACTTCTCTGGGAGACTGAAATGAAGCTGAAATGATGCAGTAAAAAAATTCTCTGGAGCTTTAAATCCAGGCTGTTTAATGACCACCTGATTTTTGTTTCAGCTTAAGTCATTCACAACTATTTGTATGCCTCCATACAAATTTAATGCCTTATCATTGCTACACCTACTTTTTTCTAGAAGAATAGCTTGTTCTATGTATCTCAAAACGGGATGTGGTTGGGATTCATATGGCTTGAAAGTTGTAAATTAGGGTTGGATTAAAGCTGCTGAGGTACTTATTTACAAAAATAAAACAGGAATTTCACAGTCTGTTTTTTTCTGTTCTTATCCAGTTTTCTCTCTCATATGTGAGTTCTTCAAAAGGGCAGAGAATTGTTTGGACAATGCTTTCAAAATGTAATACGCTGTGTAAGTGCTGATTTTTGGTATTACATGTCAGACCAGAAGAAAAATCTGAATACAAAGTGCTATTAGCATTACGTAAAGATGCATGACTATTCAGGCTATCACCTGCTTTGCAGACTTCAAGCTACAAATTAAGATAAGGAAAATTCAGATTAAATACACAAAATGTATTGATAGTACAACTAGGTAGCTTATGGATTCATTCTGTAAAAGTTTTTTGTGGTGCTTTTAAACCATGGAACTTCTAACTGTACTGAAGAGAAATCTGAAGAGAAATCTGTACTGAAGAGAAAAATCAAAAGCTCACTCCTGTATTACATGGGAGCTAGATAGTATTTTTTCGATTGTTGAACTGTTTTCTCTCCAACTGTTGTTTTATTTAAAAAATATTTAGGTTTGTTTAGAAGGTAAAAGTATGGAAGTGGCAACATATGGTTCTCACTGAAACATTTCTGCTGTGGACAGTTTCATATTTTTGGATAAAGTACTGCTAGTTCATCTGAAGGAATTATTGCTAATGACTCTGTGATACAACATATTTTCTTACTTGATTTTCAATGATTTCTTTCAGTAGATCTGTAGATAATTTTAAATGCTTGCATATATATGACATCTTTGTTGCCAGCCTACCCTAAAGAAGCACTGTGATCATGACTTATGTCCACTTTTGTCTTAGGCCACATCTTTTAATGAAATAACTTTTGATCTTTTCTGTTATGCTGTGGGAAAAAAAAAATGCTCAAGCTGCATGGAAACAGTCTGTCATCTGATTTTTTTTGTGGTTCTAAAGAATTAAAAACATAGAAATTAGGTATGGAAGGGAATATATTGAAACTTTTACCTTTTCTCTCACACACATTTCTGAATATAATTTATAATATAGCTGGATTTATCATATACAGTTCAATTTAACATGTTAAGTTTAATTATGCAGTATCTCAAACAAGGAGATGAGCTTTCTTCTATACAGACCTCAAACAGCAGCAATGCATGCACTTCCCTGCAATATATGCATTTCCCTGATCTTATTAGCATAGTACTTAGAAGCTCCAGTCAAGGAACAATACCCATATTATTATGAATTCTGTATGACAGAAGCTTATGAGACAGAGATCCTTAGACAGAAAGTTTGGCATGGAAACAGCATCCCTAGGAATGGTAAAGCAATATAGTTCATGTCTCCTGAGGGTTTTCTCTGCTTACTGATAATACCTGTAGGGGACCAAATAATGGCAGGGGTAATATTATGAATACTAATTTGTGTGCAAATCACTTCTTATAAATTTGTCTCCTATGTGTTATCAACGTAGGAGGGACATATGCAGGCAGACATTACACAGCTATATGGTGTAGTACCCAACAGAAGGGTATAACCTATGCCATAGATGACACCATTAGTGATAGATAGGACAGAACAGTAGCTAACCCAGTACTTAGCACAAGGCTTTTACTGTTTTGTTAATATATGTTGTCACCCTTTAGGACTTCATAATACTTGGCAAATCTTTCTTAACGTTCTTATCTTGCAAACATTTTCTGCATGTGAACATTTCTGGACAGTCCAGTTGTGTTACAAATAGTCAAAAATTTATTTGTAGGGCTGTGCCCAGCTAGTTTATTAGATAGGACCTAGATGCATTAATTTATTACATTACATCTAGTGTCGTCCCTTTCTGTTTTCTGACCATGGTTGACTGAAGAGACTAAAATTTCTGCTTCTCAGCTTCAGTGAATTTTTAGCAGCTGTTCAGACCGACATCCTTTGTATGAGTACATTGGGGTGGGAGTAGCGCGTGATATGTTTTAACTGTTTATGTATGCTTTGCCTTATTTCTATGTGCTGGCATTATTATTGGTACTCTAAAGCAGCATTACACTTTACTATGTATGGATAATAACTAGTAGGATATTCTGTAACTGCAGAAGTACAATTTGTTAAATATTAATCTACACGACATCCAAAGTAAAAAGCACTAAACATTTCAAAAATATACTAAACCATGCTTCAAATGTAGATTTATAAAGTCTTTTCATAAACTGCTAATAGCTGTGTGACCCTAGGCATATCACATGGTTGCCTTTTGCTGTGGCTAGCCTGTCTGCACTATGCACATCATTCGCACCCTGCCCCAAGCCAGCCTCAGTGACTTACTCAGGAACTGATTTCCTGCAAGTATTGAGCCATTTCCTCTCCCGTCTTTTAAGCCATAGGATGAAAACATGGATGTTGATGGCAAAATGCATGTTGACTTCAGTGAAGCCAGGTTTTTGCCCTATACGGTTGGAAGTTATTTCTGTGACATTAAGGCACGTGGAACTACTACTTGCATGTGTCAATTGTATATAGATTTGCTTGTGTGCCTTTAGCTCTTTATTGAGCTGAATGTAGGTTCACTATCCTCTGCATGTTTTTATATTCATTTATCTTTGCCTCTGCATAATTAAAGTGAATAACTACATAAACATCAGTTATATACACTTAGCAGGTGAGCTACGTATAACTACTGACCAGTGGTTAAAAACTAATTGGTAGGCAAATAATTAGGCTTACTTTTGAGAAGATGCCGAGGTATTTGTGTGCTTGCCATCTGTGCTGAACCAAAATCAAAACATCCACACTTAGGGGTATTTAACATCTTTCATGAGGACTGAGTGTTTTCTCTCACCCATACATGCACGTCATGAATTTTTAACAAATAAATATGCCATTCATCTGCTACTGATGGCAAGAAGGGCTTTTTTTTTTTGGTTGCTTTCTGAGAAAGTAGTAGTTAGTGAAACTTAAATTAAGTTTGGTCAGTAATATATATAGTTTGATGAACACTGGAGATGAATACTTACAGGCTATTTGGTTTCCTGTTCCGAAAAAGAACGCAGGGAATCTGGTGGTGAATCAGATATTGGTTAAAAGGTTACTGGGGTTATTGTGATATGAGTCAGGGAGGGCGGAAGAAATTTCAGGTTTCTTTGTTTAGGAATTGCCACATAGCATTTAGAAAGGGGTGTGTGTGTACATTTAAATAGCATCATTTGCCCTACTTCCCCAGCAGTGTTTTTTTTTCTTTATCCCTAATCTGTATGTAACCAAATATTTCTGCTTACCGGGAGATCAAAAATTGTAAAGGAGTAGGCAGCTCAGGTGGGAGGGAGGTAGTGTCAATATGTTGGAAGAAAACTGCTGTTACACCTGGATGTTGTTCCTTTTGAAATTCTTCTTTTATTTTGTTTGAAACTTGGAAAAGGATCTGAAGCCTTTACAATAGGACCATTTTGTTAATTGGTTGTATAGTGCTATTCAAAGAAAAACAAATTGATTTTCCTTTTGTTACACTTGTACACAGATATGTAAAACATCGGTATAGGAAGAAGTGCTGTCAGAGTGACATCCCAGGAGCAGCCTGGGCTCAGACAGGTGTCCGTCAAAGCTGGAGTGCCCATGGCCAGTGGCATGGCTCAGCGCAGGCTCGAGTATTTGCTGGAGTTCAGCTGGGAACAAAAACGCTGCCACGAAGGCCTCGTGCCTTCAGCTGGGCAGCAGCAGGGAGATGGATCCACCTGAGGAGCCCAGGTTTGACACAGTTGGACGGCATCCAGCTTTGAGCATCATTGTGGTTTCCCATGGGAAGCCGGAATCGCTGATAACTAATGAGGTCCGCACTGGGTTCGGAGTGCTCGCTGACAGCATGTCATGGAACGGTGGGGTAATACAAATAATAAGATTTTGCTCTGTTTTCTTTATTGCTCTTGTTGCTTTTATTTTTAACTCTCTGCTACAAGAGATGGTTCTCTGGATTGCCTGCTCTGTTGCACACACTTTCTTTTTCGCTGACTGTCTCTCTCTGTCTCTTGACAGGTGTAAGGAGGATCCTAAATATAGAAGCCACCCGTCAGTTGGCTTCAGCAATCAGCAAGCACTGATTTAGCAATTCTCTTAACCAGCTAAGCTCCAGAAGGGTGTTTTTTTGTAAAGGTTTATAAATGTATTCAATTACAAGCTTTCTCTAAGATTAACCGGGTTATCCTAAAGTATGAAGAATACTATAAGCAAACATGTCTCGGAAATAATAGTTGTCAGGAATGGCTCCTGCGATGGAAGGGAGACGAAATGCTTTTTAAAGCTCTCCTATATTTGAACAGTTTAGTTAATGGGACAATCTCTCACTGGGGAAAACATTGACACTAGATATAGGTACAGGCTCCATTTTTTAGATGAAGGAACATAATTTCAGACATAGGAAAATGTATATACTTTTTATGAATTTTTCCTCAGGAGAAGAGACTTAACTGCAGGCGTACTGATTAGCTGGGGTTTACTTTGCTAGACACAGGAATTAGGTGCCTGGTGGGAAATGCAGTTGCCCTGATACTGAATGTTTATAGTGCTTAATAAAAGTATTTTTAACACACGGTAATATTTTTCACAATGTACATTTACTTATGGTTCTGCTGACGTCAGCACAATACTGATTCTTTGAAATTAATTGGCCAAGTTTATTATATTATCATTGCAAACTGTTCTAATTAGGATATTTGAAAAAAAAAAAAAACTGCATCACTACATTAAAGACAACTTGCAAATTTGGTGTTAGTCAGTATGCAGGAGTCTCAAACTCTTTCTGTTCCATGTCCCCAGTTGCCATTAGCATTCACAGTATTTTTTACAGTCTGCAGAGAAGAGAAGGAGATCCTAAAATTCAGAATTGTGGCAAGTAAATTGCATCTGATGAAGAACCTTTTTGATACTGATTTGGTTTGATTTTTGTGTTTTAGGATTGTAACACACCTCTAGGATATTAAACATTGTGCTAAACAGAAACACGAGTGAAGGCAGTGCCTTTTAGTGGATCAAGTAGCACAGCAGTACTTTTTTGTTGATAGTTTTAGTGCTTTTGTGTGGTCTCTCTGGTTGTGGAAAATTCTGTAGCAAAATATAGCATGGGTTTATTATGATTATGTAAGGTTTTATTTTTGGTAGCCTTATCTCCTTATACCCAGCCATAAGAAACCACCTGTTCTCCTGTTTCTTTTTTACACTCTTTTTAAATTATTGTAATTTATTGCAGGTAAAATCTTGTTGCAGGCAGGTGCCAGGTCTGGGGCATCTGCTTTTGGTACATCTGCTTGTGGTTCATGGAGGGTGATTAAAATCTCCAGAATGGAGTAAGAGATAAATAGCAGGGCTGATCCTGAGAAAAGGAAAAACAGCTTCAGGTAGAAGATGTTTCCAAGAAAAGGGTGCTTCCTTAGGGATGGGATGAGAGATACTGGGATAGGTCTAACTTTCTTTATACAGATAGTTTCAAGCTTTATACCTGAAATACCAAGCTGCTTCTAATGCATCTTCAGCTTGGAAGCTTTTTCATGTTTCCCAGATAGGAACTTGAGCTTGCTGAAGTCTGGTAGGCTTGGTTATGGTCTTGATTTTCTGGGTTCAAGGGATGTTCTTGGGTGTGAACTCACAAAAGGAACAGAACAGACTTGGCATAAGCTGATAATGCAGCTACCCGAGCACAGCTTTGGCTGCATATACACCAATGGCTGCTGTGGTAGGCAAACATCTCTCTGCTGGGGTGTGAGCCACCAGGCTGGAAGGCAGAAGTGAATCTAACAATTAGAAGTGTGTTCTCACCTCACTCCCCCAGCCTCCATTTTTCACTGCAGCAGTAAGGTTTTCTAGTTGGCTGGAGACCTGGCTAATTCTGCCTGCCTTTGGCATATCCTTTGCTTAATACAGTGGGAAGAACTTTGCTGCTGAATTTTTTATTACCAGGCTGGCTTTTATTAGAAGAGGTTGTAGCCTTCTCTCACTAGCATTGCCCTTCAGTCATGACGTATGGGATCAGTGCTGTGGCTGTGTCTGCTTGCCTATATGTTTTTTCTTGACCCTTTTTCCAGGATAGAATCCATATACTCTACATTCACTTTTGTGTTTTCATGGTCTAGGTACATTTATAAATAGAATAAAAATTTGTGTCACATGTGTTAGCCATCAACCTCCATGAACATTAAATAAGGTGTGTATCAAGATTATGTGAAAATATTTCCATTTTCGTATCTTACATCATAAAGTTACATGAAGCAAAAAATAGCATTCGTTCAGGAAAATTTGTACTAAGACAGCTCCTAGCAAAAGGGGAGAAAAAAATGCACTTATATTGCAAGAGTTGGGAAATTACCTGTTTAATAAAAGCCTTTGCTTCTTTGTCTGTCTATCTATCTATCCATCTAGCCATATAATCTATTGTCTGACTATCTATCTATCTACTGGGTTGAAGTTGAGGATAAGAAATAGTGCCTATAACTGGATTAAGGAAGTAAGAAGGTTAATGAAAGGATGTAAGGGTACTTTGTGAGCAGAATGACTAAATTTGTTAGTAAAAATAGAACCACTGATCATGTTATATGCTTGATAATACTGTGCTGGAAGTGCAAATATGTGGAACAAAAGGAATCACCGAGAATCTGTAGCATTAGATAAGTATGATTTGCAGTGCTGATAGTTGTACAAATATATGTTTGTCTGTATAACAGGGAGGAATCCAGAAGCAGAGTTTGTAATCTCTTATGCTGAAATAGTTTCTGAAATGCTACTCATTTCTGTGTGCACATGTTTTGGGTACAAGGTAGGTTTGTCTTCCCTCTCCATGCCAGTCACTAGAGCCTGGCAGGAGCGGTCAGGTTAGATGATGCATAAAGCTCAGGCATCTTCAGACAGCAGAGTTAGATAGGAGGTATAAATCTTGAAAAAAGCACAGTCAGTTATGATTTTCTCACAGAGAGAAGAAGCCCTTCACTGTTTTCAAAACAGACTTGTGACTAACAGCTAGCTGTATAAATAATGGAGATCTTGTATCTTATGTGATACATAAGAATTATCCTCTCAAGATGTACTGGTAGTCCCTTAAGCAAACCAAGTATTTACTTATCAAAGGGCTGGATAGTTATTAAAAGCTTTTCTTTACTCTTGCTTAATAGTATTACTTTACTAGAATTTGTGTTTAAACAATTGGAGACCTTTTGGTGGACATCAAGTATATTTTTTTAGAGTGAAAGTAATATATATCCTCATGTTTAAATTCTAGTCAGTGCTTTTAAAGGTGAACAAAATTCTCTTCTGAGGCATTACTCCAGTACTCTTAGCGCACTGATGTTTTGGGTTTGTATCCTGTAAAATAGGACTCTCCATGGTAAGAGTTACATGGAAGAGGCCAAATTCAGTGCTGTCAAAGTAAAAGGTTCAGAAAACAGATGGGCAGGATGGCGGTTTTAGGAGGCAAGGAGGAACTGTGATCCTCATGTCTGAGTGCAAACCTACGCCGTGGCAGTTGCGTAGTATCATCTTTTCTGTCAATTCTGGCTTAGGATTTACTGGATCTCAGAACCTGTAGGTCGGACATATGCCTCCTGTTTTTCTTTCCTTAAGGAAAAAGATAATTTTTAAAGATGCGTATTTCTAAATGTTTCTCTCTGTGTGGATGATTGAGACTACACTAGAAGTTCTGTCAATTATTTTTTAATGAAAAAACCTACCCCATATCTCTTCTGATAGCTGTTCTTGTTCCTTGTAAAGCTGTTACATGATAGTCTCCATGAAAACATTGTCCATTCCAGGCTGAAACTCAGACACTTCTACTAACAAAATGTATGACTCCGTACTTCAGGAAAATGGGTCCTACAAATTAAAACTATAATCTCTATTAAGAGAAAACAACAAATAGTAGTGTGCATATAGTCTGTATATGTATGTATTTTGCAAACACTATATAGGCCCTGAGCTCTGAATACTCCTCTCCAAATTTATTTAGAACATAAAGCCTAATCCTGTCACAGTGATGAACATTTGCACAGCATTTTCCACTAAATGATGTGTAGAGGCCAGAATCTACCGAAGTATCTCTTACTGTGGCAAAAAGTGGCCACAACTGTGTTGCCCTGCTCTCCAGCTGTTGGTGGGCCAGTACTAATCCAACAGCTGTCCCAGGACAGAAGACGTCAGTGACATGGAAGGCACAGATTGCAAAAGGCATAGCAGGAGCCTGCTATTGATTTATAGCTTTCTCCTGTGAGTCTTCGGTCATGTAGGCCATGAAATCTCAAGTGCAGCTTCAGCCCTGGCCTCCCCAAGGCAAAACTTTTCAGGAAAGACCACCTTGCCAGTTTTGCAGGGAAAACCTTATGAGAAATGGAGGCATTGCTTGTAACTGACACCTGCTTGCTCGTGTCCTCTGCAGAACAGCGTGTGTAGTGTATGATGCCTTAGACTGAAGTGTCAATAGCAGGGCAGCTGTAAAACAGGCAGCTATAGATATACAGAACATACTGAAATAGATGTGTATGAACATTATGGGCTCTGCTTCCATGAGTGAAAGGAAACGGAGAACCCTATGTGAAGGTGTTCTTCGTCCTGAGAGGCCACGCACCTTAAACCATCTCTCTGTCTAATCCTGCTTGCAAACCTTCCCTGACTACAGTCATCCCATCTAGTTCAGGAATTAATCCCCGGGTAGCTGGAGCACAGGAGTGGCAAATCCTCAAGTAGCACGATCCTCTTAAGGGAAAAGTATATATGCCATAGATGTTGCTCTGCAAAGTGCTTAGGGGGTGCTTATTGAGAGCTTCCCAGCGGCCCACCTGTGGCTTGTCCAAACACAAGTGTTTTGTTCTCGTGCCTTGTGGTGGGGACTAAGTGACTGGAAGGCTGGGATGGGGAGAATTAAGTGATGCTTGCTAGGAGAGTGTTGCCACCTGGCAGCGCAGCCGCTTGAGGGTTCCAGTTTTGCAATTAGTCTTTGTAAATAGAGTTTGGTAAGATCTTATGAATCACTCGTGCTCAAACTAATCTTGGGTTGTTTTCTTTGTTAAGGAATGTAATCTAGATTTCTTGAATTGCTAGGAATCTAATGATAAAAATAAAATTAACCTCTGTATTTTTACTATTTATATGCTTGTTTCACACAGAGGAGTTAGTTCCTTAGCAATAATCACACAGCAGAATAAATGCTGCTTCTTAAGTGTGTCTTTGTGGTAGATCGCTACGCCTGTGTGTGATTATGTTGCAGCAGCCACCAGAGAGTGAAGGTATTTCTCCCAGTTTTACAGCCCATGTAAAGACTGCCTGGGTCTGCAGCCCTTGCAATCCAGAACCATGGTGCTCCCAGAGGACAGCAGATAAAGGGTGGCAAGACGGCACAGCTTTGTGTTTGCTGCACTTGATGTGTTAGCTGTTGGTGTTGCACATTCAACTCTTTAAAGAGAAGTCAGAGATTTTTTTTTTTCTTTTCCTAGTTCCAGCAAGAGCCCCAAAGAGGAGCTTTTGTGGAGCAGTGTTGATACAGTGTGGCTTGGGGCTACATGCCAAAACATTGCACTTTATATACAGTCACCACATTTTTAATGGTTTTCATCAGGAGACGTTTACCGCTTGTCAAAGTGTCAGCCTGATGACTAAAGGGACTGAAATACACAACGAAGAACAGCAGCATGGGCACGACTTGCGCTAACGTACTTAGCCATTTCTGTCAAGGCTTTCTGGCATCGATAAAAGTGTTAATTTTAGGGCCCCCAGCCCCACTGCAATTCTTGAGTCCTTCGAGTGTCAGTCCTGGACGTGGTGAAGTGTGTTGGTGCTGCTGGAGAGCAATCACAGTGCAGCTGTGAGAGGAGACCGCAGTGCCTGACGTGCACGTGGCCACGCTTGAAGAATGGCCGGAGGCTTTCCAAAACACTTGCTGGAAGATGTCACTACCTGTCTCTCCCTCTCCTCTTTCTTCTTTTTAATGCGGTCTGTCACCTCCTGTAGATGTGATCTAACTCAGCCTGGTCAGATTGCGATTCTGCCACAGCAGGAGGCTATATGTTCCTCTCACCCCTCCTGCACGAGCAACAGGCAGAGGTGTGAGGTGGGACGAACCCTGGCTGTACCCTCACTGCATGTTCAGTGCAGCTTAGCTGGTAAAGGAAGCTGACAGATAGGATTCGTTCCTGAGCTAGTAAGTGACGTACAAAGCCGGATTCCTGAGCTGCTGCCCTCTCCCTGCTCTGACATCGGGCATCATGACAAAAAGCTGACACACTCTGTGTTGTCAGAACATATTTTTCCTTTCTGTCTGTGAGGAAGGGCTAATGGCAACAGCCTAAGTCTGTATAGCTCCAAGAATCACGCACTTCCTCTCGAGCCTCCAACTGTCACTCGGTTTTCTCTCATCCTATCTGTAAGGAGTTGTCACCTATTACTGCACAGGGATGCTGACTTAATTTCAGATCATAAAGCACTGAGATTTTAAAGTAGTAGGCACTGTGCAAATATATTCCATAGACTGGTATCTGTGGCAACTTACTTTTAACTCCTCCCTCTCCATCTCCACAGAGTACTTCTGTACAACACAGGCTTTCCTTTTATAGTGTGAAAAATTGGTCGTCCTAGCAGGAACAGAGCTTCAGGTGGCACAAGTCACAGAGATTCCCGTGCAAGCTGCCACATTGACTGTGAAACCTCTCCTTGTCTTTCAGCAACTGGAAAGATTAAGCACCTTTTCTCCACAAATAAATAAAATCAAGGAGCAGCACTCTGCTCCATTTACACTGGAAGACAGTTGATCATAAAACTAGTGTTCTGGTTCCTGGTTCTGGATTTATTCACTCTCGGCTTGTCATCTTCCCCAGGCATGTCGTGGTCCAAGCAATTCTTCCTGGACTGTGCTACTGCTGGTGAAGTGATGACAGTCTCTCATGGATCAAGACTGACAGGTGGCTGTGAAATCCAGTCAAGAGAATATGGGGGCTGATTTTAATAAAATGCTGTAAATATAATGAGATTAGTGGCAAACTATTAATGTGGCAACTCATCTGATACGCTTGCAGTTTGAGCCTGGATATAGTAATTAATTTACATATCAAAACATTTCTCATGAAAGCAAAATCCCAAGCTAAAGAAAAAAAAAGTGGCAGGAGCTTTGTCAGACTAAAATCCCGCCTCAGTCTGGGCAGCTCAGTAGACTAATTGAAGACTTAACAGCTAGATCCTGCTGCGCAGTGCTATGGTGGAATTTACAGGAGCATTTAGATTTTTGTAGTACAGAATTCAAGAGGCTTTCTATATGAATGTGCTGTTATGGTAGATTTTATTATAGGAATCATGTTTCTTGAATGGCTGAGTCATAAAGCAAGTTGTTTTTTTATATGCATTTTCTTTTTCTGGATTTTATACTAAGGGACAGATTCTATCACACACTTAAATCGTCAATAAGACTTCAAAAATTGTAAATATTACAAATGCACTCGTGAAAGTTGAGTGTCTCAGAAGACTGTACAGAAAAACATTATAACAAATGGAAGAAAGGGAGGAAGTGAGGAAGGGGGAGAGCAGCACATGATCACAGTGGTGGAGGAGTACAAAAGGATTCTGATTCTGTACTCAGAAAATGTCAACTTAATGGTAAAATGGGATAAAAAAAGAACAGGAGAGTACAGGGCCTACAGTCACAAAACTTAAAAAAGACTTATTCAGACAGCATCCTGGAAAACTAAATGCAAATTCCAGCTCTATTCATTTTAATGTTGTGAGGTACATCTTTAAGACTGTGGGTTAATGGAAAAGATGACTACTCAGTTTTCATCAGCCAAAATCCATGTCCCCAACCTCAGAACATTTGAACTTCATTATCCTCAAGCAGTTGTCAAACTGTCACCTTTGCATATCCCCAAGGAAGCAAAACCAAGAATTAGTTAGCTAGACTTATACAGTCTGTAAATGTGCAGGTCCAGACAGCATATATTTTAGAGCTGTAAAGGGACAGCTTCAGAACATGTGAAAATTATCTACTGTAAATCCTATGTGTCAGAAGAAATATTTGATATCTGAGGGGAAAAAAAAAGAAAGTAGAACAGAAGCTGACCTAGGGAGATACCAACCAATTAGTCTGTGCTGGAAAAATATGCAAACAATGTCAGGAGTTATTACAGAATATTTCAGATGGAATTATGGAAGTTACTGTTGAACAAATCTTTTTCATTAAATCTGGTTGTTTTTAGCAAAAGAAAATTTAAGAGGGAATTGATATGAAGATGCATAGTAAAAATCTAAAATTACCCATTTAAGCAACATTGTTGGGGTACCATGAGCATTCAGAGAAGTAGCAAGTGAACAAACCTGACCTAGCTGCACAGTGTCTTGGAAAGTCTAGAAAGAGATCTGTGCAATGTTCTCATTGTTAATTCATTAAAAAAGAAATTGCTTCAAGGAGATAAGATAAAAGAATGTATAAAAATGTTTTGGGAGAAGAACTATTTGGAAACTACTGAGGCAAATAAAGGGCATCTGATATGAGGCGGAAGAGTAGCCACATTATAGGAAATGACCCTCTCCCTCAGCAAGAAGAGAATTTTTCTCCCTTAAAAGATATATATACATACATATGAACATCTGCACATTTTCCATAGGGAGCCCATGCTTCATACTTGAGGTCAGGGTTTTGTAAAAGTGGCCACTGAGCGAGTTAGGGAAATCAGTCTTCTTTACAATGTCTTGCATACCCATGCAGCCTAATTAGACATTTGCAAAAGCTTTGATCATATAACCTGCAAATTTAAGACATTAAATGTAGACTTTATGTGAACTTTCCTGTGTGGTGTATGTGATTTCTGTCTGCAAATTCTTAAGAGGGATGTGACTATGACAGAACTGGAGAAAATCCAAAGGATTTCTTTCAAGATCTGAAAATTTGGAGTATAAGTCTTTGGAAGAGGTTAAAACAGCATAGTTCAGAAGAGAGAATGCTCTGGTCAGATGGTCATGGTCTATATATATCTTGAAGGTAATGATACAAACAGGGGAAGAAGCTTACAGAGTTCCAAAAGAAAGTGGTAAAAATGAATGGTTTAAACTAAGGAGCAGGGAAGGAAGAGAAACTTGAGTAAGTATTTACAAAAAGGTTTTAGATTGCAAGAGCAAACGGAGAATGGAATAGACAACCACTGGCAAGAATAATTTGTTAAGACTTGTATGTTATGAGAAATAAATTCCAGCAACCATCATCACCTTTATTATTGCATCAATTTTTTATTTATCCCAAATGTGCAAAGTACAGAAGAGTTTCTAGTCATCTCTGACAATGCATCTTGAGAACTCTGGACAGCTTGCTTCACATGGTGTCATCAGATGACCAGGTGGAAGCATGTTACCTGTCTGTGCAGCTCAGCCAGGGCCTTCTTTGTGTTTGTATCTGTCACACATTCCCTGTTTCTTGTTTTCCTGAGTGGAATGGTGATGCCTCGAACCCTTAGGTCACTAAGCCTCTTTTATACAGAAGGAGGTGATGGGGACTATGCTGTTGTCCTTTTCAGCCTATAAGAGTGGGTTGGGGAAGAAAAGGACTATCACAAGGTTTCTAAAGTATTTCACAGAATGTGACAAACAAAAACCCAAACTCCTTCCCTATCCTTTGTATTGTACTGTTACAAAAGTGGAAGGGATTGAATGGACATAAACTGAATGATTAAATAAAAAGGAGCCAGAGCACAGGCTTTTGAACTGGCCCATGATCATTTTTGCTGCTTAAGTGATGCCAGGCATGGCCCTGGTGCAAGTTAGCTCCCAGACAATGCCCAAGTCTGCTTCTGAGGACCTCAGAATGTTCTGCTCTCAATGAACAGGCTGGAAGTAGTGACTGCTTTTGGAAGCGGTCCCTACTTTAGGAAGAGAAGGAGAATTGGGTACATGCAGTCTGCAGACACTGCAGACACTTGCTGTCGTTTTCAGGCAGTCGTCCCTCATGTATTTTATTTAGGAGTACAGCAGTACCTCTACTGCTTGTTCTCAGGAGAGAGTTCAAGACTCTTGCGCTGTTAGGAGGCATCAGCATTTCATAGCTTTCGGAGTTCTGTTGTAGTTTAATAACAGAAGCCCTCAAAGGTGAATAGATTGCTTCTAGCTCTTCTCTGGCCACAGCAGACTGCAGAGGACTAAATACCGGAGTTTTGACTCCATTTTTATTTGGACTGTATTTGGGGAAAGCTTGAATTCAAGGGAGGATTTGCAGAAGGGAGGAAAAACTGGCACTTCCTCCTTTGCTAGTTTGTTCTGCTGGAAAGACAGTTTCTACTTCTGTTTAGTCCACGATGATAACGGCAATCAGCCAACTTTTAAAATTTCTGACAGTGTTTTCTCCTCTGTTGTCCATGTGCTTGAGACCTGCTATAGCGCAGCTGACTGTATTCTACTTGTGCCATGTCTTCCATGTGAACTTGTCAGGGTAAAAGGCAATTGTAGGTGAAGATTTGCATTACATATATGTTGTAACAGAGACTATATTATAATCACAATGACTCTATAATAATTTTCTTGGAGGATGGGATGAAATTTATTCACGATCAATTTATGATGGGATGGTGAAATGTGGCAGAGTAGACTCTGTATGCAGGAGATGTATGGCCTAGAGTTGATAATCATATGACCTTACTTTTCTCCTTTCCTAGAAAAATGATAAAGAACTTTAAATATGACTATCAACATGCTATTAAGAGTAGTGGCAGGTATTATGGTGACCTACACCACAGATTAGTGTGATCACCTAGACTGACCTTCTGGTTAATGCGAAACCTCACATTGTAATTTCTGCAGTCAGCACATGACCTCTCCTCAGGATATAGGATTACATATAATTATAGAATTTCCTGTCCAGTTGACATTAAGGACAGAATTCAATAAGGGCTCAGATTCTAAGGATGAAGAGAGCAGTGATTAGCGACATGGAGTGGGCATTTTATTTCCATTCGTTGTCTTTAAATAAGAACATTTTTTCAGGCCAGCCTTGTGTTGAAGAGGCTGAAGAGAAGAGGCCAATAATCTTTCCTGATTGTTCTACAGACTGTCGGAACCTGAGCACCACAATGTCCCTGTTTATCCTCTCTTTTATTTCCGTCTGTATTTTATTAACAGGTTTTCTTTTGTCTATCACTCAGTGATACATTAGCTTCTTAACTATGTCTTTTTTGGAAAGATGATAGAAGTTTGCAGTTTCCTAGGATTCAGAAATATCTAGCTTGTGAATGTGTCGTGACTTTGATCATAAGGCTCTTTAGGAGGGATGCATTAAATGTGTATGACACGAAGTTCTATGCATCTGACTCCTAAAGGAAAGAGCCATTAATTCTGGGAACTAGAAGTCATGGTAATAACTGAAACCTTTCCAGCCATAAAGATGAATAATTTCCATGTCATAATTTGGAATTATAGAGTGTAACTAAGTAGAAGCAATATGTCTTATAATGTATTGTTGTGTAATGAAACCGGTATCTTTTGTAGGAACTGGCCCAGTAATTAAACAGCTGTGTAATAGTAAATAGAAAAAAATACTTTGTTGACCAGAAAATTTTGGTCTTTTCTTTATCTGTCCACATCCCTCCAACTATTCTTGAGTTATCTTGATTATCTTGAGTGTCATCACGCGGCACTTGCGGGACAACCAGGCGATCGGGCCCAGTCAGCATGGGTTTATGAAAGGCAGGTCCTGCTTGACAAACCTGATCTCCTTCTATGACCAGGTGACGCGCTTAGTGGACGAGGGAAAGGCTGTGGATGTGGTCTACCTCGATTTCAGTAAGGCTTTTGACACCGTTTCCCACAGCATTCTCCTCAAGAAACTGGCTGCTCGTGGCTTGGACTGGCGTACCCTTCGTTGGGTTAGAAACTGGCTGGGTGGCCGGGCCCAAAGAGTCGTGGTGAATGGAGTCAAGTCCAGTTGGAGGCCGGTCACTAGTGGCGTCCCCCAGGGCTCAGTACTGGGGCCGGTCCTCTTTAATATCTTTATAGATGATCTGGACGAGGGGATCGAGTGCACCCTCAGTAAGTTTGCAGACGACACCAAGTTAGGTGCGTGTGTCGATCTGCTCGAGGGTAGGAAGGCTCTGCAGGAGGATCTGGATAGGCTGGACCGATGGGCTGAGGCCAACTGTATGAAGTTTAACAAGGCCAAGTGCCGGGTCCTGCACCTGGGGCACAACAACCCCAGGCAGAGCTACAGGCTGGGGGATGAGTGGCTGGAAAGCTGCCTGGCAGAGAAGGACCTGGGTGTGCTGGTTGACAGTCGGCTGAATATGAGCCAGCAGTGTGCTCAGGTGGCCAAGAAGGCCAACGGCATCCTGGCTTGTATCAGGAACAGTGTGGCCAGCAGGACTAGGGAGGTGATTGTCCCCCTGTACTCGGCTCTGGTGAGGCCGCACCTCGAGTACTGTGTTCAGTTTTGGGCCCCTCACTACAAGAAGGACATGGAGGTGCTCGAGAGAGTCCAGAGAAGGGCAACGAAGCTGGTGAGGGGTCTCGAGAACAAGTCTTACGAGGTACGGCTGAGGGAGCTGGGGTTGTTCAGCCTGGAGAAGAGGAGGCTCAGGGGTGACCTTATCGCTCTCTACAGGTACCTTAAAGGAGGCTGTAGTGAGGTAGGGATTGGTCTCTTCTCCCACGTGCCTGGTGACAGGACGAGGGGGAACGGGCTAAAGTTGCGTCAGGGGAGGTTTAGGTTGAATATTAGGAAAAACTTCTTTACCGAAAGGGTAGTTAGGCATTGGAATGGGCTGCCCAGGGAAGTGGTTGAGTCACCATCCCTGGAGGTCTTTAAAAGACGTTTAGATGTTGAGCTTAGAGATATGGTTTAGTGTGGGCCTTGTTAGAGTTAGGTCATAGGTTGGACTAGGTGATCGTGGAGGTCTCTTCCAACCTGAACGATTCTGTGATTCTGTGATTCTATTCTGCCCAATTCAGTTTTCAGGTTTCTTTCCTATTCTATATGTCGCTGATTGAAAGAGGAGGAGTTCAGAACAGTTCCCTTTAGGCAGCAGAGAGCATAATACTCTTCTGAATGTGATGAGGATAGAAAATTTGGCAGTATCATATGGCATGGAGGTATATTCTCCCTGAGAACCACAACCACCTTAGCTCTTGTGGTAAATCCCTGCTTGACTTCACCCAGCAGCAGTGGCAATTTGGAGATCTGCATTAACTGTGTCTGTCCCAGACCAGAGTGGACACCACCAGACCTGGGGAGAATAGCATGATTCTCCCAATAGACCAAGGAGTGAACAGTATTGCAATTTGAATGTCCCTTGGAAGGTCAGCTTCTTAAATACTGTCTTTAAAGAAAAGGTCAACACCTGTGCTGCACCATTGAGATTCTCTAAATCTTCCCTGTTGTTGCCTGAATCCTAAATATCAACAGGTACAGTGCAAGTGACATATGGTGAGATTCCAGTGGAATGATTTGTTGGCAGAATAGTTATCTTGCTTTGAGGTGCTTTTCTTTTTTTTCTTTTTTTCTCTTTATACTCTGGCCTAGTAACCAAAAAAAGTTGCTGAGTTTCCATCTAACGTCAGGAGTGGATAAAATATCATCACCAAACCAGACATCACTTCTCAAGATTGATTATACTTATAAGACTTAAAAAAAGCTATAAACCCGAAGGCCAACCTCTGCTCTCAGCTAATTCTTTGTAAGCATTTGCACTTGGTATTTGCTTTTTTCCTAACTGCTTCATGTCTACCTTACTACTGATATTTTGTCTTGCAAGATGCCCAAAATCCTCTGCTGAGAGGGTGAAATAATGTGAGACAATTGTGTTGCAAGAGCCGTTCAGGCGTTCACCTATAAGGATATGGTCTGTCAATATGGATTGCATGCCACATGCTTGACGCATGGCAATGCTGTTTTGCTAAAGTGTAAAAAGCTGGTGGAAACACGAGAGTTTTGCATATGACTGAGTGAGGTGTTCCTTAGGCTATGACTACGTATGTGGGCAAATACAAGCTCACTTTGCTTGAATACAAAGCAATCTAGCAGCCAAAACCTATGCACCCATGTCAGCAATAGTGCTGTGCTGGCTAATAGGGTGTGTGGGGAGGCAGGCTATAGCAGCCAGGGCATCATGCAGTGCTAGCACAGATTTTAGGGTGGAAATGGCTCTTCTCCAGCCAGCTGGAAGCAAGCACAGAACACAGAATTTCTCAAGATGATACACACTTTCACTGATGATTTGTTGTTGTGGAGAGCATCTTCTGTACTCCCTGTTTTTATAACCAGAGAGCATGGTTCATGGGTTCCCCATGTTACTGTAGAGGGAGAAAAATATTGACAGCAAAATATAGTATTTGATGCTGTAGCATGTTGCACAGCTCCTGAGCAACGTCCTTCCAACTCAGCAAGCTGCATTTTGCTACCAGTGTGCGCAATATTCATCCTAGCTTCCTTCCCCAAGCTTGCCTCCTATTTATATCTTCTGTTTATCCTGAAACTCGCTAATACTCCGGCCCCCGTTCATATAAATAGCCAACTTTCCTGTACCACACATTATTTCATTCATTATCTGAATTTGATAATCTTACAAGATTTCATTGTTTCCATCAGTACTTTGCATACATGGAGGTTAAGTTCTTCATGTTCTTAAGTTCTTCTCATATGAAACATGAAAATCAGCTAAGGATTCTCCTTACTACTGGATGTGGGAGATGCTGATAATGTTTAAAGTCCCTGTGTTGATTAAAAGAACCTTTCTGGCCATGGAATGTCCTTTTTCTTTTCAGGAAGCAAACTAAGAAAATCATAATAAATTATAGTTTTTCTGTTCTTTCCTATCCGGAAAAATTTTACTAGCTATAATATAATTGAACCTGTTCTGGCTTTTTGGAGCACCACTCTAATTTCTTATATAGATATAAATGTTATAATAGTGGGTTAGCAATTGCATTAGTGATATTTTATATAGCACAAGTAATTTTATGTGTGCTTCAACACCTTTGTACAGCTAGTCCTTTTAAAGTGTATTATAGATCTTCCCTTTTCTCCATTAAGCTTGTAGATCACAGCTTGAACTATGCTCCAAGATGACACTGTTGTGGATTCAGATTATTCTGGTTAGCATAAGAAAACACAGACAGATGCAGTAGTAAAAATCTATTCTCCAGTCTGCACTGCAGATCTCTAATGCCTGCTACATTGCTCTTTGCATTGGATTCCTAACGCCTTCAGTAGAAATTGTGTATGGGATGAGTGAGAAATATGCAGTGGTAAGCTGATAAGTAGATAAATAATACACACTGCAGATAGGAAGGATAGAAATTTGACCATTTTTATTAGCTTGTGCAGGGAAGCTGATGATGCCATACTTGCCCTTCTTTGCTATGTTATTTGTAGATTAAATCAGCAGTTCTATAATCAGTTCCACATAGGAAGGTACAAGTTAATTTTTCTTGTTACATTTTGTGGTTTTCATGCAGGGACACGAAGCTTCCTGTGCAGAAGAGTTTGCAAGGTTAAGGACTAAGTTTAAAACAGGGCAATATTAAAATGGAATTTTAATATTGTAAGACAAAAAAAAAAAATCAGATCCTTATTCTCTGATACCGTTTGTGTTTCAAAAGGTGCGTCTATGTAAGCCCTCCCCCACACATACTCACATGGGTTTGTTTAGAGCAGTTGTGTGACACACATTACAAAGAAATAAAGACTTTAATTCCCTAAATGTTATTTAGTTAAAAGTAGTTAGAAAGTGAGAAATAACGGAGCTATGTACATTAACAACTAATATTTATTTCTAAAGAATTTCCAGGATAACTATGAATTTGAACTGTGTAAATAATTACATTTTTCCTGTTGCTGCTAAAATGTATTTGAAGAAGGTAATCATTTGATATATTCACATATCATTGCAAAAGACTTCTGGGTAAAGATATGTTTGTGTGTATATAGATATTTACATATACATACATGTACACACATATTTAAACAAGTAGGTGATCTGTTTAAAACTACTGTGAAAATGACATTTGGATTTTTTTCCTGCTGAAAGTTAGAATTCTAAGTATTTTGTTAGTTTTTTTATATATATATAAAATTACATTGATTTAAAATACCTTTGAAAAAGCAACTGTAAGAAGTATTTTATAATTTTGTAATGAGCCAGTCTTCTGCATAATTCTTATATGCAGCTGGCCAGTATCCTATATGACAACTCCAGTGCATGTGTGAACCACCACTATAAATTATTTTGAAGTACACACAAAAAATCCCCTGACCATCTTAACTATGTACAAGAGGCTACATGACCATGTCTTTGCCTGCAGGTCCACTTTCTGCTGAATGTTCGTAAATATCATATCAATGATATTGATAATAACACAATATAGTTCATTCTTTAGCAGGAACCACCTGAGAGACTGGCTACATTCACTCCCAAGGATGTTGTTCAATACAATGGAAGGTCCAAATTGGTACGGGTGCAGCAGGAGTTATCTGGGGGATCTTCTGGGCTGACTGAAATTCCTACCTGGAGAGCTCCTGCACCATTTAGTGACTTGGTTGGGCTTAAGTCAGTCATCTTGGCTGAAGCAAGTCCTTAGAATCAATCATCTCATCTGTGCAGGAGTTCTGGCCCACCCAGGGAATTAGTGACCTGAGCGCAAACAGTCACGGCCCTGATGCCCAGGCACATCGCAGCTGTAACTCAGGGAACTGATGCGAAGCTCATCATGTATCCTACCCGTACCATAAGCTCCATCGCTCTTGCATGTGGTCTCAGCAGTGGTGAGGCTGCAGCTGGAGTACAGTGCCTGTTTCAGGCCTTCCAGTTCCAGGAGGATATTGAGAATCTGGAAGGGATACAGGGGGGCTAGCAGGACCATCATGGGTACATGACTTACCCATGTAAGTGTAAGGAGGTTGAGGTTGAGGAAGCCAAGTTCCTTTAGTCCAGCAAATGGGATGCTAAGGGGTGATCTAATAGCAGCCTACAATTTTTTGAAGGGGATAAAAAAGACAAAACCAAAGTCTTCTCAGTATTGGCAGAGAGGGGGGCAATGGTCCCAGGTTGCTGCTAGGAAAGTTCAGGTTGAACACTGTGGAAAAAAAAAAAACAAAACTGAGGGAATAGTGCAGCTCTGGATCTGCGCACCCAGAGAAGCTCTGACATTTTCAGCCTTGGAGGTTTTCAAGAGTTGCCCAGGTGAAGCCACAGCTGACCTGGTCTAGCCTGGTGACAGTCTCACTGTCAGCAGGAGGTTAAATGAGATGACTTCCCTAGATCCATTCCTACAGACATTCTTACCATTCTGTGATAAGAATGGAACTAAATTTTGCATGTATCTTTTCTGAGGGGAAAAAAAGCTGTCTAATCTAAGGATAACATTTTTTTACACGTAGAGGATTATAAAAAGAACAAATTAGCTGCCTGTATAGGTACCTACGTAAATGAACTTTCCCTTTTGGATTGATAATAAGTATGAAGAATTTGAGTTGTAAAATTGTTTTTGTAGTGCTTGGTGTACTGACAAATTAGGCAGTGCACCCTCATCTCCAACTATTGTACCCGTACCTCAGAGCTACACAGCAATTCCAGCACTTGAGACAAACCTTCCTGACCATTCATTTTCTTACCATCAGTTGAATGCATTTTGATTTATTTATGATTTGATGGAATGATTGCAGTGAAGGCCATTATGATGAAAATGAATGATAAAGGGATGAAATGAGCATAGAAACCAATTCTTTCTGTTGCAAACTAGTCTACAGTGGTCTCAGCTTAATAAAAGAAAAAAAGATTATTCTTTATACATGCAGAAGGAAAGGTGTTTGAAATTGTCATGACTATGGGAAAAGGAATACAAATATTATCACAAAAGCTTAGTAAGTTTAGGTGGAGATTCTGGCATCTTTAGCATAGGAACGTACACATTGGAGTCCCATTGCAGAGTGATTTTGGTGCACACAAATTTAAACTGGAAGATGTGCTTCAAGAACATGACTAACATCCTCTAACTGCCCACAGGCATTCAGTCCACAGGACTAAACTACAGTTAGTCCAAAGTCAAACACCCCAAATGCATTTGGACATTTAGTACTCGGCATAACAGTTTTGTGCCCCAGGTTTGCTCCTGTTGTGCCACAGTGCTTGCTAGTGTGAACAGAGGTTCTGTTTCAGTGATCTTATTCAGGACAATCTCTGACTGCACGAAGTTTTCCGTGGGAAAATCCTGACCTTACTGACAGCAGTGAACATTTAAAAAGTGATGACAAACCCAGCAAGGTTTCATAGCCTTTCCTCCCTCCACCCCTCTACTTTGTATTGCTTTGAAATTGGTATGATTTGAAGAGATTTATCATTTTATAGTAGACACTTGCTGTTTGTAGAGGAGCAGGCCCACAATAAAGAGGGGAAAAAAGCAGGTCTACGGAAGTCTTTTCTCTTATTACTGCATTATTCCATTCCCCTGTTCATTCTTAAAATATCAATTTTTCATTATAGTACCGAAACTGGAGCTCATAAACTTCCTTGAAAGAATTTCAAGTAGAAGCTGCAATTGCTGTTGTTCAGATGCTTCTAGCATGTCATGCTTCATATTTACGGACATTACTCTGTGCTGTAAAGCATTCATTCTGGTGAAAGGAATTTTGTCTGTTTGGTGCTAACATCCAAAGACCGCGTTGAACATTTTCAGTATTTGCTGTGATTTTCCTTGGCTACTTCCTTATTAAGTGATGCAATTTTAATGTGCTTGTGTCATGAGTTAGAGTGGCTTTTTACTTAAACTAATTGGTTTTATAGAGTCATGGAAGTATTCGCAATCTTGAAGATGGTAGGTAACCAATAAAAGTGGAGAGTCATTGACAATATTTTATAGCTGCTCAGCATCTTTTGGAAACAGAGCTATGTGGAAAAAAATTACACTGGAGACAACACAGAAACTATGTGCTTTCCTTCAAGCAATAATAGCTTTGTGTTCCTCTGCTACCAGATTTTTGTAATTCTTCCTGTTCTCACTTTGTTTAAAACAGATTTTTAGGGAGGATGAAAATGGTCAGTTTTTGCCTGGAGCCACATGTGTAAGCTTGCTCTAACCTTTTCAAAATGATTTTGTAAAAAATAAAAATAACTTCCTGAAATACCTACTGGTAACTCCTTTTTTTCCTGTTTGTATAGGCTTCATTGAGTTCAGTAAGCAGTCATATTATTTAAGTCCTTAAACAGTGAGATTATTTACAGTAAGAGTTTTACTGGATTAACAGAATTTGGCTGAAAGGAACATGACATTAGCATCCATTTTTTCTTTGCTTAGGGCTAAAACAGTGTTACATGAGTCTGAAAAATACAAAGTTTATTGTATGCTTGCCTCTTAAGTAATGAATGGAAGCTTGAGTGCATGGCTGATGAAGCAGTTAAACACAAAACTGTTGAGTAGGCCGCGTGTAGTTACAGAAGTGACTATCAAAGGACAAGCAGTAGTCTACACAGACCACTTGTAGTAAAGGATGTGCAGACCAAGAAACATCCAAATATGGCAGTTGAAAGTACATAGCACAAATAAAACACATGCTGTTTGCCAGCGACTGGAGCTTGAGAGCGTCTTTAGCATATGGCTAAGACAATAAACTAAATGGAAAGAATATGATAGGACACGAGAACTACTGGAAGAATGCATGAGCTAATGCATGAGGAACTTGGTAAATGTATATAAAGTAGAGCCATAGTTTGGATTTTTTGGATTCAAGCTACAAGACAGCTGACCTCACCACTTTGCCAATTGTTAGGCTTGCTAGCGTAGTGCTGTGAATAAAAGAAAAAGCCTTGTGTGAGAAATCCAGTATTAAATTTATGGCCGTGCAAGGTGAATGGTATGTCTCTAGGATAGGTGTGAATAGACACAGCACAGGAGAAATCAGTGCATGAAACCCTCTGGCCTGGGATGCCTAAAGGTGTCCGAAGCAATGTAGAATGAGATTCCTATTTTACTGCATGAAGTGAGTGCTGAGGATTTGAGTGGAAGTGGAGAAGTACAACTGCTCGGGATGGTTTTGCTTGTTCCTTCTTTCTGCAAGTTAGCAGGGTGGAGAGGTGGGGGGTTTGGAGCACTAAGCTATTTCTGCTTACACTTTCTTGCCCGAAAGTCTGTTGAACCAATGACAAGGATGATGATTCTTTTCATGGTTCTGCCCTGATTTCCTTTATGATTTTGGCAGGTCCCTTGTAATTCATTTAGCCTTTCAGAAAGTACCAGTTTGGAGCATGTAGTGTTGACAATTGCTCAATAAGCATAACAAAGAGGGTGTTCCCTTTTACTTGTCCAGATGACTGATAACAAATAAAAGGTCAGTTTCAGATTTCATAGGTCACTTACTTTTTTCTTGCAGGAACAAAACCTATCTGCCCACTTTCCCTCCCCAAGACCACTACAAATGGACTGTGTGAATGATGATGTGACTCTTCCTGTGCTGCCACACTTGTTGGATTGGCATTTGAAAGGAAATGGTAAAAGTCAAAAGTCAATGCAGTAAATGTGCACTGGCTAAGAGAAATATGATTTTAGCTGGAGCAAAAGACAATTTAAAAGTATCCCATCAGAAGTGGAGAAGAGAGAATTTTGCAATCTTACCACGGCAGCGAATAGCAACAGTTTTTATAGCTAACTTGTCCAGAACATGACACTTGACTGTATTTAACAGCTGTCAAGGATATGGTAACTGAGCTACCAGTACCTTGCATGTATAGGAAAGACCAATATCCATAGGTTTCTTCTACAGTACATGTTGGTACACATTCTCAATATTTCATTATGTTGCATACTATAAAAAGAAAGTGTGTATAGAAGAATCCCTTGTATTTTGATATTAAGCTTATAAACGGACCTTTCATCTCATCTAACACTATGTACTTAGAATGTAGATATTCAAGTTTGACATTGCCGTTAAGAATTTCCTGACTTCTGTGCATAAATCTGCTACTGTCATCTTCTTTGGCCTTTCCATGGTACATCATTATTTACCTCCATTTTGTTCTACTGCATCAACAACCTGTTTTAGCTGACTCAAAAAAGTATATCTACAGAGCTGGATATCATGAAAATAAATATATCTGTATTGTGCGTGCATGCATTCTTCTCCCGGTGTCTGATGCTAGTGCTTTTCTTGTACTGGAAATGAGGAGGAGCAAGTGTTTTATGAAGAGTGCTTATCATAAACAAATACAGTTTAGAAATGTTGATTTCATGTTTGCAATGTGAAAGTAATGTATTCAGAGAAACAGAAGAAATAGAAAAGATTTATGCACAATTAGGAGTTTAACTGGAGTAGGAAAGTCAACATTTTTCTCCCCAAATGCTCTTTCTTGAAAGTACTCTCCTCTTGCCCTTGGAGGATGTACAGTAGCCTACATAAATCAAAGTGTTAAGTTGATTAAATATTAAACACAAATTCTAAACTTTCATTAAAGTGGTCTGTTACCTTGGTAAGACGGAAAGCTATCTCATCTTTCTTATCCGAAGTATCATCAGTTGTACTGCGTGCAACAGATCTCACATAGCAGTGCACTCTCATATCGTACATGAAAAGAGATTATGTTTCAGAGACAGACTTAGAAAGGGGTATAAAAGGATCAAATTTTGATTGTGCTACTTTGTTGTGTGCTAAGGGCCTTTTAAACATCACTTGATCTCCAAATGCTTTCCGGATAGCCCTTCAACAGTCATGATAGCTTGTAGAAAAAAGGTTATGCTAGTTGTGCAAATGCGTGGTGGTCAGACATCTTTGTCTTTGTTTAGCTTCTATTCCCACACAGATCAGGTGCTTGTAAATGTGATAGGCTGGCCTGTGCTCTAACTCTCACTTGAGTAAAAGATATGAGGGGGATTTTGTTGAGTGAGCCGCGTTGGCAATTTAATTCAGGAATGTTTTGTTGTTGTTGTTGTTGTTTTGTTTTGTTTTTTTTTCTTCCCAAAACAAAATTGGGGATTTAGACTCTTGTGAAAGCTCCTGTACTATTTACCCTATGATACAGTTCTTAGGTGCAGCTCAGAAACCCCAGGTCAGGCACTGGACATCCCCAGGCAGTAAGTGGTAAGAGGCAGAAACTTCCTAAGAGGAAATTTAGAGAAATGACAGCAAGTACCTAAAGCAGATCACATAAATACTCCTCAGATTGTCATTGACGTAATGGAGATTGAGTATACAGATTCTTTAGGCATTTAAAAAATCTCAGCCTCGTACTAGGAAAACATTCAGAGGCTTCATTTGCACTCCCAATCATTAAGCACTGTGTAAAGCTATAGTAAGGATATAGTCTCTATCTGTAGAATTAATCATGTAGCAGAACACTAAAGGTGTATAAGTCAAACGAGCTACTCATAATTAGTGGCAGATAAACATACTCTGACTGTCTGTACACAAAGCACCTGCCTGTTACTGCTACTTAACTTTCAGACAACAAAATCAATGAAGGGGTTTGTTGCCGTCACTACCTCCTGAAGCTGGACTGCTACTTCATGGGCAAAGGTCTGATGCCAGCTCTCTCAAATAACCCAGATAAAACCAAAATAAATTAAAATGATTCTGAATATTACATTTAAGCATAAATACATTTTAAACCACACTCTTGTGTATGAGACCTGATCTATGATTTCCTTTAGCTACCTCTTAAATCAAAGAGAGATTTGTGGAAATGATTGAGGGAGGGAAATAAGAGTATTTATATTCATAGAAGACTGAACTCAGTGGAACTTACTTATCGGCATGTGGAGATGGCTCAAGGGATGTTGATCAGGTTGTGATCCAGTTCAAATCGCCCTTGAGCATCTGGTCCTGTTTGGATCCCATCTGCTATGTTCATCTAATATAATGCCTGTAATCCATGCAGAAAGAAAATCCAGGACCTAGCATTAATCAATACCCAGGATGTAAGACATGGCAACGGGACAAGCACTGGTTTTAAAGGCGGCTTCATGTTTGCAGCATGACAAATTGGTTTGTGTTTGGAGTAGACTTTGACCTTTATTCTGTGCAATCTAACTAGAATCTTTGACAACATTTGTATAGTGGGTTAGTGCTGGTTGAAGGCAATTTTATTTGACTTCCACGTGTTGTGAAAGGTGCTTCAGTTACTACTACTTCAATAGAAATACCTCTGTGTGAGAGAGTATTTTGAAATAAGCAAATGGCACACACCTTACTGTGCTGTGAAGTTTATTTTAGCATGCATGCAATAGAACAGGCAAAAAAGAACTTTGATAGTAGAAACTACTTAGCCTATTTCCCTATTTCTTTTCCTACTTGGTCTCCCTTTTATTATCTTTAAAGATTTTTCTTTTTTTTTTTTGGCAGCATTTACATTGAAAAAAAACATCTTTGCTTGATGTGACTCCAGTCAGCAATGGACTGATTGCATTAAATGGGACCAAATGGGACCATTTAAGATGGTTCTAGTGCTAGATGTTTCTCTTGCTGGGGAAGAGAGAGTTGTTCGATGAGTGTTAGGTCTGAAGTACAAGCAGCACACAAAGAGGTTTGCAGTCTGAGCACAGAGCTTTTTCTGTAGTGTTTTAACACGTTGGATGCAGACAAAAATAAGAGAAAGTTATGGAAGTTATGCTTATGAAGAATAAAATTGTACAGATTATACAGCGAATGAGTGTCTGGCAAAGGTATGACTTGTTTCAGAGCTATCTTTATGGTGAACATGAGCACACAGTTGTACTAAAGTTTTTGCCTTCCCTTCTATCTGGGGAATGTTACATATTCAGAGATGTCAAGGCTTTCAATGTAACCTTGGAATCTTGTGTGTTGTCACAGCAAAATTGTATTATGGTCTGACAATGAAGAGAAATACAGAAAATGCACCCACTTTAAAAGGCTCTTTCATCTTTCTCCAATGATATGATGGCCTTTTCACGGAGCAATCTGGAAACTGCCTACAGTAGCATTTATAAATAAAATAAAAAAAATAATGTTGAAATGCTCTCATTCGTGGAGATTTGTCTAAACTAAGCAATTCATTTTTTTTAGTTTGCACTCGTTCACTGTAAGATCAGTCTCTTCATTCCCACTTTCAGCCTCTGCTAGGTATTGCTCTGTTCTACTAATAACACTCGTTCAGGCCTAAATGTGCATGATCCTCCAGACATTTTCCCTGCTTGCCAGGCTCTTTTTTATTTTACTCTTTTCTGTTGCCTGAATGTGTCACATCCGTGCCTTTTAAATGTCATTAGTCACCTTTGCTAGCCCAGGCTGGATGCAGGGTTCAGGGTAGTAGCCTGCGGTGGAGAGGGGCTGGTCTTATTTGCATGATCAGATTCAAATTACCATTGTTGCTTCTATTTGAATACCTTCCTTCCTTCCTTCCTTCCTTCCTTCCTTCCTTCCTTCCTTCCTTCCTT
>VXAA01001323.1:178603-235435 GCA_013399115.1 Anseranas semipalmata
CCCCCCTCTTTTTTAAGGAGATCAATCCTTTCCTAGATCACTGTCAGTGAATCTGCAATTGTAAAGCTGTTGGTAGTGCACTCCCTTCAGGACACCACTGGTCTGGATTAATGCCTTTCTTAA
This sequence comes from Anseranas semipalmata, assembly GCA_013399115.1. Lineage (NCBI taxonomy): Eukaryota > Metazoa > Chordata > Aves > Anseriformes > Anseranatidae > Anseranas > Anseranas semipalmata. Next base: position 178,727 of record VXAA01001323.1, read on the forward strand.
TTAAATATTATTTATGAGTGTGTAAGTGAAAAACACAGTACATTATACTGTGATATGGAAATGGAGAACGAGGTGCTGGAAAACAAAATGGAATGCACTCTTGTGATTTATCTGTTTTGCATAACACAGAGAGGCATTACTTTAGCAATTTACTTTTTTTTCTTTGCTCACTGTAATGACTGCTAAAGATACTGATTTAATCAACCAACCATGCAAGTGCAATGATTGTGAATCAGATCGTTGTGAAGCAAACAAATGTTTCACAGTAAATTGCCAAGGGATACCAGCTACTCTGCTCCGTTTTTACTCAAATACATTGTCTTTTAAGCAGCTGCCTCATAAAAAGTCTTTGCTATGTATGGACCTTTAATCAAAATGTCACTAAAGCCTGAGTTCTGGTATGCTTCATTTGAAACACATCCAATGCTCTTATTTATTAAATTGTCCAGTGTCGATTCCAGCCACCATTAACCCTAGTAAGCAAAGATGGATGAGGGAGTGACAAAAAGCTTGTGTCAGAGCTGAGATCAGTTGCCCGTGTGTGATGTCTTGATCTATTTGTACATCCCTCTTGGGGACCATCGGGCGATTAAGTTCACCTGTCTCAAACACAGCCCTTTCTGTACACTCTGATTTGATAGGAGAATGGGTAATTCCTGGTAATGACTACTACATCTGTTCAATTATATTGCGTTGTATTGATGCTTAATTAGAGAATGTGTTGAAACTGGGGAAGGGGACAAGTGGAAGAGGGGAGGGTTGGCTTCCAAGTAAATATCAGACACTCTTCCTTAATAGCCTGTCTTTCTAATGGGCATTGAATGCACTGACAAGCATTGTGGCCTCCTGACCTTAGAGCATTTACCCCAGCCTGAGAAAGGAGAGCAAAGCCTCTTTGAGAAGGCATTGTTTTAAAGCTGAATTACATTTAATGTCATTCTTGTTCAGCTTTGCTGTGAACTGACCCTTACAGCCCTTTGGCCCCCTGTGCACAGTTGGAAACCGTTTCTGTGCCTGAGCTTTCTGAATCAAACACATGCGGTCTCATCAACCAGGCTTTCAAAAGTGAAGCCCAAACATCGTGAGCACGTACCATTATGTTTCTAAGGTTTATATGAGTTATTTGTGAGCTATCTGTAAGAGTTTTTTTTTTCTTTTAAGGAACAAAGCTGAGACTTTCATAACACTCCAATAATGACATTTAGTATTATCCTTCAATCTCCAGCTTCTGCAGATTTAAGAAAAATACTATCTATCACTATTGGAGGATTACAACAAAAATAGAAGATCTGCAAAGTTGTGCATGACTGAACTGGCCTGTGAAGCCTAACACTAGCTAATTCAAAAGGTTAATTTTGTAATGTGAAGGATTGAAATATGGTTTTAGTTGCTGCTGGTTCTTTACAGAGTAATTGCATTTATTTTTTTCTGGTAGTTTACAGTATGCTAGCAGTTCTGATAGACAATTTGTCTGTCCAACACCCTGGAGAAACAGTCATGATTTTAATACATCTATGGTCCATCTGCAACAGCTTGTGCAGATGCTGCCCTGATCCTGTCATCAGGAGACCTCAGCTCCCCTAGGCTGGTTAACATACAAAGAGTTTATGGATTTGGAGCTCATATTGTAATGGACAGTTTTCAAAACTGTTTTCAAGACAGAAGACTGCTGTGTGTCTGGGAACAGATTGCTAACCCCTTGAACAGGAGGAAAAGAATGCATTGATTATTTTCTCATAAACTATTACCCTTTTCAAATAGCCATTTGCATCCCAGGAACCACAACATGCCAGCTGCGCCTGTAGCAAAAACTCAGTGTAATTCAGAGCGACTTTGTGAAATGGAAAGAATTTAAAGGCTGCATGGCTATTGCTAATTTTGATGCTAATTTCTGTAGAAACTTAATATTCTATGCCACAGTCTTTTGCTTGTACAATAATCTCTGCTTTGCCTCTTTTGCATCTTTTGTCATATTTTACTTTTTGTTTCAAATGGCAGCCCTAGGTGCAGATAGTGGTTATCTTTCAGAAGATGGAGTCTATTTAGGTCTTTCCAAAACAATGTCTCTTTATTACTGTAAATGCTGTTACTATACATGCCACAGTAGTGGCATGTTAGGGAGGTGACAGTTTTGCACATTGGAAGTCAGGCTTTGAAAGGAAGAATATATTTGCAAATGAAACAGCTGATTAATTTGGATGTGCAGCTTTCAAGTAATATTCTTTGCGGTACACCATGCAAAAAAGATTTCTTAAAGTATATAATAACTTGAAAAAACATCATAAATTACAAGAAGTGTAGCACTACATTGATGGAATACAGTTGGAGTCAGGGTTATTTTGTGTTAGACTACATGGGTTTATCAGAAGGTGGCATTCTGCCATCTGATATAATAGATGTTTTATTTATGAATCCTTGTCATTATTAAACAAGAGAGATCAACATCACTGAAAACTGCATTTTAAAGGAGGCTGTAAAATTTGAAGCTTGGTAGCGAACAGCTTATAGCTGTGTAGTACAAAACCTACACTTTTGTTGCCAATGTTTGTTGCTTTTTTAGTGCTTAACTGATCATGGAATATTTTTAAAATTAGTTTCATATTAAATGAACATTATAAAAACATATATTTTTAATAATCATCATTTCATACAGAGTTATTAGAAGGATTCTCTCTATGCAATCAAGCCCTGTCTTCCAGAGTATGTAAACACCTGTTTATCCTTTAAGCATCCCTCTGTTTTTACATTTAACTTTTGCATTTAGGCAAGTGGCAAAACCAAAAAACACAGACTTTCTGTTCAGGCTCTGAGTGCAGTTCAGCCAGATACTTAAATTATATGACTAGTGCCACTTGCATAGAAGGAATTATTCATCTGCTCGTGTACCTTGCTGCAGCATCTTTAACATCTGATTTGCTGGTGCTAGTTTCAGTCCTGTGTGGTAGACTTCATGCTGCCACAACCACAACCCACATCAGGCACTCAAATAAAGATATAAAAATCTGATTTTTAATATAGGTCTTGATTTATACCTCAGTTCCCTGAAAGACAGTGAGGTACAGTATTAAGAGCTCATTCCTGTGGTGCTGAACTCAAGGGATGTTTTGTTGTTCACTATTTCAGACGTACAGTTGTGGACAAAATGAGATAGGCATTTGGTCGTTTCTGTGAAAGCTTATATTAACTAGCATTTCTGTTAAGTATATATATTCAGTGCTGCATAACCTAAACAAAAAAGTTATTCTGTATGCTTTCAATGATAGATAAGATAAAAAAGAACAGCTAATCTGTTTTAATTTTTATCTGAATTCCTGTATATTTCATATAGCTTTAGGAATTTTTTTTCAGTCTGAGGTCTGATTCTGTAGCTTTTTGTCAGCTCGAGGCAGGCTTTGAATTCAGTGTGATCAGATCACCTCATGGCACAGCAGTATTATGCTGCTGCATTAGGTAGACATCGTGTAGGCTCTACTTTCACACAGTTATAGCTAGATGCTATGGTTTCTTCATGTCTATTACGAGAGAAGGTAAATTTGTTACCACAAACAGCTGATCAAACTAATCGCATGTTTTAAGGAGATAAATGTGTGTGTGTGTTATTGTGGTTGTCTGTTGTGCCAGTCCATGTGTGTAGCTTCTGCACTCTAGATGCATGAGAACTAGCTATTGCTATGGTAGTGGCACAAATTGTGGGGCTCAGATGAAATTCTCACTGAGTTGGAATTGGTGCACGTATGTGTGGATGTACAGGCATAAGTAAGTTCCTGAATATGTTCCTAATTTGTATGAACCTCCTTCTGTATTCCTTTAATCTCTTCTTCAGACTGGTATCCATTCTGCCATATTTTAATTTCCTTATGCTTTTTTTTTTATTATTATTTCTGAGGCTAAAATGTAATGCTTATTAGTTTGGGGAAAAAATCATTTTAATACAAATTGTGATTAAAGTATGACTGTGATATGTTAAGCACAACTGATAAAATCATTTTTTGCCTGAAATGCCGTAGCAAAACTGTGCAGTTAGCACTTTGTAAAGTTCCATTACACTGAGATTTATATTTCAATCACAGTTTTCAAGACATGTTTTTTTAATTCTCCAGTTATAGGCATTATACCATTATCAGGGTTAATGTATAATATCAAACATTGAAAAATACCAGCATTTATGTATTACTTTGCATAGGGAGCATGTTCTAATCCAGGTTCCATTGATACAATACTGGAATAACTGTAGTAATATATATGAAGCTTAGTTTTGATCTCCCTTTTACCAAACAGTGTTTGATTTTGGTGGAGTATCTTGTGTTTGTACCTAGAGTAAGGAACTTAGTCTGGGCTGTACTGTATGATCGTTAAATACTAGCTATTAGAGCTGGAGCAAAGAGAGGGTGAGAGGCATCTTAGGTGTTGTTCTGGGGGAATTCTGGTGAGGGCAGATACACCAATGTCTGTCTGGAGGCAGCTCCTCTGATACAGATCTCCAGGAGATCTACAATGTTAGGCCATATGTAGACCATTGGAATTTAAAACAAAATGATTGTGTTTCATCTAGTACAGATTAGAAACAAATTAGGGATTCTTCATTTTGAATGTATATTTCTCAGCTACAGAAATGATAACTAGATTTTGAGTGTTCTTTTCTTTTTTTTTTTTTTAATGCTAAGCAATAAATGGTATATCTGATTGTAAAAGCCTTTAATGAAATACATCTGAGGACTAGTGACAGTCATTTGAGCCATAAATTTATGTCTTCTCTGTTAAACTGTTTTAGCACTATAATCTTTGATAATTAAAACATAATCATTTTAAGGAGTTTTTTTTTTTACGGCTTACAGTAATTTTGCAGCTGATTGTACTTGTCAGGCTTAACATTAAAGATTGAGTTTAAATTATTAAATGATATTTTGTGCAACAGTAATTTCCATTAGAGGATATTTTTCATGTTATTTGCTAGGAAGCTTTAGACTCCAAAAGAACACTTTTGGCAAAGTGAAAAGAAATATTTGTGGAGCAGAAGCTGTAATTATGAACATGTGTGGCTAAACACCTGTCAGACACTTGGCTTCGGCTGAGCCAGTTTGTAAAATAATATGACCATGCCCTGATTCTGGCTCTTTAAAATGAGAACCTCATTTAAGGAATTACTTGGTCATTCCCATTTAACATCTGGACGCTTTGGGGTTTCTCCAACCCACTTATTAAAGTGGGAAATGCACTCCACCACCCACTTATTGAAGTGGGAAGGGGTTCTGCTTTTCTTGGCACTTGGGCAAACACCAGGCAGCTCAGGGTGCCAACCGTAGTTGACCATTTCCATACCTGAACCTACCAGTGGAACTGAGCATGAAGGAGAAAAGCCTTGCTTGGGACATAGGCGGTCACTGAGGTGTAAGTTCTGTCCTTCACTTGCCATAAGCATCATCCTAGAAGTCAGTGGTGGAACTTAGATCTTGTGAGCTGCTGGCTAAATCAGGGGGCTGTTCCTTCTCCTTCCATCTGTATAAATGTTGCTTCAGTGGGTTCTTAGTGGATTCTTAGTGCCGCATGTATCTGTGGTACAGAGGTGTTCCTTGAATGGGCAGCTGGTTAGCGAGTGCTCCTGCGTGCTTGTTCTGTGAAGGCTATCATGGAGAGGAGTCATCTTTATGTATGAGAAGGACTGTTTGGAAAAAAATCGAAAATTTTTATAGCTTCTGTGAGTGGATGGCTTAAACGCGGAATAAGAGCTTAAAATCCCAAGTCTAAACATTAAGACATCTGCTACTAAAACTCAAATATATACTGAAGAGTTTTCTGTCTACATTGACCCTTTCAATTCGACAAATGTAAGATAATTATTTCAAGCAAAGGTTTTACATTTTGAAAAGAGGAAAGAACAAGAGGGTCTTTCTGGCCTTGGCTGTAGGGGCTGTTTTCTATCTGGAAAGGCCTTGCAGACTGCACGGCCAGAAGCTTGTCACATTTGGGCTGATAAGACGGTCAGAGAGGGCAAAGAAACAAAGTACTAGTTTTTCTTCTTGCCAATGAAGGAAATATTTTTGCCTATGGAGTAGATGATGCATTTTGTGTATCCATTTGTATGCACAGACAGAGCATATCTTCCCTACTTTCCCCACTCAGCGTAGTAGCTAAATGTCATGACTTAATCTGTGCTTTGTTTTTTTATTGAAAAGTTCTTCCAAACATTTATACGATATTTTGTGATACATTTTTCAACACATAGCTGACAGTGGATATATATACCTGGGTCATCATCACACTGAAATAAAATGGGATCTGCAACACTTACAGCACAAGCCCTTTTCCACTTAAATTTGTGAATTCTTAACTTCCTTGTGAAGTGCTGTATACTATATATAGTATTTATATCATACTTTTATGGTATCATACTATCACATGGTCCATTAGCAAATTTCCAAGCGATAGAAAGAAGACTGTTGGAGGACTGTACACAATTGGAAGGGTTCACAGCTGTAGAGGTATACAACGACTTGAGCATGTCTCTGGATGATGGATTTAAATCTCCTCCACTCTGTGGATCTAATTGGATTGTTACAAATCCTGTAGTCAGATCTGGAAGATTCACATATTCTTATACTGACTACTTTGCCTTTATTTGCTTCTATATCACATCTAAATTATATCACCCTCTTTTATTTATTTCTGGCTACTCAGTGGGGATTCATGAACTGCCAGTTTATCAAGAGCTTAATCTGATAACCATGGGATTTGGGTGATCTTTGCATCAGATTTGCATCAGATCTTTGCATATCCAACCTCTTCTTTTCTTGACTTAGAATCAATGGGATTTTAGCACACTATTACAATTTGTTCAGTATTTCACAAAATCTGCATTTATTTCTCTTATACTCTTTCTAAAGTCTGGTTCTCTATAAATCTGTCCTTCCACCCACATATCTGAAATGCTGTACTGTCAGCTTAATAGGTCACCAAAATATATAGTGGTATTAAAACTCGGTAGTTTTGAAGTAGGAGGTATAAGTGCAGTAACATGGGTAATTTCTGTGTAGAAGGTTAGTAATTCCATCATAGCATAGGTTCTTCTTTCTCATGCCTTCTATCAGTTATGATAACAGTTTCTGTTTGCCCTTCAGTGTTGCATAAGAGGGGCAAAGAATGGTTGAAAATGTTGCTTTTATGATAATCTTGTAGCCTTTCTTTTCCCCTTCCTTCTTTATCAGGAAATCTTCTAAAAAGCTTCTGATTCTGAAAGTGAAGGATTTTCTGAGCAAGAAAATAAAGTGTGGGGTTGCTTGTAAAAATAAAGCAAAGCTTGCGCTCTCACTGTTTCTGAGTCTAATCTCATTTATCTTCATTTTTCAAACACTACTTTTGAATTAAGAGCAATGTGATACTTTTTTTTTTTTATAAACTCAGAAATATTGAACTGTTTTGGAAAAAATAATCTTCCTCTTGCTACTTAGATCTTTCATTATTCTAATTGCTGTTATTTCTGTATGCAAGAGCAAGCACCTCTCTTGGTTTCTTGTACTCTTGTAATTGAGCAGTGCTCTGTTCTGCAAGTTTGGTATACAGGTTTAACATAAAAAAATAGATTTTTAATGAAGTTAAAAGAAAGATTTCTTAGGTTGGCACTTGTTATATTAAGTTCTACTTGGAGCATGACTGGGGGACACCTGCAAAAATCCTCTGACTTTAGGAAATATAATAGTCCTACTGAAAAAAAGAAAAGAAAAAAGAGGAAGAAAGGATTTCTGTGCTGTCAAAATAGCTGTTGTGCTAGGTTGGATACTACTGTAAAGTAGATGGATGGCTCTGTAGTGTTCTGGCTGTTTCTTCGTCAATCTGATCGCAGCCCAGGTGACAGTGGCAGGGTTGTACCTTCTAATTCTCCAGTAAATGACCCATGTCTGTCTGTCTTTAATCAGATTGTCCCCTTAATTATTCACATTGCTTAGAAGTTTCTGTGGAAAGGCATGTGGGTGCTCCTTTTGTCCATTGCTTGATATGGGGAAAACCTGTGTGTGGGAGAATGGGGTTAAAATCAATTGTACTGCAAAATGTAATCACCTTTCAGTGGAACACCCATTGCAGTGTTCATGCCAAACTAATAGTGATGGGAACAAACTAACCTTTTGTACAGGCTTTCTGTTGTTCCCCTTTGCAGAAAAATGACTGCTGCTTCTTTAAGTCATGAGACCTCATGTTTGCTGTGACAGCTTTCCAATTGTTAAATAAACTCTGACCACGAGCAGCTGTCAGGCAGATATTGCACTACAGGCTTCAGTTAAAAGGAGTACCAGACAAGCATTTCAGTGCCTAGAGGCTCTTGTTTCTTTTTTTTTTTTTTTTTTAAAGGACACGTGTTTTAAAATACAATGAGATAATATGATTCCTTTAAAGAAAAAAGAAAAAAAAAGTTACATTTTAAATGTTCTGCTGAATTTTCCCATGAAAGTTTTGGGCTGTGATTATTTCCGTTTCAGAAACACAGTCTAGAAGGAACGTGAAATATCTAAAATGTATACTGTGAAGATACTTTTGTCTGGTGACAGGGTGGGGTAAGTGAGATGCAGAAATACAGACGTTAGGCCTTAAAGTAATACTAATGGTGTTATTTAAATTCTTGTTGGAAGGGGAGGTTTTTATTATACAAAGCTTCCGCAGAATTTTAGAATGCCATCTTACTATTTGTATTTCAAATAGTAATCTAGAAAAACCCTAAGTTTTTAATCTTTGTTATGTTGGACCGTGCTGTACTAGTTGTTGTCCAGACAAGTAAGAAGACAATTTCCACTACAGTAAGTCCAATAGGTGAAGATGAATATACGAGAAAAAAGTCTTTTAAGGTAAATATACGGTCAGGATTGCAAGAAGCATTCTTATTTATGTTTAAGTTATAGATGGGGAAGGAAAATTGCCATTAAATTAGAATGAAGGTGGACTCCTTCCTATTCCATCTAAACTGATACTATCTAACGTAACCTGCCTTAAAGTCAAGCATGTAGCCTAGCTGTAGTGCAGATCCTGGACCGGGAATCCAAGTTGTCTGGGGCTCCAGTAAGGGCAACAGGGCAGCTCTGGAGATGCCTTTTTCCACTGACTGTAGTAGAAACCTTGTTCACAAGAAAAGAAAATTAAAAAAAGGAAGCAAAGAAACCCCAGTCTAGGCGACTAAATTCTAAACGGTGTGAATCCTGGGCTAACTGTACGGAGGTAGGGAGTGTAGGGGATGTCTAAGAAGTATTTATTGAAAAATAAAGTATACTTTTGCAAGTTAAAGAGGAAAGTGTTCCATATTTCATTTACAAGTCATGGAAATAATAAGTAATAATAGAATAATAATAATAAAATCATAGAATGGTTTGGGTTAGATAGTAAGTAATTCATGTTTTTAAGAGTAATTTCCTCCAATAACTCAAGGTTAACTAACTAATTAATGTATTTTCTCACCATTCTAGTTTCCTTTCAGGGACAGAGGGGGAAATATCCAGTAAAAAATAAAGCAATGGGAAATGAAAAAAGTCAATTTAAAAATCAATCCCCCCTGATTTTTTCTATTGACTCTTCTTAGAAATAACACCCAGATTTTTATAACTGAAATGGATCATAAAAAATCTGAGTGTGTTCAGTTATTTATTTTATGCTTTTGAAAACGTTTTTTGGTAATGGGTTTCACTGTTTCACCTTTTGTATACCTCATTCTTTCACACAGAAAAACAGAAAACAATAAAAAATGTTGATATAATTTTTGTTTTTATTCATACTTGTGCTTATGAGTTGATGCGGTTCTCACAGATACACATGATGGGCTTAAAGCTGTGGTAAACAAAATGCACCATAAAGGATGATTTTTAACAGACCAATTTCTATACAAAATTAAATGTTTATATAATATAAGGGCTTTGTGAGATTTCATCCAGGAAATTAATTTATTTTACATCTAATTCTGGAAAGAAAAGTATGGAAAGTAAGATTTAGGAGTATTAGCACAGTGATGGAATCAGTTATTATAGTCAATGAAAATGTAATCAGACCCTAAATCCCAATATACATCACTTTCATGTTGCTATGTTAGAGATGTAGGATGTGAATAAGCAAAGAAATAAGATAGTAAGAGTACTCTTGGTGATACGATGCAAGGGGAGAAGCAACTACAGACCATGTCTCTGTTGACTCATTGCACCTATTAGCTTTTGTTGAACCTCCATGGAAAAGCATCAACATTAAACTGACGGGGGTAGCTAGCAAACTGACCAAATGGTGCAGCAGTATTCACCAAAGAATGGGAAAATAGCCTAAAGATTGGTCAAATCACTGGTGTAAAAGGTAGGTAGGAGAAAATAAGTACTCCACTTCTGAAGCAGGTTGATATGTCTGCTACATATCATCTAGGCTAGCTTTTGTTTTAAAATTTCTCATTATTGTCAGTGGAGTTCCACTAGCACATAGCAACCCTGAGGGTGGGTTCATACACGGACATTTTGCTACCATGTTCCTAAACATGGTAGCAAATCCATAATCTCACAAATAATGAGGAATGTCAATAAAAATTCCAAGAAAAGGCTGCTTCATTATTGTGGATAAAAGGAGCCTTTGGGCACCTTTTAAAATATCCTGTCTATTTGGAGGTTTTTCCATTAGCATACTTAGTCTTGTAAGCATTTAATAAGATGTTGAAGCCCTGTAGCAGAGTTCTGGTGGGGCACTGGAGCTCACAGCTGAGAACAAACTCAATTTATGGGGTCTCCAGTCTTTTTATGCATTCTGCTACTTCTGCTTGAATTTTTGAGGATTTGCAAACAGAGTGGGGGAATTAACAAGTTGAGAAGCAGGTTGAGGTAAATCCTCTTTTCATGCCATGATGTGAAAATGACAGATCAGTAAGATTTTCATGCAAGACGTGCTCAAGTCCTTCTTCTAGTACACACTCTGTAGTTTCCCATGAAAAGGCTCTATTGCTAGTGCTCTTGCTAATTTATTAGCAGTTTATCATTATTAATCAGCTAGGAGATGAGTGAATTCTTAACAGCTGTTCTAGTACCCATCAGTCCTTTTTAAGTGCCAGTGGACTTGTCCCAGTAAGCATTTTTTAAATTCCATGTTACACATTTTCATTACAATGCTCACGATTTTGTGCATATCCTTTTTCCTCGTGGAGAATTAGATGAGTATTTTATACAGCGCAAAGCTTCTTGTGAGGATGTTAGGATTATTTTATTTAGAAGCATTTATTTTAAAGTCTTTTTTAAAAGTCTTTTAAAACTGGGCCCAAATTAGAAAAATACCTGCAAGCTAAAAAACACATTCATGCAAGTCTAGATAATTGCAACCTAAAGGAGGTCTCCTCTTGCACTATTGATTTGGCATATGTAGTGGTTTAATGTATATAATATTCTTCCCAAAATTTCAGAACTTGACATTCTGCCATCTGGGCTATAAATCAGTCCACCATTTGCAGGACCTAGGGCTTCAGTTCAGTACCTGTCTTCTGCTATACACTTTCCTGAAACCCAGTCAAATTAAGTTTAAGTGGGAAATTACAGGCCTCAAGCAACTGATCCAGTTTCAGCTAAGGGAGCAGAAAGGCAAATGGTTGGCTTTGTGATGGGTGTGTTTTGTCATCATTTGTAAGTGTGGAGTGCTGCTCTGACACTATCAGGGACCATGGAATGAACCATTGAAAACAAGGATGAGAGACTGTGTTTGTGTATGCAAATATTGTATATAGCAAATATCATGCTAATATAAAGTGTTATCATGGCAGTCTAAGGGATAAAGTAAAGTGGGTAGCTTGAGCAGGGAGATATTAATCATAATACAGCTCTTTTGTTCTGTTTTGTCCACCGCCAGCAAAAAGACTTCAATTCTCACACCATGAACTGTGGATGGATGAGATTATCATTAGTGGCTATAACTGGCAAAAAAATCTTTTGCACTATTCTCAGTTATAACACTGAAAATGTCTGGTGCACCGAGAAGATTTTAAAGAACAGACAGTCGTCTGAAAAGTTTCTAGCCTCTAGGGACTAGATCAATTAAAATTGCATAGTGATGAACGAGACTAGTGAAATGATTTCAGTCATGACTTTTTTTTTCTCCATATTTTTAAGATGTAATTTTCTATACCTCTGAAACTCCTAGAATCCAGTAAGAAAATAATGGGAGTGCTGTACAGAGTACTATCACTGTTCTTTATCCAAAGATTTGGAAGGGAAAAATAAAAGATATGACACAATAGATGAGAGTGTCAAACAAGCCAAGCGAGGGGCTGGAGACAGAGGATGAAAACAGCAGTATCACAGGCAGAAGCCATGGTTAATGAGAAACCATGGTTACAACTTGCCAGTTGCTTAAGCATTTTTTGTAAGGAATGCTGAGTCATAAATGCAAGGCTCACTCCTAGGTTGCATGAAACCAGAGTTCAGTTTCTGCTATAGATTTTTTGTAAAGACCTTGAAGACACTTTGAACTATATCTTCAAAAAGTTCTTGTTTACTTTGTTAGTGTATTGTTCTTGTGGTGTCTCAAAATAGGATTCATGAAAGACTGTGTATTGATTGGGGAGCCACCCAATATTGATTGAGAAGAGGGATTTGTCTTAAATCTGGCACTTCTGTTAAACTTAGTACCTTTCTGTCTAGGTAGTTCCCTCTCCTATCTCTGCACACATTCTTTCGGGCTGCCAGAAGGTCCTTCATGTTAGAAGTCAGCCTTGAATCTTTTGCATTTGGATGACTGATCTCTTTCTTCTAAAGCATGAGGAAGGATCCTTTAATAAAAGACCCAAGTCACAACTCCATGATAGAGTCTATGCCCTTTTAAGATATTGATTGTTGTTTAACACAAAATATATTAATAATGGTGGAAAGAAGGAGTAAAACTAATCCTCAATATTCTTTCTTACTCTTCCAAATTTTCTATATTGCAGCAAAAACGGAGTCTCTCTTTTTCCTCTCTTCCCTACTTTCATGAATAATCTTTTAAGCAGTCATTCCCCATGTATCACATTAAGACTAGGAAATGGCTAGGATAAATATAAATATCTGTTCCAGGTTTCAGAGTGGAGAGCTGTAATAATGACAGGCATGATATGATAGATGAGTTGGAGACCAAATTTTCTGGCTAAGCAAGCTACATCACCTTCTTCTGTCACTGGAATAAACATAGATCTCACTGGAATAAACTTGTTCCGTGGCTCCTTTCCTGCTACAAAACGTGACATGGCATATAAGCATAAAAACTGTGTTGGATCCAATGCTTTTCCAAAGAGTCAGGTTTACTGGGCTTAGGGAGCCAAGTGTGCACAGCAACAACAGCAGCCAAGAGGAGGTGCCCCTTGCCAGAACAACTCATGCCACCTATGCCTGCGGCTGCCTGTCCTACTTCTGCTTCCTGGGAGTGTCCAGAGAGGGGCTGCAGGCCAGAAGATTTATTCTGGTTTGTCAGCCTGCTCCCAGCTTCTGTTTTTCTGTGCTTGTGCTATCTGTTGGCAGAGGGACCTCAAGCCCATCCAGAAAGATGTTGCTGCGAATGAGCTGTAGGCCAGGCAGGTTGTCGACAGGCTCTGTTGTGGTGGTCTTTGCTACAGCTAATAATATATATGATGGCATGCTTGGTTTACATCTGGTTTAGGGTGGTGGCCACACCAGAAAACTGTATGAGGACATTCATCCTATACAAGTCATCAAGGCTTGGTAGACGCTCTGTTGGGAGAAAAAAAAAAAAAAGAAAAAAGGGAAAAAAAAAAGAAAAGATGGTGAATTAGGCTCTGTCACATTTGGGAACAGACCTCAGTAGCTGTCAGCAAGAGGCAGCTGTAGTGAGATGGTAGGGACAGTGTCTGGAGAGCACCAGACAGACTCCAGCTGATGAAAAGTAAAAGAAAGAAAAAAGCAAGTGGCTTAGATTTGGGGCAGAGAAAGAGAACACTATTAGGATGTAGATTGTTTTGGTTCATTCCAATCAGATTATTTTTTAGCAAAGACAACTCATATACATTTTGTATTTGATAATATCAACTTATTCTGCCCTTTTTCCTTTTCTTGTAATATATAATTGCATGCAAGTTCCTTACATGACAAAAAAAAAGATGCTTTAGTTCATGCATAAGAGAGGGAGAAAAGGAAAATAGAGACCATATGTAAAGCAGATTCACAGCTGTATCAGGTGGACTTCAGTGTCAATCTATTAGATGAAAGTTCATCTGCCAGCCTTTATTTGTGTTTGAGATCTTCATAGATATTTGTCATTGATTTGATTAGACTTCTCTTTCTTCTTTTTGGTTTCTTTAGGATAAAATCGTGGGTAGATAAGATGCAAGAAGACCTCGTAACATTGGCAAGAACTGCAAGTGGAGTAGACCAGCTTGCTGCGGTGAGTTGGAAGATGTGCCTTAGTGTGCAATAACTGGAAGAGTGAAAGGAATGGTGTGCATCATCTAGGTATTATGATCATTTAATCCCAACATAGTAAAAAGAGTTTGGGAAATGAAACTCTGTAGTGTTTTTCTTCTATGGTGCTTACTGAGAGAGAAATGAATAACATAGACATTATTCAGTTCACTCTTCTTGTGCTGCAGCACTTGCTTGTTGCTAATATTTAATCAGCTTTGCAGTATCGGACATAAGGCTTACCATTATTGCAACACTCCCACCTGAAGCAAGTGCTTTTATGTTATATGTTTGTCAGATATGGTATCCAGGAAGCAACCATTCACAGCAGTGGAACATTCTGCTTTGTTCAGGGAGACCGTTTTTGACATATATTCACAGCAGTGAGGAAGCCGTTGGTTACAAAAAACATAGATGAGAACGAAAATTAGTTATATTCAGCTATTCTAATTTAATCCGAAGTGTGTTTTAGGAAAGAATTTATTGTTTTAGGAAAGAAATTATTGTATCATTGAGAAGAATTTTTTGTGCTATATTGCATTCATAGAGGCTAAAAACATATTCTGAGATGGCAGAACTATGAAGTCATAATTCAGAAAATGTCAGGATTAGGCTACCTAAACACCTTTGTGTATACATCGTCATCCAGTATACAACCACATGTTCGTATGTTTCCCTCTCCCTGTCCGTGCCCATCCTGTAGAAGGAAGGGCTGTGGCACTGCATGTACATGAGGAACATAAATGAAGGTTGCAGAAATTATTATAGTTCTGTTCTTTCCTAATATCTGAGTGCTTGATAGGGGGAAAAAAAAAAAAAAAAAAGATGCTTTAAATGCAGTTTTTAATCTTGGAAATCCCCAAACAAACTGAAAACAAAATCTTGACCAAAACCAAAATCTTGACATCCTAACACAAAGGATTAGATTGAAACACCCATGGGCTTCCACCATAGGATCTTAACAACACAGAAATGTCTATCACTTTAGCTTCCTGAGGAACTGTAAGGTTATCCCAGCATGGCAAGCTGATGGGAGTTTTTGTAGGTAGATTTCACGCATATCTGCTGACAGAGGACAACAAGGCTTGCGAATCATGTCTCTCTCTGCAGGTTTTGGTGAGGAGTTTCTGCTAAGAGGATGCAGGGTCCTTTTTGCTCATCTGTTCTGGGTGTGATCCATTCTCCTCCATACTTGCTGTGTCTCTTTTTTCCCATGTGGTGGTTTCACACTGGTAGGTAGTTAAGCTTCACCACGCTGCCCCTCCTCCAAAGGATAAGGGGAAAAAGTATGATGGAAAAAAAACTTTGTGGATTGAGATAAGGACAGGGAGATCACTCACCAATTACTGTCACGGGCAAAGGAGACTAAGAATAAGGGAGATTAATGTAATTTGTTAGCTATTGATAACAGACTAGTGCAGTAAGAACTAGAAGCAAACTAAAAACACCTTCACCCCACATCCACACTCTTCTTCCTCCTTCCCCCAAGTGGCACAGGGGAATGGGGGCTGTGGTCAGTCCATAACGCTTCGTCTCTGCTGCTTCTTCTTCCTCACTCTCTTCCCCTGCTCCACATGGGGTCCCTCCCACGGGATGCCGTCCTTCCCGAACTGATCCTGCATGGGCTTCCCACAGGCTGCAGCTCTTCAGGAACTGCTCCAATATGGGTTCGTACCACGGGGCCCATCCCTCAGAACCAAACTGCTCCAACATGGCTCCCCCACGGGCGGCAGCTCCCGCCAGATCACCTGCTCCTGCATGGGTTCCTCTCCACAGGCTGCAGCTCCGGCCCCGGGGCCTGCTCCTGCAGGGGCTCCCATGAGCTGCAGCCTCAGCCTTCAGGCCACATCCACCTGCTCCTGCGTGGGCTCCTCCACAGGCTGCAGAGTGGAGATCTGCTCCACTGTGGAGATCTGCTCTGTGTGGTACCCATGGGCTGCAGGGGGACGGCCTGCTCCACCATGGGCCTCTCCACGGGCCGCAGGGGAACTTCTGCTGCAGCGCCTGGAGCCCCTCCTGCCCTCCTTCTGCACTGACCTGGGTGTCTGCAGGGCTGTTTCTCACTCCTCTCTTCCAGCTGCTGTTATGCGGGGTTTTTTCCCTTTCTTATATATTCTCTCACAGAGGTGCAATGAGAATTGCTCATTGGCTCTTCTCTGGCCAGCGGTGGGTCCCTTTTGGAGCCAGCTGGAGCTAGCTCTTATCTGACATAGGGCAGCTGCTGGGCTCTGCTCACAGAGGCCGCCCCTGCAGCAGCCCCTCTCTACCAAAACCTTGCCATCCCCTCGTTCAGCGTTATGTCTGATCCAGCATTGGACTTTCCATTCCATTCCTGCTACGCTGGTTGGGCTATCTTCCATCTCTCCTCAATACGTTCTATGTTTCTGTCTCAGTTTCTACCTACAGGTATTTTTCTTTCCCCTTCTTACCTTTCCCTCCGTTATTAGTTCTCAGTCCCAGACATGTAGTTTTCTTCTGTATTCTAGTTTTATTTCTCCTTCCCTTTGCAGTCTCTTCTCTCCTTATTCTTTGCCTGCCATTTTCCAGTCTGTTGTATCCTAGCTTTGTATCCCAATCTTTTATCCTTTGTTCCTCATTCAGATTTCATCTCTTCTTTCTCCCACTGGTTAGACCACAGGTGTGATCAAGAGATCACTGGAGAGACCACAGTAAGTCTGAGTTTCAGCTGCAGAGGGAGCATGATGTTCTCTAGGGAGTGAAACTGTCTGGGTTGGAATACTCCTGCATGTAGGATCTCAGGGATTTAGCTGATAAAGCTCTGCAGTGACCTGCAGTTATTTTTTAGGCTAAAATTCTATAAACACTAAGGAGTAAAAAGTGTATCTTTGAAAGACCATTACACACTTTAAGTTTTTAATCTACAGTGAAGGAGCAATAGGATATTTCAAAGAGAAATGGTTTACAGAGGATTTCTAATTGAGCAAAACAATGAGTTAATTTCTTAACCATTTTTTCCTGGCATTTCCATGCAAAGAAAGCACAGTAAAATAGATCATGAAAAGCCAAGAGATTGACACTCTGTTTTTTTTTTCCCTAAGGAAAATGTTAGTTTGTATAGTTAAAATTCATCAAACTTACAAGCTACCAAAACAATTTTCTAATAAGAACTGCTGGGGAAACGTAGTAATATGTAATGCCACTGGCCATAGTTATAGTATACCATAGTGACGTTCATGCTGAAAAAAGCATTATCTTTGAATACTGTAGGTAAGTTGCTTTTCGAAAGTTAGAATTCATAGCACAGTTGAAGCAAGTCGTAAGTTATCTCAGAGGGTTTTCACAAGGTGGTCAGTATTTACATGTAATTTTAGGATTAAAAGATGATGGGGATGTTTCAATGTAAAATATCCCTCTATATCAAAGTCATTTGTTTGACCTAAAATGCATGTCTTTCATTAGCCACCAGTTGTTTTTATTTAGCTCTCTTCTCTGCAAGGGAGAACGCAGTCTCTCCCTCTTTCCTTTTGTTTGCAGGTAATTCTCACTTTCACATTTTTAAACAACATCATTTCTTTTCCACTCACTGCCTATTAATGTTTAGTTGGATCTGCTCTGCAATGAACCACAATCTTGCAAAAATGGAGATTACTAGACATTAAAAACAGCATGCTTGCATGCCTGTCACTTCTATTCACAGAACTTGCCTCCAGTTGCTAAAGCTTTAAAAATGCTTAACAGTTAGATTGAATTTTCAGCTTTGATTCTGGCTCATTATTTCTAACTCCAGAATTCTTTGGACCAAGTTTGTAGTCTTCATGCTTTTGGAAAACTTCAAAAAATGTTTGTTTCTTTGCTTGTTTACCCCCCTTCCCCAAAAGCAGAATGACTGATACAAAAACAAGGAGCACAGTGCTTCTGTTATAAAACAGTAGACATGACTTTCTGTGAGCGGCTGTAGTATTAGTGTGTGTAGGGGTGGAAGGTTGTTCTTTGGTCTGGCGTGTATCCAGAAGGAGAAGTGTCTTTCCTTATTCTAGGGAAAATCAGTTTTGATTTGGCCCAGTGATGAGGTTAAAACTCATAGCAAGGACATTTAACAGATTATAACCATTTGATAGTCTGCTCAACTTCTCCTTTGACTCAGTGGAAGAAGATTCAGGTGACGTTTGTGTCTTCATGCAGTTGGATCTTCTACGAAGAACTCTGAGGTGAAGTTTGTGGTGTTCCCAGAAGTTGTTGAAGATGTCTTAGGGTTCACTGGTGCTATACATACTTGTACATGAGTTGGATGTCTGTGTCTGTTTGTGCTGTTGGAAATTATACTACACAATGGTCTGTTCTGGAGAACTGCAAAATACTTTCTTCTGGCAATAATGAAGAGGCATAGGAGCACTGCTAGAACTCTTGGTATATGTGATTTTAGACTGGGGGAGAGAGAATGTAAAACTTAAAATGTAACATGTACTTCCATACGAATAAAGACATTCAGTCTAAAACACCTTAAAACTCAAGTGAGAGACCTGTTATGTGACTGTTAAGACCGGTATCTATGTAAAAGTCTGTGGACATAGATATCCAGTGAGAGAACATTTTTTGTTTTTAAGGTGTTTACATTCAACATGTACTGAATTTAATGGAATCACGTATCAGAAGAGGAATCAGGAGAGATATCTCCTGAGAGGGGGATTCCCTTTTCTTTTTTCACAGAAAAATTTCTTACAGTTGCTTGGAATCACAATATCTTCCTCGTGACCAACAACACTCCTCTTGCTTTTGTACAGATAATAGAGCCATTGTAAACCATTGCTTTAATCACAACTTTTGAAAACATCTTTATGGTGTCGATGCATGATTATATACTTGTAAATATTCCACGTAGTGTTAAAAAAAGAGAAATTATTTGGGAATTTATTTCGTGTATTACTTCAATAGTGACTTTGTTTCTGAAAATATGAATATGTTTATGCCAATGGACATTTCACACACTCTTTCTCTTGTTAGCAGTGATAACAGCAATACCTGTAGTGAGCAAAACTGCCCCAAAAGCTTAGATTCCTGCGAACGAGGAGTTCTAAATTGAGGCTGCTCTTATCCATAGCCTTAACCAAACCAACCAGTGTAACTAGAGTAGAAGGAACAGACAAAATGATTGTGTGTAGGAGATGGAGAGGCAGGTGAGAGTTGAGTTCTTTTTTAAGGTGCACAGACGAAACATGATCTTTAATTTATTGATGCTACTTTACTCACTGAATTGGTGACTAAAGGCCGTGCAGAGAGAATCCTGATCCAGCCAAGAGCTGAGCTCAAATTTTCATTTGTCCATTTAGAGCTTTAACACCAGATCATTCCTCCTCTGAATTAGTTGTGGTAGATTGTTAGTTTGGCAGTACAAGTCAACACAAATACTAGGGACACCTAAATGTGAGTTCTTTATCAGTAAGATTGATTGTGTTTAAAATGTAGTTCCTCCTTGTGTCCGTCAAGTCTTACTTATACTATCTGGGAACGGACTCAAAAGAGTCTTCCAAAAATAGTTCTTAAGTCTGTTTTTAAATACTGCTATTTTGGGACATTAATTAGGAGTTACAGCAAGGTCTGGGAGAATTCCAACTTGGATTTAATACGTATGTAATATCCTCATCACAGTAATGCAGAGATTGGTTCAACAAGGAAGGAAGTCAGGATTCAAGATGCCAAAATAATCAGCTGGTTGAAAACTGGCAGAGCTCCACTGACTTCAGTGGATTACACCAATTTACATTTGCAAAGAATTATGCCTAACAACATTAATTTATTATTCAAGGTAAAAAGTATTTTGGGAAAAAAAAAAGACAAAAAGAAACCCAAATGATTTTTACATAATGCAAGAAACAGAGGGCATAGCTTGATCTTACTTCTTTTGTAGTTGCCAAGCTGAAAAGAGTATTGTTGGGTACTTTCTATGATTTAATAGATTTTTTTTCCCTAGAAGAACAAAGGGAAAGTTCACAAGAAGGTTTTGTATATACAACAACTTGGGACTTGAAGGCAAGGTTACGGGATACACTGGAAAATCTTTAAGGAGGTACAGGATGTCTAATGTGCTTCTTTAAATGTCTCTCAACAAAGACACAGCTTACCATATGCATTTTAATGGTATAAATACTGTGTTTTTAAATATAAAATAGTCATGTCATTGTCATTTCAACTTAAAAGGGTTCGTGTAACTTTGTCCTACTTGTGAACTCTCTGTGCTGTCAGGCATTATGAAGCTGCTCTGGTATGAACGATATGCAATCTCTACAGAGCACAAAAAAAGAAGGTATTGACAGCAGTTTAAAATAATTTTAAAATCCATGTAGCAAAATAAATATTGAGCATGTGTCTGATCTCACTAGCTTCATTTATCTGTAGGTATTCTGTCTTAGTAAAGAAAAAACTGCATACAAAGTTCATAGTTATGTTCTTATGAACAGCTACCTCAGCATGCTGAAAAAAAAGGTAGAGAGCCTACTGAACTACAAGATTAAGTAAATAAGTAGTCACATTTTGATGGAAGTATGCTCAACTTCCATTTTCACATAGACATTTCACAGCAAAGGCCTATGACTAAGCTAACTGACAGCTCTTTTAATCTAATAAACTACAACAAGTATGCTTTTGATTTCCAGCTTTCTAAAATACCTCTAGGGGCAAGAGAGAAGAGGGAGGGATCCTTGCAGTACACGGAGAGGAAGACCTCAGAGTAGAGAATATGCCTTATAGCGATGCTCAAGCCTGTCTGTTCCAAACTGATTGAGGAGAATCCTATTTTACATAAACACTGTATTAAAAATGTGGGTCTGTTAAGAGCTTTGACGTGACAAACACACAGGAGCTTCACTATGACTACTGTGGCAAAGAAATGCCATCTTGTACAGTGTAACCTTTTCAAGCAGTGGCATAATTGAACAAAACAGCAGTTAGAGATGCTGTTCCAAGGAAATCTAGTCTCTGAATCTGTTTCCTTTTTGGTACGTTGCTGCAAAAACAATCCATGCATGATGTTCATAAGGCATGCTATTATTACAGTCCCAGGAGCTGTAGAGTGAACCCATATAGACTGACTTGGCCTTTAAATGATATTCATACTGAGATAGAAATCCCGTTCCTTCCTCCAAAATGAAACAGAGCTACATACGGCTGTTTGTTATGTGGCAATGAGTTCCATTCACAGAGTCAGTCCACCAGCAACTGTTAGATTTTTTTTATTTATTTTATCTCTTGAATACTGTTTTAGAATAATTAGCTCGTTCTTGCTGAACACCCAGCCACGGTTCTGCATGAGCACGTTTCAGCCATTGCTCAGTGTGAGGTCTATGTGCCTAACACACAGATGGTGGGATTCTGCTGAGGCACTCACATTGGCAGCAGATTCCCAGTCTGTGCTTTCAGCTTTTCAGGTCCTTGGATCATCCATAGAGTTTAGCTGAGATGAGTGACTTCTAAGAGAGACTGGTCTCTGATTTGAGCTGCCCTGGAGCATCGATGTTTGGGAAGGTTTCCTTCTGCCAGAAGGAGTAGTAACCTGGTGGTAATTTTCTGTTGGACTTATTACAGATTTCAGAGAAGATACCGTTATGTTCTAGAAGCTCCACAGACAGAGGCATGCCGCTAACTTTTTATCTACAGAAGCTGTCACATGCCCCTAACCTGTTATCTAGAGAAGCTGTTATATTAAGCTTTCCTTGTTCTCTTCATTAACTGTATAGAGATCTGTGCAAGGGAAGGCTTTAGCAGCTTGCTTGAACTTAATGTAAAACTTGTGTTTGCATGTGTCTTCCCTGCTATCATCATAGGTGGTCTGAAATTCCTGGTTCAAAAGGTGGTTTGACAGACAAGTGGGCAGTAAACATTTTCATTCCTACTATTTTTCTCTATGATCTGCATGATAATTCATTTATGTTGCTCTTTATTAAAAATCTTAAAGTTAATAGGATGAATTAGCAAACACTTTATATAAATTTGGAATTATTAATTCAAAAAATAAGCTGATACAGAGAATTTAAATTTCCATTTATTTTTACCGGCTTTACTCTTTTTTTTTTTTTTTTCTCTGACTGTATTTATCAGGTTGGATTCAGCTTGAATGTGCTTTAGCCAAAGGCAAAGAGTTTTGTACCTCATGCTGTTCTCTGATGAACTACCAGATGGACCTAGGGGATATATGGCCACATTCCAGAATATACTGTGTTCACCCTTGTTAAGGTTGAAGTAATGGAGAGTTTTATGATTAAGAAAAGTATAAAGGAGAAATATGAGAACTTGATTTTTTGGAAAGTAGGTTTGATTTTAAGAATAACATCCCAAATACAATTACTTTGCATTTCTCTGGAGGCCTTTTCTATGGACTTTGCAAGTCTGAATTTCATCTGAGTGTTCTGATTGTTATAGATTCTGATTATTTTGTCACTATTTTGACCCTGAAATTTTAGACACTTCTGATCTATAAAACAGTAATATACTGATGAGAATGTGTGCAGTCTCCATCCTTCTTCACCCCAGAAACTGGAAAAAAAATAACTAATACAACACTTGTAGGCATATCCTGGATAACCATGAAGCTGTTCACTGCATGCCCTGGGTGTACTCTTCAATGCTGTAGGAAAAGATAGCAAGTGCTTAAACAAGTAGAATGTGGGAGTCAATAAGTCTTTCAGTCAGGTTCACTATGGCTCCTCTCAAAGTTAGAAAAGTATTGTATCCTTTCTGTTCTCCTTTTGTCTCTCTCTCTCTTTTTTTTTTTTGTTGTTGTTGTTGTCCTTAATAGAACAAAAATCTAAAATAATTAAAAAAACAAAAACAAAAACAAATGCAACTAAATTTTTAAGTGTTATTTGGAAATGAAAATTAAAAACAAAACAAAACAAAACAAAACACAAAGAAAACAAAATCACAAGTGTTTTGAGGTTATTGAAGCATTTCTTGTAGCCTCGTTGTATTACTACTAGTTTTATATTAGCTTAAACTTCCCTGAGTTCAGGCCATTTCTATGAGTGGTTCTGGTAGGTGTATAACTGCAGTTTTCTGTGAATGTGTACTTTGTTATGTTGTTTTCGTCAGGAGCAGAAGGAGAAAAATCTGAAAACGTGGAACCAACTCTTTAAATTTTCTTATGCCCTCATTAATGTTTAATGTAATAGATAGTTTATCAGAAAGTTGGAATGGATGAGTGGGCTGAGTATGAGGCTGGTGCTCTGAAAGCCTGAATTGCAAGCATAAATTGGCTATTGTGCAGTACTTACATTTGTGTCTTTTGCCTCATCCCTAAGGTGAGGACGACGGTTTGCTGTCGAAATGGGGTGTGGTGGTAGGAAATGAGGCCAGGATTACTTTTAGAATGGAATCTGATAACTTGAACATTGTTACGAAGGGGTTGTTACAGTGAAACCTAGGCATTTCATGTAATCATTGAGAAGTTGGAGTCCATATAGCAGAATTTGAATAATGTATGAGATGGGTTAGACTGGTTAGAGATTACCAGAAGACACGAATTGGATTTTTATAATACAGTATTTACAAAGGTATGTCTCATACCACTGCCACTGCTATGCCCTACAACCAAATACTAAAGCTAAAAACATTAAAAATAGAATCCTCTAAACTAGATTCTGTTGAGTTTATACATTGCTAACCAACGTCAAGAGGTCAGTAAAATTAAATCACTTTTAAAAATTCAGACTGGGAAATTTGAAGACACATCTGCAAGTTCTCTTTGTAATCCAAATGGAAATTAAGAGATTGTCAAAGCACAGGGAGCCTCATTTATTATTTGCAGATGCTGCTCTCCCTCTGCTCCCTTAGCAATAAGCTGGCATTTTGAAGAGTTCCTTCTTCCAGCAGGCAAAATCAGCTGTAAGTCATTAAGAATAGGTGGCTGCATTAACAAAGCTTGTTCAGACTCCAGGGAAGGAAGGGGTAGCCTAATATTACTGTAGTTTTAACTACTGTTTGATGATCTGGATAATATTTGAGCAGAAAATGTTCTTGGTTCATTTACAACTTTCTATTGGCTTTAACACTAATAACAACTGTCCTATTCTTGCCTTGCTTGGTGGTCATGTTTGTAGAAGCCAAGAGAAGATTAAAGATATTCCTTAAAAAACAAAACAAAACAAAAAACAACCTTACAGCTAATCAATTTCCAAGTTTTGGGGTTAGTAAAGCACCAAAATAGAATTTGCTAATACCCTATGAATGAAAGTAACCTTTGGGGAGAGAGTCCATAGGTGTTAAATGGCATTAACAGCAGCTGAGGAAGGACAAAATTTCCTAGAAGTGAGTTTGAAAAATGACGTAGGGCCCACCTCAAAATATGCCAGAAAAGCAGAAGAAATATGAAACACTTTCTTCCTATTTTTCTTCTGCTACAAGAAAAAATTACTTGTTGTAAATGTTCTGCTCACTGGGTGAGTTGGAATTCAAGGGTTCTCATCTAGTATCAGCTAAAAGTTTGAGCTAAGATGTAAAAATGCTGTGAAACCATTAAATGATGTAGTCTTGTTACTTAGTAACTTGTTACATGCTATCACTATGAAACAAAATTGCATGCCTTAACTACATTTTTTAACTAAGGAGGGATTTTTAGATCCGTCTTTGATGTTGGTGCAAAAGCAGAGGTACTCATGTTTTGTGAAGATTTGAATACAAAAAAACAATTACAAAAATGACTTCTTAATTTTAAAGTCCTCTAGACTACTTTGTTAATTATCAGCTGTTGAAAGTGTCTGATGATTCCATCCTGCAAAGTATCCCTGATTATCTGCTTTCCTTTGAGTAGGCACCTCAGTGAGCCAATTGACTCTGGCACTACTTACACTCTCTCTGATGCTAACTGAGGCATAAGTGTTTTCCAAAGTCTTGCAGAATTGAGCTCAGCCTGAATGTATTGCTTAAGAATGAACTCTCTGTGATAACTTCTTTCCTAATGTGTACATCACTGCTATGATATGGCATGGTTTTCAAAGTGGCAGCTGCCCTGTCACTTGTCATTTCAGATCTTTACAGCAGTCAGTGATCAGGCAAGTGATTCTGAAAAGCAACAGATACAGTAAACTATTGTTTTTTCCTTTGTGTTGTTGCCATGAATTTCAAGAATGAAGGCACCTGCAGGTTGCTAGGGAGCAGCTGTAATTTATTTATACATTATATATAGCAGAGAGTAAGACGCATTTAAAGTACTGAGTCTGATTTCTTTGTGTATAGAACTTAAGAAGGAACATTTCTGAATGTGTTCCACAATGGATCACTTGTGATTCAAAGAAAAGAAACATCTTGTCAGAAAAAAAGTTCTCTGGCATGTATTAGAAATACAAAGTGTAACTTTGGAAACAGGATACGGTAGTGGGAAGATGGATTTAGTTCCCTTTGGGCAGATTATGTAGTTGTTTGTGACTGGTCAAAAATTGAGTTAAAGGAAAATATCCACAGCAATAAAAAGCTAGCAATAATAATCACTCACGTGGATTGGAGTGATTATTTCTGTTTTCTGACTTTTCCGGCTTCCAAGATCTCTTCATATGTTTGGATGTCTGTCAAATGGTCCTCCTTCTCTGCTTTTCTCACATAAACAAGACCATGACATGTAACTTCATGGCTCTCATGAAGCCAAAATTGAATAGTTTGTTGAATAAGTTTTTTTGCTGGTAAAACAATATAATTTTGTCAGAATATTTATTTTCAAAACTTTAACATTACCCGAAATTTCAGAAGAAATGTACTTTTTTTTACTTTCAAGCAAGATGATACCTTTCTCTCCAGGAATATTTTTTGTGTTGGTTTGTATGACTTTGTTTTGGGTGGGGAGAGGGAAAAAGGAGAGCAATGAATGAGCTCGGAGCTCAGCAACATCCTGGGCCAAATTAAAGTGGATTTATAAATTAGAAAAACTCTTACGTTGTCCTATTAGCTACATTTTTATTTGATACTCTGATATGGTTCATTAAGCAAGGATTTTGCTTCGTTCAAGAACAGTAAGTCAACTCTGTTGTCTAGATAAGGGGCAGACAGAAATACTCTGAGAATGGGTAAACCTCTGGATGAGCCTGTTTCTTTCAGTAGCTGTAAAGGTGACTTGGGATGCTTGCTCAGCCTTAGGTTTAGAAATCTCAGAGCTACATAAATCTCAAACTAAGTGTTAGCAAAGAGCAGACATTGTGCATCAGTTCTTACTGCTTTTAGCAGAGAATTACCCAATGCACAGAACAAGCTTTGGTGTTGAGTGGTGCCCAAAGCAGCATGCTCTGGCTGGGAGTGCAGAAGTTAGCTTGAACCTGTCAGCTGGGCTGGACCCCAGCAGAGTCCTCCAGACACCAGGATATTTCTGCATCTAGCTCCTCAGCAGTGAAGACTCTGAATGTTCTTTTAGTTTGAGGACAGCTCTGTACTTAAGCTATTTCTCTGCATTCATGACATGCTCTGCTGCAGCTATTAAGTACTCTGGAGTTGCTGGTGCATGAGGTGTCTGTCGGAGAGGTGCTAGCTCTGAATGTGGTGTCAGATTAGCTCTTTCTCAGCCACAGGTAGTAAATCTGGGATGGCTTCATGAAGAAATGTGCAAGCATCTGTGACAAGTGTTCCCCAGTTCTCCTAGTTCCAGGCAGTTAGTGTCGAGGTAATGTTTCCTTTGTGTAGCTCCCGCCTGAGAAGGGGAGGGAGGGGAGTTTTTAGATCTTCACTGTTTTAAGGGAGCTGGGTGCTGGTAGCAGTGTCTATCAGCAGTCTCAGACATGAGAAGCAATGAGCCAAGTCCAGGATTCAACCAGGGCCTCCAGTCAGGAGCAAAAGGAGATGGGGCTGGGGACAGGTTGGAGACAAGGCTACAATGTGGGTCCAAAGTCAATCCAAGAGGTAGGACTGGAAAAAAGCTATTAACATCTATCTGAGAGGTCCATCTAGGAAACAGGCTACCTGTGGCATAGGGCCAACGTCTGTTCAGGTGGTAGGGCTGGAAACAGGCATGCCTGCAATGGAGCCCAGGACTGGGCTGAAATGGAGCTCATAGGCAGGGGTGCAGATTCCCAGTGAGACTGGTCGTGGTCATTAAGTCCCATTAGCACCCTCAGGGCCTTGACACAGGTCAGCAGAGGTACACGCTCATCCACAGGCACGCACGTGGAAAGGAATGTGCAACATAGATGAAAACTGATGGGATACCAGAAAGCAGGTTCATAGGCAGGCCCCCATGGCGATAGAATGCTAGAGACTTTTGGTAGGACCTGGAGGGAACTGGCCAAGGAGGGCCCTTTCCAAAAGGAGGGAGTGCACAGGAACAGATTAATTTCCAAACTCTTATTTCAGCTGTGCTCCATTCGAACTTTTCTTTATTTTAAATGTTAATTGCTTTAGTATATAAGCTTGTAAAACCTAGCTCCAGATTTCAAAAGCGAAGTACCTCAAACTTTTTGTTGATTTGGGGTCCAAAGCACAGTAGTATCTTTGAACAGTAGTTTTACCTTCATGATAATCTCCAGCTGGTCTAGACTGACTATAAATATTGATTGCTGATCAAGGTGTCGCACTAGCCTAGCTGAGCCACCTGATCTTGAAAGTAATATCAAAGTAGCACAAACATCATAGATTTACCTTTGTACAGACAGGTAGGGTTGAGGTATTTTGTTTCCCTATTCCAAAGCACTTTTCAAGGTAGGAAAAGATACATTATTATTGGTTAACAGTTGAAATTCTGAGTTTGGACTTCTGAAGATCTTGTGTCATATGACTTCTACATCAGCACAAGTACTTGGTGGTGGATCTTGGTGAGATTGGCATGTACACATCCCAGACCTCTGTTTGGGACTTCAGCCAGGTTACCACAGTCTGAAGAAATGGCTCCTTTGTTTCTTAAATTGGGAAATGGACAGTTAGAAAAAAAAAAAAAAAAGAGGCAGTGGAATTCTGCTGTAGTTTAGAATGACACAATATGAATTATTATTCTTTATTATTTGGGTAATCTGTACAAATAATGCCAAGGCCAGTGGCCATCCAAAACAGAAAATTTATTGCTCTCAGGAACTCGTATGAGAAGCTAGCTTTTCTAACTCTAATAAAGCATGAGGGCCATTTAAATAAAATTTCAGCCTTACAGCATGTGCCACTGCCTTGCCAATGTAGCAAGAGTCATGCGATGAATGTACATCTTTCATTGTCTCAGTTTGTACAGAAATGTTTGACTTTCCCTAGCGAGTCTTATAGAAAGCAAGAAGAATGTCTCTTTGTAAGAGATTTATAAACATGTCCTTGAAGACTGAGTGGAGTGGGGCATGTTCTGAGGAACTGGCAGTTTTTCTCATCTTTGCCACATTCAGCTGTTGCCCTTGTTCTTGTGTTGTTTCATACTATTGTGATCCCCCCGTCATATTTTCTTCTCTAAAACCTTTCAGTTCATTATACCAGAATAAATATTTAGCATTTAGGAAGCAGTTTTAATACATTCTTTCCTGAATACAATAGTCCATGGCTATCAGAGAAAAATTAAAGTATTTTTTTGTGCTATGACCTTACAGATTTTACTTAGTCATGTAATGAGGCTTTATTCTGTGTGAAATGCTAGGGTTTTACTGACAATTTGGAGAGCTTTTAGCAGAACATTAGTGATTAAAGTTCTAAAAATGATTTAGATGTAAAAGCCAGCAGAAACTTGCATTCGCTTGGTCAAAGCAATTTCATAAATTATATTCAAATTAGCTCTTCTTAACAAGCCATGGAGCCTGCCAAATTGCATTTTGAAAGGCGAATGAGCACACCTTTGCTGATAAGACCCTTTATGGCTATTTGAGATGAGCTTTTGCTAATTGGGTTTGACTGCAAGGTGGGAGGCTTTGAGAATGAAAACTTTTTTACAGGGTGCCAAATTCTGGTGTGTATCATCTCCCCATGTGCTGCTGCACGGAACTGCTGCAGTGCTAGAGCTGAATTAGAGAAAAGGGGAGCAGACAACAAATAAATTATGTACGCCTCTTAAATAATTAGTGAATATTTCTTACACCGTTCCTTGGTAGGTCTTATGCTTCAGGAAAATAAAGGAGTGTGTTAGGTTCTGAGTTATTTCTGATGTTTTGTTTAAAGCCTTTTGTTTAAGAGCTTGTGGGATAAATCTTCCACTGGCAGTAATAACAGGGGAGATGGGTGCTCTGAGCCCTAGCCCGGGGTTACACGAAGATAAGAAGAGTCAGCGATTGAGCTCTATGTGGGATCTTGTGCAAAACTCAAAGTTTTTTTTTTTCTTTCTTTCTTTTGCGGGGTGTGTGTGTTTTGGTCAGGTGGGAGGGTGAGAGGTGTTGATTTTTTATTTTTTTAAATTACTGACACATAATAGTTTCTGAAGCCAACTTTGGAGTTGGGCTTGCCAGAACTTTGCTCTGCACTGGAAGATTAATTCAGTGAATTATTGGTATTGTGTTTCTGTACAGCGGAGTGCAAAATCATGCTTGTATGAATGCGCTGCACCTCCACAGTAACTTTTCCTGGATCACACAAGCCCTCTAAGTGCTTACATATGTCAAACAATCATCACTACAGCGCTTTCCCATAGATAGTTGGTCTGTGCAGTCTCCAGGTCATCCCTATCATCCATCTACTCTCATCCATCTACTCACTATTTTTCTATTGAGTAGCACATAAAAAGCAAGTGCATGAAAAAATCTGAAAAAAGAGAAACTGGGAAAAATCTAATTAAGGAAAAACAAGCATTTCCACAAGTGAAATAAATGAATGCTTTTAAATGCTTTTAAAAAGATATTTAAAAGCTTTAGTGGAAGTTATTTTAGTTTTTTAGCCTATTTGCAAAATCTTGTGACAGTTCTATAAGTTTAGTACCATAGTGCAGGTGTACCCAAACAGTCATGTGTGAAGCTTAAAGAACTTGGCACTACGTTTCTCTTCAAAGAATAAAACATGAACGTGTGGTAATACCCATATTCTAGTGTTTGTTCCTTATGTGAGCAGGGTGAATATTTGCTGATGATGGGAAAACCTGATAGTTTCGCCACATTTGGTGGTCACTTCAATTTAGATGCTTCTCTGAAATTTCCATTCCAGCTGGATCTGTAAGACTGATGGCAAATCTTGCCTTGCCTGTAGGACTATAGGGTTCTTATGGACACAACAGTCAATTTATCTCAGAATCCTGTAGCTGACTATGCAAATTTGATGTGTTTCAGAGAAAAATCTAAGAAATTCTGTAGTGATCAGTTGTAGGATAAATTTTTGTTGATAATTTCACCATAGTCCATTTCTGCTATTAAACACCTTCTTCAAAAAAAAAAAAAAAAAGGAGGGGGGGATATTTTGGGGTGCACCTCAGATAAAATTTCTGTGTGGCAATTTTGAAAATCAGGCACCTCAGAAACATCCAAACTATCATCAGTGTTTCTTAGAAACTATCTTTTTTTTTGTAGTGTTTTTCTGCTCATGATGTACTGAATTTTTAAAATGATTGCTACCACATCAAGAATTAAAGCCTATTCCAATTACTTAATTACTGGTGGAAAGACTATTTCTGGAGGAAAAAAAAATCAGTGTTCTGAAATTGAAAAGTGATGGAAACCTTTGACAACTTACGAGACATGCCTGATAAAAATGTGCAGATATAACTGTAGTTGTCAGAAATTTACTTGCGATCAACACCCATCAGCCACAAGCATCAGAGAGAGACAGATTTGGTGAGTCTCTTTAAGGTCTCCATAGCTTTAACCCGAGAAACCTGGCAGGGCTGGTAGACTCAGCCTGGTCTGCAGTTTCTCAGTTCTTGTGCTGGCTCACAGCCAGTGCATTAGTGCTGGACCTGTTCCTGTGTGTGCCTGGAATTACTTCCCGGGAGACAGTACAACCCCATCAGGCAGCATTTTGGAGAGGCAGAGTACTTGAGTAAACTCAGGCCATCTGTTGGTTGCATAAATTAGTTCTCCCCATTTGCCCATCTAGCCATAAGGTATCCACTCTTTGTTTTCTTTTGCCAAATAATATATATTTTTTCTTTATACAGTTCTAGTAGGACAGACATTGGCAAATGGATTTTTTCCGTTTCTTCTTTACTTCTTGTACTTGCATGCATTTCATTGTAGCGGCTTTGTTTAGCAAATCAAATTATCTCCTCTATGTGTGTTCTGCTTGGTAAACAGTTAATGGGTCCTCACCCAAAATAACCTTTATTCATGGCAGAGAAGAAATGTGATTACAGTTCCCCTACCCCCCCCTCTTTTTTTCCCCTTCCTTTTTTTTTCCATTTCCCCATTTTTTCTTTTCCCTTTTTTCTCTCATATATTTTTCCTTCCTCTTCCTCTTCTTTCCTCATGAATACTAATACTATAATCTGAATAAATAGATAAGGGACTAAATCGATTACATTAGCATAATTTAAATTATTTACTTCAAATGGCACGTTGGTTGTTCAGCATTCAAGGAAGAATTAAATTCAGCAGTAATTATTTGGTTTCAGCTTCAGTCATTTTCAAAGATCTCTGTTTTACTTTTCTCTTAGCCCTCTATGGGAATCTGATTCCTTGAGCATTTAGAAGTTGAATATTCAGTCACCAGAATCAGTCAGTTTTGAAGATTTATTAACTGATTTTCAGTGGCACCTTCTACCTCTCAAACAAAAACGTGAAGTATTTCTTTCACAAAGCACATTGGGATTTTCCTAGCAATAATCTTTCTGTAGATCTCCAGTAAGAACAGAGGACTTACTGATGTCTGTTCTGTCAAGTCATGCTGCTGATTTCGAATGTCAGTTGCCATCTTAATTTATTTCTATTTTTTCCTCTTGCAGATATATTTGAAAAACAGAGACTTGTATACTGTAGAAGCCAACAACCCTCGTCAGCTAGTGGAAATTGCAGCCAGAGACATTGAAAAACTGCTGAGTAACAGGTCTAAGGCCTTGGTGGTGAGTACTAATTGGTTAGATTTTCTATTTAGCATTTAAAAAAATGCATATCTATTATTGAAGCACACTTTTATTGTTATTTTTGCTGCCTATACACTTACGGGCAGTGTCAGCCTGATGTGTACAGGACATGACATGTATAAAGATAGCTCACAACTTCATGGTAGAAAATGAACTCATTAGTTAGTTGGCATAGGGCAGATGCTTATAATATTGATGGACAGTTTAGGAAACATGGCCAAGTAACAAATCAAATTATAAATAGATCAGAAAATATCCCTCTAAGTGATGCACGTGAATTTTTATGACTTGAAGATCACTATACTCTGCAATCAGTCATGATCTTGGGGAAACAAGAAGTGGACCTTTTTTTAAAAAGTGATTTAAAAATAATGGTATCTTTGAGGTTACAATGTTAATTTTAGTATTTTTGCTAAATAAATCTGTTGATATTTGGTCTCTGCATCTTCTCAGTTCCTCAGTCTTTCTTGATGACAGCAACTAATTCTTCTCCTTCAACAAATGTAGCCATGTGTGAATCAGATTTATTTCCAGACCTATTCTATTTCTGACTTGATAATATAATCTGTTTTTCAATCATGCTTTGTATCAGCAAAGTTAATGCTGAACTACTAGCGTGAAGACCGTGCTGCATGGTGATCTCATGATTCTTTAAGGTTTAAATAAGCAGCAGCTATTTCTTGAAAATGCTTTTGCCAGCAGTCCCTTTCTGCTCTATCATATGAGAGGCCAAACCTGGATAATTGCTTCTTATGACTCCTACTCGCAAAAATATGAATCCTATAAAAGTTTAGCTTGCTTTTCAGAAGATAGTGACCAAACATGCAAGGGGGATCTGGATGAATTCATAAGCATGCCTTTTATAGAGTAGAGCTATCAGAAATAGGCTTAAAGGACAAAACAGCAGGTTGGGATTCCCTGAGCAATTGCATATCCACTTTGACTTGCAAATGAGCTTGGATGTGTCATTTGAAGTGAAAGCAAGAAGAAAGAAGGATTAATTCACCAAACTTTAGACAGCTACTGTGTAGATGTAGATGTTAAAACTCTGCTGGTTGTCCTAAACTCCCTTTTTGTTCAGTGGAACAAAGCAGGTACTTCTCAGTTAGGATTGACCTGGCATGTTCTAAGTAAGACTTTAAAATGGGATGAACTACAGCCAGGAGTATGGGCGTCTCTCTTCTTTATTGGAGGTGCCTGGATGTATATGTCTATGCTGTAGGAGTATAAAGTTGGGGGAGATTAGTTCCACCCTAGCAGTCCTTTTATCCGTACAGTTTGACTCAGCTGAAGAATCAGTCTGCGAGTGAAGTTGCTTCTGCATGCTATCCTGAGGACTTTCTTGTAGGAGATGAGAGGAAACAAGAGAGGTCATTTGCTTAAGTCAGTTGTCCGTACATAGGTACCACAGGAGATATGCATTTTCCCGCTTTTTCTGCTCAGCAGGAGTTCACTCTTCCAGTTCCCATAGCTTCCCTAACATGTGATGTAAATCAGTGTTGTCTGGGAAAAACTTCTCTGTGAATCAGTCAAATGGATGTAAAATAGAGATGATATTTTTGTTTGCTTTCCTGTTTTAACTCAGTGGGCATGTGTTTATGTAGCACTCTGTGGACTTTGTATTATTACTGCAAAATATTATGAGTCATTTATAGACCTTCATGAACACACCAGTTTTTCCATCATTTTCCCATGAACTCATTTAAGTCTGGTGTGTGTAAGTTACCACAGCCAAATCTTATTATTTTCCTGAGACTCAAGATTCTTGTAGGGATTTCTGCGTATGTGTGGTGTTTTGATCATAAAACCTTAACAAAATGAAATGAGTATCTCATGCTTGCTTTAGAAAAGATTCTAGAACAGTTTTTCTTTGAATGTGGAGGAAGAAGGGTGTCCCACCTCATTTTAGGCGAGCCCTTGATCACTCTTTGAAAAGGGTAATATGATTCAATTCCCTGATGTAAAAGAAGATTAAATTAGGGGAAGAATGTTCCTTTGGTCCAGTTTGCCTCTCTCTCTCTTTTTTTTTTTTTTTCCAAATGTTTTTCGGAACTTCTCAGATAGTTTTAAATGATCAAGTCAATACATCCTGAAGGCAGATAAAGTCCTCCAAGATGTATTACTGGCTAAAGACTTATGACTTTAAAATCAATTTTATTAGTTTGGAGGATGTGACTCATGATGTCTTTAATGCTTGAGGTTGGCATTACTGACAAAGCTGCAGTGAATGTACCATACTTATTATTTTTAGCCGCATGCTATCATTTTAGGATGTACACAATGGTTCTCTGCATACTAGCAAGACTTCTGCATGACATCTGTATCAGTCTTGTTACTTCATACAGAGAGTTATTTACCCCAAAACAGATGGCAATGATTTAGCTCTCCCCTGCTTCCCAGAACTGAATTTGATTTTGTATTCTTTAATTACTAATCAATGCTGCTTCTTTTTAGTGTTGGAACACATCTAAAATTTTTAATATGGCTTTTTTTTATTGCCTGGGAATCACCATGATTTACAAACATTAACTACATGATTACAACATACATGTAAGATCCTTTTCTTCAGCAAACTGATTGAAATGACTTTTTGAAACTTTCCTCTACTCTCGTTCAAGAAGGACTGAGCTGACTTGCAGAGATTGTCAGATTCCTGATGTTTGCCTTGTGAAAACTTTCTGTGAATTTTGTATACTTTTTATGTCCTAATTTTATCCCTCTATGGTAATCTATTGTGCTTTCTTAGCCCCCCCCCCCCCCTTTTGTTTGTTTGTTTTTAATTTAAATATCTACATACATTTAAGAAATAAAAATTTGTTGAAACCATTTGCTTCAGAAGACCTTTCTGGGTATGATTGGTCAATAGATGGTTCCTGAGAAAATTTACTTTTCCTTTTTTATCAAATGCCAGACATAGCCAAAGCCATGCAGTCAAAAATGAGTATTACCTCTCAAATTACTAAAACTGAGTCAATGTTGATTAAGCTTTTTAATATTATTTTCATAGTTTGATTTAGCTTCTGATTTCTGATTCAGACATTTTTCTCAACCATTATCAAGGTTAGCTGTTCTTGGGAGTTCTGTTATTGGTGCTTTAAAAAATGTATTTCTTATGTATATTCATGTACCCAGGGGCTTAGTCTGATTTAAAATTTAAAAGAAAAAAAAAAAAAGGAAAAAAGTCCTAAAAAGCATTACCTAAGGGGAGAAATACCCTTTTATTAACTTCAGCCCTAGTCAGATCTCTTTGCTGACTCATATTCTACATGATTATTAATTCTAGATCACTTCATGTTGGTTTCCCTGGTGCTATCACCTTAAGAGCTCCTAATGGCTCAGATATTTGTACTGGCTTTTCTATTTGCAGTTATCCTGGATTTATATCAGAGTTTTCAGTGACTCCTGATTTTAAACCTGCCTATTTTTAGGAAGGTTTTTTATGCGCAAGACACTTGCTTGTTATGTCCTGAATCTGAGCTGATACTTTCTACTAAGATAATTTCTTCACCTTCCATATGTATTTGTTTCTTCTTTTTTAAAGGACTACCTTTATTCTTGCATTTTGTAAACTTTATGAAGTGAAGCTGCATTATTTATCTGAAATTTAAGTAGTCTTAAATCTACAGGGTCACATTTTGTCTGAAATTAGGAGTGGAGTTGAATGGAACTGTTACTAACGACTGCACAGAGGGTTTTACTGTTGGGGCTTATGTGACTCAAAGTGTTAATTAAGACCTGAGTCCTGAAAAGAGTTTGATGGAAGAGGATCATACATCCTCCAGTAATGCCACGAGGAAGGTGCCAGTGAAGGTTATCAGCAGCGTCATTGTTCAGGCACTAGCATACCCCAGAGATGCCATGATTTTTCCTAGGCATGCTACACAAACAGTCTCTGGGCAAGGTTATAATCAGCAAGTATTAGTGATGACTTTTCTAAAAATACGTTGGCCTCCGTTGAGCTGCAAGAGCACCTTTAAATGAAAAATAACGCTTGCATACTAAATTATATTTGTGTTTTCACCGTTGTGCTAGAAAACTATCTAACTATGAAAAGTAAAATTACGTAGTAGTTCTGTGCATTAGACAGAAAAGGCTTGAGTAATTTGGAAAAACGTTGTGATTTCATTTCTGGTTTATATATGAAAAGATTTTAAGGAAAATTTGGATGAAGGTGACTTGTCCCCCTCTAAGGAAAGAAATTCTGTTGTTTTTCCATGTGTATGAATTAATGCTTGGGAGCAGCTTTAAAGGTGGTTGAAATAGGTATATAGCTGGGCACGGAGAAAAGGGAAAGCCCTGATCTGAACTTGGAGGGATTTGCTAGATGGCCTTTACTAGAAGATGTGAACTGTGGCAGAAGAAGCTAGGATGGAAAGAACACAGAGACTTTTCTAGCAAATTGCAATGTAGAAGGAGGGTAGTATCAGTTATAAGGAGGGGGACAGGCAACAGCCTCATTGTCAAGGGCGTCCAAAAATGTCTTGTGGTAGAGCCTGGTGTTCAAACAGTGAACATTTCTTTTTTGTTTTACTGTTGTTTATTATTGCACATTTGCCTGTCCTAACTCTTACTGAGCATGCACCATTTCAGTATTATGGGATTTCCATATTCATGTCATATGTGCAAGTTCATATTCTGTCTCTATGTATCCTGCTAAAAGGTGGTGTACAGACTAGCTGTGCTACCAACACGACCTGCATTTTCAGGTTTATGATGGTGGAGGCTTCACTGAAAATGTGTCCTGCAGCAACTAAGGGCAAAACTCAGAAAGGTTCTAGTATGTTTTTTAGGTAGACCCCATTCATCAGTGCAATAGCTGTCTGGAGCTACGTAGATCATGCTAGTAGATCATAAGCTTTCAGTTCTGCTGGAAGCAAAAAAATAAAAATAAAAGCTTTTCTATACGCAACAAAATGAGGATACTTGCATTTGGAAAATACTAACTGTTTTATTAGTATCACTAGAAATACTGAATAGAGTGCATGATGTTGTAATATATTTATAAAATACGGTTTGAGGAGTTACAAATGTTTTCCCATGGACTGTGTAAATTTAAAACCTTTTAAACTCATAAATATATGAGATGGACTCATGATATATTTCCTTATTACTCATGTAAAATACTGTAGTAAGCTTAAGATTTGCAAAGATCCCGATTTTTGTTGTCACACTTTAAAAATTGTAAATCGTATTTTTTAGAAAAGTGTATTTGAAAAAATCAGTGCTTCGCAAAAAGCTGTTTGGGGATTTTGTTATTCATTTATCCATCATGTTGTGAGGGAAATGAAATATGACTTATCTTAAAATAATGTTTGATGCAGTGCTGCACACTAAACCTAAGCCTCATTCTTCTGCAGTGTTCAGCCCTTGGCCTTCATCTGTCCACCTGAGCAGCCCATTACTCATTAGGTATCAGGGAGCATCTCTAATCTTCCGTCTCAGGAAAATCTGCAGTTTTACCTTCTTGCTTTTTTTTTTCATGTTATTTTTTTTTCAGCTGAAGAGAGTTTAAATCTTTTAGGTAACAGAAAATTAAAGTTAAGAGAGAAAATGGTGACTAAAGAACACCTACTAACGGTCTTTGCAAGCACAGTCTGCAGAAAACGTTGGAAAAAGCATCAAAACATCATATTTCCTGCTTCGATAAGATCCTTTTCCACATTCTCAAGTTATTTAAATGTTAGTTATCTGTTTGTGTAATACTTTGAGATGAATCTTACTTGTTCTCCTATCCAAATTCAGATGTATGCATATTACCCTGTAAATGTCCTTTTCCATAATGAAATCTCTCTTTCTGGAAAGCCTAGCATCAGTGTCAGTACTTTGTCGTCAACACTATAATGCACACTCAGAGTGCATTGATTAATAAACTTTTGTTCCATTACTGCCCATATTGAAAGGAAACAGCATAACTATTTGTATAAAACAAATACTCAAATTCCACTAAAATACATTTCACTGGAGAATGAGAGACATTCCTATTTTCACTGTCAAATTCTTGCCTAGTGTTTCTTTACCTGAAGCAGCGCTACAGGCTGGGGGATGAATGGCTGGAAAGCTGCCTGGCAGAGAAGGACCTGGGAGTATTGGTTGATAGCTGGCTGAATATGAGCCAGCAGTGTGCTCAGGTGGCCAAGAAGGCCAACAGCATCCTGGCTTGTATCAGGAACAGTGTGGCCAGCAGGACTCGGGAAGTGATTGTCCCCTTGTACTCGGCTCTGGTGAGGCCGCACCTCGAGTCCTGTGTTCAGTTTTGGGCCCCTCACTACAGGAAGGACATCGAGGTGCTGGAGCGGGTCCAGAGAAGAGCAACGAAACTGGTGAGGGGTCTGGAGAACAAGTCCTACGAGGTACGGCTGAGGGAGCTGGGGTTGTTTAGCCTGGAGAAGAGGAGGCTCAGGGGCGACCTGGTCACTCTCTACAGGTACCTTAAAGGAGGCTGTAGCCAGGTGGGGATTGGTCTCTTCTCCCATGTGTCAAGTGATAGGATGAGGGGGAATGGGCTGAAGTTGTGACAGGGAAGGTTTAGGTTGGATATTAGGAAAAATTTCTTTACTGAAAGGGTTGTGAGCCATTGGAACAGGCTGCCCAGGGAAGTGGTCGAGTCACCATCCCTGGATGTATTTAAAAGACGTTTGGATGCAGAGCTTGGAGACATGGTCTAGTGGAGGGATTGTTAGTGTTAGGTCTTAGGTTGGACTAGGTGATCTTGAAGGTCACTTCCAACCAAAAGATTCTGTGATTCTGTGATTTTGTGATTCTGTGATTTGTGTTGCTGTGGGGTTATTTGCTTTTACTTTTATCTATTAAACTCTTACACTAAGGTCATTCAAGGTGAGGTACTAGTCAATAGCCTTGTTTTTGGGGGGCTGCATGTAGGCAAACAAGAGTTGCATGCAGTTTTGCACATTATTGTCCAGATTTCTTTAGACATCTCAGCCAGAGACGTCATATCTTCATTCTAGCCTTTATGCCTTGGTTTCTTCTGAAAACTGAGGAAAGTGAGTTTCCATGGAAACTGAGGCACAGATTGTGTGCTAGGAGACAGGTTCCCTCTATGTGACGTTGGGAAATGTCCAAGGTGTGCCTCTGTGGCTGGGAATGAGGAGCTCAGGGTGTTTATCTGCTAGTTTAGGTACAGTTTCAACAGAGCTGTGCAAGTGTGTCCAGATCCCCTCATGTTTTCCTGCTCTTATGGAATAAGGTCTCAGTATCTCACAGTACAACTGGGAAGCCTAAATAAACATGTTATATTTCAAGATTCCTGGGCAGAGACGACATCCACTTTAAATAGGGTTGGGAATTTTTCTGTAGTCTGAAAATACAACTAAAATAAATTTTGCAGGTGTGCTTGATGCTATTTTTTGGGGGGGAAGGGTTCCAAAGCTCTAGCCTGAGTTTTGTTTTGGATGCCTAAAACACACCTAACATCGTAGATAACATTCTGGGACATCTGCTTTCTGGTCTGTGAATGTTAAATTGCCTATACTAAGAAGATATCTTTCTAATCTTTTAAAATACACGATAGATAAATCCAGTTTGGCCACCCGTGTTTAGCAGAAGCTGCACTGGGCAACATCTCTTGCTTAGTGCTCTTCTGCAACTCAGCCACTGGTCTCTTGAGCTCTAGCGGAAGTTTCAAAGCTCAATTCTCACACCTAACGCCTAAAGATTAATCACTCCATGAGGGCTTGGACCAGGTCTCTGAGACGAAAATATCTGTGTATACATATGGATATCTATCTGGATCTGGACACACCTGCACAGGTGTGTTGAAATTGCATCTAAACTATATTCCAGTATAGCTACTGGATATATTTTTATATATGTATATACAACTGTCTTCTAATCTAAAAGATAAATAGACAAGGCATCTGACCAGGGAGAGGATCTGCAGCTTGGTTCTCTTCTTTCCCATTTAAGTACTCTGATCACAAGGCTAAAGTCCTCCAATCCATTGTTTCATCTGTGCACAAATCACTTTCTGGAATTACTTAATGCTAACAACTGCCCTCTGCTTTCATTATTATTCCTTCAAATATGTTAAACTCATTTATTCTTGTTTTCAGGCTGTGAGGGCCAGAGTACTTGCCCTGTAACCTGACAATTACATTATTCTCAAGAGGTGTAATTTGAATACTCCTAAAGTTGAGGGTGATCTGCAATTCTGACTTCCCTCATTATTTTGCAAAAGATGATATAGTAAACACTGTGATTTTGTCATTAGGAGACACTGATGAACTAGGTCTTGAGCTGATGGAGGCACCTGATATTTCCTGTTTCCCATTGCACATGCCAGTGCAATATCCCATAGCATCAACAGAGAAAGGGAGAGGCCTCAGTTTCACTGGTGTGTTGTGATGGCTTCAGAATGTCCATCAAGGTAAAATGTCTTTCCCTTCCTCTTTCCTAGCTGATTTTAAGAACTTAAGCCTTGTTGAAAACTGATTTCAAAACTAATTTCAGTATAAAAGGAAGCATCACTTACATTTTGAAAAATTTGCTGCTTTTTTTTTCTTTTTTTTTTTTTTTCAGGTGTTTCTACCCTTTTGACTTATTTACTAGTTACAGACACTATTAGACAATTGTATTGGAAAGGGCTCAAGCTGGGGAGATTTAGAGGAGGAAAATAGTTTGAAATGTGGTTAGCCTCATAGCAAGTAACATTTCCCAGCACTTTGTTAGTATTTTCTTGTTACATGAGAAGCTGGCCATCATAAAGAACAGGCAGTGCTTTTTGTGCTGGATTGTTTACCAAAATAATTTCAGGTCTGACTTAGTGGGAAGAGGAAATGTACATGGATAGAAAAGGGCAAGTTAACAAGAGTAAATTACTGGTCAAACAGATTAACAGTTTTGCCTATGCTTGGTTTTGAGCAGTGCATGCATATACCTATACAAAGGTTTTATGGTGTTTTTCACTCCAACATTGGAATTGTTAGGTTATAGCTGTTTCTTCTATTTAGTCTTTCAAAATATTTTATTCCTTTATTTTAGCTTTCTATTTCAAGCTGGGGGTGA
Source organism: Anseranas semipalmata (assembly GCA_013399115.1). Taxonomy (NCBI): domain Eukaryota; kingdom Metazoa; phylum Chordata; class Aves; order Anseriformes; family Anseranatidae; genus Anseranas; species Anseranas semipalmata. The sequence continues at coordinate 220,007 of VXAA01001323.1, forward strand.
CTCTTGGGCTATACAAAAGGTATTTAGTGAAAATATTCCACAGTGTGTTAGCAGCATTACAAAACAAATGGCTTAAATTGTGCTGAAGTCCTACAACAGTAATACTGATGTGTTGGCAAAATACAAATAAAATGAACATTTGTCTGTGTAAGCTCTGTAAGATCATACATGCTATATGTTTTTACATGATAGTATGTCTAGGTTCTTTAAATTTTTCCATTATGTATTTATTTGGTAGAATTTCAGAGAGTTAGGACTTTAGCTCTATTTATATGTTTACTTTTTATATCTCCATCAATTCTGGATATACTGAGTAATTCACCAAGATGGGAAATGTCTAAATTTTATTTCTGGATACTTCATGCAAGTGTTCAGAATAGACATTGTCATCTCCTTTTTGCAGCGTTAGATTTAGATTTCAGTCCATGACTAGAGCTGGTGCAAATAATAGAAATATCTACTTCAGATATGACAGAAACTTTGCAGGTGAGTTTAAGACTGGTACTGCAGTTCTTTTAAAACTGGCTTCACTGGCAAGATTTCACACCAGGAAGAAGGCTTTCTTAGACTATAATACTGGGTCAGTTAGCCTGTATGAACTTTGCTTAAATCTCCAGATGTTAATATAGTCTATTTGGAAAGTCAGTTGTAGTTGTCGAAGCAAAAAAAAAAAAAAAAAAAAAAAAAAGTGGTTTGGAATGACAGCTAGAGATATGTGACACTTATGAAGTCAAACATTTGTCAACTTGTCCACTTGTCAGATATTTGAATTTGTTTTTACTTGTCTTGCCTTGAGTCTTGTTTTATTAACTGAAATCCAAGTTCTACAGAAGCAGCATTATGCCTCAGAGGATAAATTCACATAACTCACATACCTTGCAAGGCATCATAAAAGTCTGGAAAAATAAATCAGAGGGCTTGCAATGAAAGCTCTTACATATATTGCCTGTTTCAGTGTTTTTACTTTCCATGGTTTAGTTGATCTGGCGCTGCAGATCTTGTATTCTTGTTGACAGATAAAGAGGGGGTCATTCCTCCCACTTCCCATATCCTCATAGATAGCCATGAGTCATCGTTCTGATTTTTATAGACCTGGACTGTATACAATGCTGAAATAGCATCTAGTACGCTAGCTTAGAGAGACACCTGCTGAATCTCTGTCCTGCTAGCAGTGTATTGCAGTTAGAGTTTCTAAGTGTGACTGAGATGGTGAAAGCTAAAAAGAGCTTGTGGCTAATGATATAATTGGATGATGAGCTTCATAGTTTAACTTCTCTTTCTCCCTACACAGTAGATTGTCCCTGATACCGTAGCTTCTTTGTTGCTTTCCCATTTGGTATGTAGAGAAATCAGGAGCGACGATTGCTGTAGCATTTCTTTTCTATTCAGTCTGCTTTATTTATTCATTGGAGCAAATTCCCTTACAAAATAAATGTCCATGGCTAATTTTCCAGAGGTTCTGTTGTTGCTGTTGTTTAAACTCTCTATTGGGGATTCTTTGTGTGTGTGTTACAGGCAAGTTTCTTTGTCTAGGTTTATGGATACTCAAATTTCATTTGTGAAAGATGTTCTGCAGGTGCATAGTCTCATTACAGTGAGCATTAGCCTAAGCTGCGGGGTTGATGTAGCAGCTGTGAAAGGTGAAATCCTGTCCAAAGAGTTCTTTCGGTTTCCTTTTGTTATGATGCTACTTTTTCAGCTTCAGAAGCTCAGATTTAAAACAAAGCAATGCAACCCAAACCTCTGTTGTTTCTCTTCTTGGATTTCTCCCAGCTTTTGTCTCCAGGGCTTTGCTACACTGCTTAGCTGAGGCTTACCCTCAGGCAGCTTCTTCTCCTGCAGATATTTTTGTTTTCCTTGTATGTGCTTCTGCCTGATGGACAAAGAGAAATTTTCTTGTTTATTTCTTGACCTGAGGACTTCCATTCAGATCATCTTCCCAAAAAAGCAAGAAATATATTGACAAATTTATAGGTGTAAGACTCTTTTCCAGTTGGAAATGTTAAAAAAGAATGGTTTTGCATGATAAAACACATTTTTCAAAATCACAGTGTATAATGCTAGTAGTTTATTTTGCTCAAATTTGTCTGGTTTAGTGGAAGGGTGTCTGACTAAAAAGACTGAACAAGAATGTAAGAGTTCTTGGGCATTGTGGTGGCTGCTATACCCTGATGCTATTTAGGCAGCCCTCCCGAGGCTCCTAATCTTTCCCCCAGTCACTGAGTTTACATTTTCAGTCACAACAAAATTGAATTTTACAGTTTTAAAATCCTCTGTGAAATGAAAGCTCCACTTATTTTTCTGAAAGCTCTGTTAAACATAACTGAGAAGAACCAAATGTAAGTGGTGACTACAGTGGTCCGAATTTGCACACAAAAGTTATGCATAAACTGTACCGTAGTTGTGTGCTGTACCAGCCTCTGAGCATCAACTCTGCCTCTGTGAGGCCTTTTTTTCCAGGCCTTGGATAATTTGGGGGATCTTCTCTGCATTTTCTCTTGCCTTTCAGTATCTTTTCTTTGAGAACATTGATACCTGACTATATGCACAATTCCAATATTTGTCTCAGTGCAATGCTATTGTACTCTTTTCCTTTCTTTTTCCTCATATTAGAAGTTCAAATTAGACTGCTTTGCTACAGCATCACACTAACTCATATTTAATTATTCACTCACTTTATCTTGTAAATGCTTCCCAGGGTAACTGTGTTCAAAGAATCAGTCCCTGTTTTCTGAGTGTGCTGTGAAATCTCTATATTCCTTGATCTGTTTCTGATATTGCATTAAACTGTGTAAGAATGCATCATGCTTGAGCTCATTTTAGCTTAGAGTACTTTGTATGATAGTTGTTCAATAAATGAGAAGGAGGGTTTCTACAAAGTAGGTCTTTATACCATAGTCCAGCTGACATGTAGTGTTTCCACAGGTTTCCTTAGCTAATGATGGCTTCTAGGAATTGTGTCTTTCCATACGACCAACAGCCTTAAAGGTCGATGTAACAAAGACTGCTAGCCAAAATGTCATATCTTTGTTGTAGTGGACAGAATGCATTAGTAATATAAGTAACATTTTAAAAAAACACTCCAAATGACAAGAGGAATGTATTTTGGAGATTTCTTTTATTCCTGTCTTCAAAAAAAAAAAAAAANATTTTTTTAATTCCTGTCTTCAAAAAAAAAATATCTATGTATTACAACTCTTTTGAATTGCACCGTTTTCTGTAAGAATTTTAGAGTTTTAATAAATACTCAAAACATTTGGGTGTAACTCAGTTTCATTTGCATTTCAGAGGGCAGAATTAAAACACAAATGGAAGTGAAAGCTAGAGTATTTAAAATAGAACCCTCCCTAATGGTTGTGTGCAAAATCATCAAGGACTTTTGGGACTCCAGGCTTAGCATTTCATTGTTCTGTTCTCATGGCAATGTTGAGTATGCTAATCAATGTGTAATGTTGGAAATAAAAGAACTTTTGGGGCAAGACAGAGATTTTATCAGGGAACAGTAGAATTTTCTGACATGCCCTCTGTTTTCTGTGTTTTCACATGTTTTTCTTCCTTATTGCTCCTCTTCTTTCCTTCCTTACTAGTAGGTAGGTGGAAGGGAGAAACCACAGATTTATCAGGGCCCTTTTCTGCATTGAATGGTGACACTTAGTACTGTTTAAGTGTATGAGAGAACACTTTGTGTTATTAATGAAATTTATTCATTAAAGTGGAGCCATACTGGTCTCCTGCTGTTTAAAGCTACAAATTATGTTTATCACCAGTTCGAAGGCACACAAAATTTTTTCCCCTCCTAGCAAAATGCTAAGACTTCATTCTTCCACTGGGAGTGATAGCTGAAGCCAGAGGTTAGCTTATGGGATAAGAGCACATGAAATGTCTTTCTTGGTCAAGGTTGCCCATATAGGCAGTCTTCTGTCCTGCTGTTGGTATGGGGAGATGTTGGGTAGGGAGAGCATGCAAGACTAGTGTGGTCCATGGTCCATTATGTGTGTAATCCCCCTGTATTCACAGTCTTTGGATTAGAAATTTTAAAAAATACATCTCTGCCTGTTCCCTTCAGTATCTGCTAGTGAATTTATCTGTAAATTTGCCTAGTCCCTAACATGCCTGTACTATCTGCCTCCACAGCGTCCTGTAGTAAATCATTCCAGGACCTCACTATTTGTTTGGTAAAAAAGTATTTTCTCCTGTCTGCTCTAAATTGATCTCTGGTTTTGGCGAGTGCTGCCTGGTCCAGTGTTACGAGATTTGTTATATAACAGTTTGGCATTTGGTATATAACCTCAGCCATATCTGCTGTTAGCCTTTGTGTCTACCAAAAGGAGTCCTAGCTCTGTTAGTCTCTTCTTGATAGGCTATCTTACAGAGAATGCATAACTGTTTATAGCAGTTACTTCCATCCCATTAATCATTTTATATAGGTATTTGGAATGGGAGAGCCTTAGGTACAGTGCAGGAGAATCTTCTACTGTGTCTTGGCTGGCTGCATCATGCTCCAGGTCATCTTCTAGAACATCACTGGTAAGAGGGTCTTCATCTTCCAGCAAATGGTTTCCCTCATTTCTCTTTTGACTTTAGACATAGATCTTTGGCATTCTAAGATCAGAAGATCATGGCTAAAGGCTCAGATGCTGCAACTACGTGTGTAATTGTAGGTTTTCAAACAAGCATTTCTCAACAAGAAAAATCAACAATAAATTACTACCAGTGAGACAAATGAAATAAATTAAAATCTAAATAAATATTATCAAAAAAAGGTTTTGATTATATTTATTTATTTATGTATTTATTTTGGAAGAAAAGTATAGTTAATTTATTTTTTCTTTCCCTAATGAGAAATTAAAATGCTTTGATAGAGTGAAACTATCTGTTATCTCCAGATGTTTTTTCCATCTTCTTGGTCAAATTTTTAGTAAGATTAAATGCAATAAATTGTCACTGTGGAGCCCAGGTAGGATTAAATTAAAAAATACCTGATTTGACTAATGCAATACGTACATGCATCAGACTAGCCTTCAACTTCAGTAACTCTTCAGCAACTCTTGCTGCAATGAGTACCTATTAAACTGCAGAAGGAGCATCAGATTCTGATTTTAAGCCCATTGCAGAGCCTTGTTCTTTGCACAAGTAAAAAAAGATAGATTTGGGTTGGTGGCTAGTCATGTAATTCCATAATCTAGCATTCAACAATGAGCAGTCGAATAGCCTTTCTTTTCAAACAATCATGCTATTTTTTTCCCTTTCAGTTCAGCATTTTGTTTTCTGAGTTTTTAGTTCACTAACATGACTATAAGGCTTATTCTATACCTGCAGTGTCCTTAAATGCACTGTAGGACCGGATGAAAGTATGGGTTCAGTAGTGTAACAGATTGTTTCCAGGAATATTTGATTTTTTCCTCCAGCATTTTGGTAGCATGTTTTGTGCCAGTATTTCAGGAGTGCAGCTAATTGGGAGCCTTGGGAAAGAATTCAGGTAAGTCTGGGGCTTTTCCAAGTAAGCTTAAAGGATTCAGATCATCAAGGCTTGAATCGTCAGAAACAGCTTGCTGCAGAGCTAGTTAAGAAGAAATACTGTCTTTCTGTCTTCATGGAAGTATGATGTAGACTCAGGTAGCATGTTCACCTGGCATCTTTGATAGGTTTTTCTGCCTTATCAGTTTAAGGTGTCCACCTGCTACCTTTGTATCACCTTTTGGGCTTTCTAGTGGAATTTCTATGTTAACACATTCCTTAAGGGCAGCTCCTGTCAGCTTTCTTTGCAACATTGACCTTTGCTGCACTTGCTAGTACAAAAGGCAAAATTCCCCAGGAACCCAGCAATTTCCTAGCACCATAAGTCTCTGTGGAAAAGCTCGGAAAGCGGGATATGCTGAAGGAAAGCAGCATGATAAACTGTTTTGTGCTATTTCCTGAAGGTCTAAATTGCAGTTTCTAACTCTCTGTGATCCAGTTGTGAATTTTCTGATAAACAAATGTAAATGTCCCCTGTAAAAAGCTTTATTAATCAGTAGAGGCTGAGGTACCTCACCCATTTTTTAAGTTAATCCTTTTGGTGAATTAAAAGATTCCCTTTGATTGGGAAGCTTCAAGAAACAGGGATTTTATGATATGTCAATATGAGGAAGGTGTGGTTTATTCAAAGTCCAAGGTCTGTCCAGGAATATTTTTCACTCGGTTTTGTGCATCTGCTTAGAGGATACAAATTGATACTTTTCAGCTAGATTCCTAAAGGGCCCAGGTTTGCTGTGTATATGTATATATTGATTTATGAGCTCGCATGGGTATGAAAGTGCTCCCCAGTGGTCTCTCTGCAAACATATTTACCTGTCTGTTCCCAGTATTCAGAGAGAGGGAGACTCTTACTGCACTAGCTCCAGAGACCGAAAAGTCTCTGAAGTGTGCCTGAGTTTAACACATCTGACCTGGTGGAATCAGAAACGAGGAGTCACCTCGTGTGAGACGAGCACAGCCGAAGGGCAGGTATCCACACTCATGGTGGCTTCCATCTGAAATCCCCCGTCTGGAGCATTGCTGTTTGGGTCAATGTTACAAGATGACACCCTAATTTCCTTGGAATCAGAGACTAAAATCTTCTGCTCAAAACATCTCTTTAGCTATCAATTCTATTTTTTTTTTTAAGTTTTTCTTTTTTAATATGGTTGGAAGAAGATCCTATATTTCAAATGGCAGTCCAGAAAATTAGGGGTCTGGGATCAAATTTATCTTCAGTCTAAGAAGGTTTACATATGTGAACCAAAAGAGTGTTCTGATCACTTAATTACAAGCTAGACTGAATGGAAATACCTTATTCTTCCATGGTTATTCCTCCATCCAACCAGTGCTGAGCCACTGTGCGAGGAATGGAAGATTCATGGAGCCAGGAGAGAGGATAGTACAGGAGGACTTGGATCTTAGTTTGCATAGCACTCAGATAGATGAGAGTATTTTTACCATTAGTCTTTGTATAAATTTAAACATCATCATCATCTTCTTTACTCTGCAAGACATTTCAATAAAGTATGGCATATGGTCAGTACATGTACTGGGCAGGCTACCTCGGAATTAAGTGCTGTAGATGGGTATTTGGAGGTTAAGTAGCTGCTCTTGCAGTTCTGCTAATGCCCCGAAGTCAGACTTAGAGTTACCCAGGGAAACCTCTGCTTGGAAAAGGAGATTATGCGAATGTTTGGTGTCAGCAAGGTTAACGAATAAGTTTTTTCCTAGTCAGTGTTTTTTTGGCTGCATTCTCCTTGGATGTGCTCTAGGCTCTCAGTGCAGTTGGCATTGGATTGTAACAGCCAGATAAATTCACTTTCATTTAATATTAATTTTCAGAATTGTTAAAAAATAACATTGATTTGTAAGTGGTCTCACAAATAGAAATCCTTTAGAAACCACTTGTACAGGGGAGTATTGAATATAAACAGTCAGACAAAGGCAAAGGTGGTGATGTCTAGTTTAGGTATGGGAAAATACAGTTTGTAGATATCAGTTCTCTTATGGGCTGTGGCTTCCGTAAAAAAAGCAGTTTGAATTTCATTTCTATTTTTTTTTTTCTTTTTTCTTAGGCCAGCATCCAATTCATTCCTTAGAAGCTGAAAGAAATGCATTATGTGAATTTTTAACACCTTACCTATGTTTAGTTAACGGTGACATCATTAGTCTATTTCAAGTTTTTCTTTTTTTAATAAGAGTTCTGCCAGTCTTAAGGTTCACTATACCATGAGACAGAGACTGCTTCCTTTTTTTTTTTTTTTAATAGAATTATTTAGGGATTTAATGTACTTTCAATTTAGTATTTCTTATTAAAACTTCAATCACCCACCACTTGATTGTAATTAAAACTGCCCCTAGACAATAAATTTTGTTCTATACAAATATGAGAGGTATAATTATGGCAAACTTAATTGTTCATATATTGCTAGTTTTCATATGGCGATAAGTTGGATGTTCAAATAAGTGATGAAGTAATAAGACTTTTTCCCCTTTTAAACAGTAGAACAAAACAAAACAACAGAATTTGTACTTTTCCTTGAACCTGGGTCCATAATACACTCTCTTGATGTAATGAATTCTGAATCAACTCCAGACCAAAGATAAGAAGTTGTTGCTTTGTGCCATATTGAATTAGTACAGGCGAAAAAGTTTCTGTAACCTGGCAGATTTACTAGAGCAGGCGGCATTAAGGGTGAAAGGAGCTGGTTTCCCATCCCTTAGTAATGTGGACAGCACAACGTTGGGTGGGTCATATGAAGGAGGAACAATTGTCTTTCCCTCTAGATGCCTCCATTAACATCTTCATTACATCCACCTCTGACATTGCTAAGGAAAAATGTGTATTTTTTTATCTGTAGTTAGCAAACCTGAAATTCATCAGTGGTTATCTTTCTAGAGTATTTCCTCAAATATTTCCGTGGTGTGACCTGTTCAGCAGGTTGCATTGTGAAGGGGACTTTTTCCCCTCCAAGGAGCTAGCAGGGAATGCTTGCCAAAACCAAAAAGATCAGTGATGATGTTTTAGGTCTTGCCTACTGTATAGAAAAACCTTACATAACCCTTCAGTTTCAATTTTTGCTTGCACACTGGCTGTGGCCAGGCTTCTTCTCCTTTGCTCTTTGTGCTGTCTCCAACTTGGTTTGTGCTACAGCAGCAGTGATTCATTACTGCTCAGTCCAGTGTAAAGTTCTAAACAGACAGCCTCTGCTGCTAAATTCAGTAGCTATTCCCTGAGTACCCTGTCTGAGTCAGAGCACTGTGGAGCAATAATTTTGTTTTTGCTGGATGCGTTTGGGAGGATGGTGCAGGAGTGGGCGGCTGTAGTGCTCTTGCTGCTGAGCAGGCAGTGAGCAATCCCCCTTGACGTTTGTTTTGGCTCCCCCCTCCCCCTTTTTTTTTAAGGTTTGCATGTATTCCAGAGTTGTCAGGATGTATTTACGTTTAAGCAGGTCTTTAAAAAAATTAATGTGAATGAACAGAAAATGTTAGAGGAACATGTTTACCTGTTCCCAAGGTGATAAAAGCAGATTGAGTTGAAATCCTAGGGGTGAATATTTTCAGGTAGATTTCAAACAGAATCAGTCTTTAGCAACACAGAAGATACTGATGTGTGTAAACCAAGTGGTCCCAAAAGGCACTTCCTCAGCGTTTCCAAGCCGTGTTCTCTTCACGGCATCAGTGGCATGCCAGACTTCCCACCAGGTCAGTCCTTCCCTCCTGCCTCCCACTATCCTCTTTTTTCTTTTTTTCTCCTCCAAGCCTGTATTCATTGTAATGGGCTGTATAACAGGAGAACTAATCACTGAAGAACATCTTAAGGTTGTTTCTTGCATGAGCAATGGAAGGAAGTCAAAGGACCAGTCCATCACATTTTGCCGTTCTAGGTGTTTCTCATCTAGTGAAACATTTCATAGGCTTTGACTGCTTGAAAAAGATGGCAGCTTATCTAAATGTGGTCTCCTTATGTGTACTAAAACTTTGAAAATGTCATGTACAAATGTGTGTGTGCAATGGAAGTACACAATAGTAATGTCAAATTTAAGGGTATAATCTGAAAAGGTTTTCATTAGGAATTTGTTTCTGTTTTTTTTTTTTTCTCCACAAAGTACAAACCCAAATGGTGTCGTTTTACCCTCAATTATCCTTTTTTTATGCCTTCTGACTTTTCTGTGTATTTTCTCTGTAGACTGTGTATTACAACCTTAACTCTAATTTTTGTCATGCATCTTATTTTTACGTTATTTTCTAAAGCCAGGCTACAGCCAGTAGCTGGTTACAGCAGGGAGAGTGGAGCACAGGTACTGTTATAAGGTGCTTTAACTTTTTGGATTCTCGGTTTTAAACTTGTAATGAAGCATGTTATGCTGACAGGTGTTCTACTACTTCATAAAAGGGCTTTCTGTATATGCAATAGATTCACATAAGTTACATATTTGCACAGGTAATCATTGCTCTATTGCAGGCAAAGCTTATGGCTGCAGGCTTATGGCTGTTCTGATTTTGTGCAGAATTAAGCATGGATTTAGTATGAAGGATGTAAAAGTATTACTGACATTTTTTTCCTTAAATCAATGTCTATATTATGATCTGGAATTAAAAAAAATATAAAAGTGTTGTAACAGTAAATATGATCATTAAAGCATTGAACAGAATTACATTCATGTGGTGCAAAGTTATGATAGGTTGTCTGGTTTGTCCTAGAATTCTGCTAGTTTCTCACTGAAATATTATGTTAAATTAGCACAATATTTCTAACCATGTATGTCTGTGTGGAATTTTAGTGTTTTCTGCATAGGAGTACTTTGTGCATATTCAACTTTTTCAGCTAAAGTTATGAAATGTGAATTAAACTACTGCAAAGACTCTTCATATAGGAGAACCCATTGGTCTTAGTTTTAAGGATTTGATTTTTTCAATGCAGTGATCCTGAAAGTAGGTAGGGAAAATTCCCCTATAAATATCAGTGCTATTCAAAACTGTCTTTTCTATTAATAAAAAATTCCATTAGTTCTTCCCGTAAGCACAGATTTAACCCATAAGTACAGCTTTACAGGCTGATAGTTTCCTGGTTTGGGGTATGGACATCGGAGTGTTGAAAGCCCCAGTCTGCTGATTTGTTGCAGTTGCATTGTAAGTAGCATACAGCAGGATCAGTAATCTGAATAGTTTACAAAGTCTTTGATTGCCACCAGCCTGAGGTGGTGAGGGAATACTCTCCGGATATGGGGGGGACACATGACACATGTCCTTGCTGTACCAGAAATCAGGCTTCCTACAGTGCTATTGAAGTTTAGATGGGATGGAACTAGCACTGCTTTAGTCTTGCCATATCTGTCTAAACCTGATCTGAACTAGTGGTACAGAATTGCATTTTGTAATAAATATTTATATTTATCTATCTATCTATCTGTATAAAACACTTTGAGCTTTGGAGGTTTGCAAGAGCTGGTATAAAAGGCCCGTTAGCTTAGCTTCCCTCTTGCTCTTAGCCACATCACAACACATAACTGTGCTTTTTATTTTTTTTTTTCCTTTTGCTCAGTACTTAGTTTTACTCTGTATAGTCTCATTAATTATTAGTAAAATTCTTGGTTATGCTTTTTAAATAAAATGCCTCTGTTAAAACTTCTTCAGTAAGGTCCCAGTTGCAACTACAGCTGGGTCAACTATTGGCCATGCACTAGAATTTGTAGGAGGGACCTGAAGTGGCAGAGTTGTGGGAACGAGATGTGCTTTTGCAGGATGCTTGACTACATGCTCTGATTTATTATTTAGCTGTGAGTTATGTTCAGTTCAGCAGGGGAGCTTTTCTTCCTGCAGTTCCATTGAGATCTCTCTGTGTCAGGTGCAGTGACTTGGACATCATTCCTGTTAGCATGCAACTACTGCATGTTTTCAACAGAATTTATTTTCACAATGGCTTCAGTACCTACAGAAAACCAGTTTATACTTGTTTCTGCACTCTCTAGTACTCAATATGTTCACACAAACATTATATTGTTAATTGCTTCTTTACTCTCTACCATTTCTCAGCCTAGAAATGACAGAATTCCATTCTGTTACATAGAATTAAATTAATGATAGTAAATATCTGTATGATAAAAAACTCTCCTACCACTTCAGAATAAAATAAAAAATAAAATAAAATCTTCTCAAATTGCATCTAAACTCAGCAAAGGTTTCCGGTATCTTTTTGATGTGTTTGAATGAGGAACGGGCAAGTGGGTGGGGAAGGTGATAAGTGTGGATGGAATTTTGGTTCCTGTATGCAGGGTATTTTAATGGAGTAATGTTTGTATCAACATGTACTAGAGCAATTTCTGCAACTGTGAAGGCTTCCTATGTTATTAATTAAAAACTTTAATCGTGATCTGGCTAACTTTGCATGTAAGTTAATACGTTGGAAAACACTGCTGTTTAAATTAAATTAATAGAGAAACATAAAGACTAAAAGGTATTACAGTTACACTTTTTTGATACGCAGTGCAAATTGTTGCAATATCTAATCTTCACAATAATGGCATAAAAGTCTAGGCTCTGATATCTTCCTAGGCAATTTTTTTATCTGCAGTTGTAATGGCCGTGATAAAAATGAAGCACTACAGCAAAAGCCAACGGGAAACAGTTGAGATGAGCACATAAATTCCATAGGCAACGGCTTGGTGATTGCTTAAAAACTGTCTGGAGCTGCTTTCTTAGTCCCACTAGCAGTTTTGTGAGGAAGTGTTTCACAGCAGCCCACAGCATATTAAAGGTAGGGGTCTTAGATAAGCCAACAAAGACAGGAAGATTACAGATAGTTTTCAATTTTTCATAGGTTTTCAAAATGAAGACTGATACGCCAGCTGTGTCAGTACTTGTGCTCCTGCTGAACCATTGCTTTGTCATGGAGCCCAAGGGAACTGCGCGTCACATATATATATTGCCTCTGCAATACATTTTGTAGCTGCCTGCAAGAAAGTGTAATTCCTTGACACAAGACACGCCACAAATGGGTTCATTTTTATAGCAATCCTTAAGGACACTTTGTTTCTACTACCTATTAAATGCTGAATACAAAATGAAAAAGCATGCCATATGACTCATTTTGGTTAAATTACGCTTTATAAAAGAAAGTTGTTCAGTCTAAGCTAGGAATGTAGACTTCCTCTGTACCTGTGGGAAAATACGCACTGCCAAGGTGGAGTGGAGGATTCATGCCATGCTCTTTCAGTTCCTTCAGTGCAATTCCCTCTGCTGCAGCAGAGAAAAACATAAACCTTTAAAATTTCTTCACAATTTAGCTGCTTCTTGCCTATAAGCTTGCAGATCATTCTTTTTATGCCAGCAATGACCTGCAACCTTTTTGCCCGCTGCACTGCCCTCAAACCCTTATTCTCTTTGAAAACCTCAATCTCTGTTATGTTCAAGTGTAAATACAAATTCCTCCCTGTACATGACAGTCTTTCCAACTTGACAAAGATTTTAAAATGGAACAGAAAGAAATAGCAGACTTCTGTCTGACCATGCTGCAAAACACAGTGTTAATTTTCGTTAGTGTCTAGGTAGATAGCAGGTATCTTTTGTATCTGTGTAACCTCTCAAGACTCAATAAGTTTTCCAGAATTACATTTTTCCCTATCAATTTAGAACCAAAGCTGTAAAATCCTGTCCCTCGGATGTCAATGTTGTCACTGGCAAAAACAAAGGAAGCATTCTCTCATGCCTTTCCCTGTTGAGTGAAAAATATGGTGCCAATTACAATGGATCAGATTTTCAGCTGGTTTTGGCTCAACCTGAACGTGCTACTTATGTGTAGGTCTAGCTCAAGACACTTTTATGATGAGATCTTTGGACTTCCTGGGATTTTATTTATTATTTATTGATATGAAATTAACCACTTGAGGTGCATTTAGGAGACTGAAGAAGGTAGCTCAAACCTGGTCATCTTCTCTATAAGTGTTGCAAAGTGATGAGGATTGTGGAGGCTGACTTCATAGAGTAGGGCTCATTCAGACATCACTTTCAGGTTGTTTTCAGCAAATCCTCATGTAAGAGGGTTCACCTGCAGAGACTGAAAGGAAGGCCAAAAGCCATTTATCAAGATTTAAGCAGTTAGATATACAAGAAGTTACAGAATGGGAGTTCTAAAGCATATAAGAAAATTAGACCCCAAATGCACTCATTTTGGATTGAAGGACAGCATCCAAACTCTTCATATTCTTGTGTATTTATCACCTGATGCTTCTCTGTCTTCAGAATCATAGATCTTGGAAATCTGAGCTAAACTGCCTACTAGTAAGCAGTTCTGGTCCCAAAGCATGGAGAGTTTATTCCCATATTGGAAATATTAACAATTTGTAGCAATTAGCAATTGCATGTTGAGTAAGTGCACGGAGCAATTGGATGTATTGCGAACCACTGGTACTACCTGTGGCATGTGTTGTCATTTGAGAAGCAGGGCTAGCTCCTGCTGAGGATTTTGATTTTCAATCCCTCTCTGACATTTATTTGTTTCACTGTGTGGGCAGTGCAGTGAAACATATTGAACAGATGTTTTGGTCTGAAAAGGGAACCAGACAGCAAAATGCACACACAAACACAAGCAAGTAGTGTTCAGTGGGGATTCTGCTATCTGAATTGGAAGGGATGGGAACATCCATGGAAGGGGGAACCACAGCAACAAATGCATTGTATTAAAAACCAAAACCAAACCAAACCAAAACAAAAATGAGGTAAAAAAAAACAAGTAAATTCCTTCTGGATCTGCATGCATGAAAGCAACTTAGCTAATAGTGAGTCAAGCTCTTTAAATGTGCCATGGGTCGTTTAGCGATGGTAGGGATGAAGGAAATCAGAGAAGGCTGAACCGCAATACACTAATTGACTGGCATGGCAGGCCATGGGGAGCTGCTCTCCAGGCCAGGTTCTGGAAGCCAAAAAAGAAATTGCATCCATGCTAATTGTGAGTGTCCTCAGATGAAGGTGGTATTTTAGTGAAAAAGAAAAAACAGTGTGTAAAGGACAGGCTTAATGAGTGGTAGATTAGCTGTAAATTAGCTGACATTTTGATGTTTTCGTCCTTCCTGTTAGCCAGGCTATGATTCCTCTCTCCCTGTTTTTTCCTGTGAGCTGGACTTGCTGTGCTGAGCTGTGACACCTGCAGATTGGTCAGACAGCCCCAAATTAGCCTAAGGGACATCATGTCGTCCTTCTTGTTTGGAGGCAGGGGAGGTAGGATTAATCTCCAGGTAAAAAAATGAGGCAAAGCCAATATTGCTAGCCTATTTTTTTCTATTGCTTTTCTTTCTGTTTTGCTTTTTTTTTTTTTTTTCTCCTCTTTTGTTTTTTTTTCCTGGCTCTGTTAACAAACTGTGGTGGTTTCACCTAATACACACAGAAATGGATATTCTCCAGCCTGAGAACCACTTTTCTGTCCTACACCATTTGTGTTTTTCACATTGCTCAAAATAACCTTCCAGAGTGGATATGGTGAAAAATGAAGATAATACTGTCATTTGGATGTTTCTCTTTGTTTTAGGGATCAAGAGAGGAGAAATGTCATGTTCCTCCAACTGTGGACACGTTTTTTTTTTTTTTCCTGTGTCTAGTATGAGCTTATCAAATGATGTGCTGTGGAGGCGGAACAATACTTTTCACTCCAGTGAAGATGGCATTGAATTATTTCTGTGGTTTCTGAAAGCCCTTAATGCCACAAACTTCTAATTGATGAAGAAAAAAAAAATCAAGGTTGCTATCACTGCAACAAATCGTGTTTACTTTTCACAATCTTACATAAAAGTGAAAACCTTGAATGTTGCATAATTGAAGCAAAAATCTTGGTTCTGGGAATGAAGAAGCCTTTGTAACAATACTAGAGACCTTCAGGTAATTTGTTTACCTTCTCTTGTTGGGAGTCAAGGAGCAGCATTGTCATTAAAAGGATGA
>VXAA01001324.1:0-14651 GCA_013399115.1 Anseranas semipalmata
GGAGGCCCCGCTGGGGGTTCCCGGGCTCCGCAGAGCCGTGCAGCTGTTGCTTCCGTAAAACGCACCTGCCCCCCGCAAAAGCTCCCTCCCTTCGCGTGAGTTGTTACAGCGTTGCTCATGTAGTGCTCGCATACCCTAATTTAGTCGTCTCCTCCTCCATCCCGCTTCCAAAACGCACGAATGCTTGCGAGTCGTTGGTATTAATTTCCCAGCCTTGGCAGGTCTTTCCCAGGACCTGCAAGGAGTGCAACCAAGGAGTGAGGTAAGAGTGATCATAAATGCTTACACAGTCCTGCTGCTTGCATAAATGGGTAAATCCCCATTAAAGTACACCACCTCGTAAATGTGCTGATTCTACTTGCTTTTTGTCCAAAGTCGAGTTGTGGATCACTCATCAGAACAATGGGGCTGAGTAACAACGATCAGTGATGAGTAATCTTCATTGGCACGCTGGACTTGTCCCAGTACGCTGACCTTGGACTGCTACTGCAAATGGTCTTCAAAATCACCTTTGCCTCCTTACTGCTACCATTTCTTGTATATTTTCATGTGCATTCTCAATGAACGGGCTGTGTGGAGAGACATAATAATGTGACAAGATTATTGGCTTTGACTTGTCAAGTTTTTGACAAGATCACTGGCTTATGGTCACTACTATTGGAAATGAAGCTAAGCTGGAGCATAGAAACTCCCCTTTCGAGTAATTAAGGTTAATCGCTGTACTTGCTTCTATTTTGCACTTTTTGTTTCTGAAACCAACCTTACGTCTTCATGTGTACCACAAGTTATTAACTAATCCTTTGATTTCTATACATAATTAATAATATATTATTCATATTTGCCATTTTCCCTGGAAAGCAATAAATTCCCTGTGTTACATACTAATACGGTTGTTAGTTATATACTAATTGTTTTAGAAGACACAAGAAGCGTATGTGCAGTACTCTTTCTCCTTTAAGACCAGGTGAATTTTCATAGTGGTAAATGAAACTGGTATGGTAATTAGAAAAGCAATAAGTACTTCTGAGGAGGTGGGGAGAGCTATGCTTTCTTATCTCTAGCCTCCATTTTTTCTCCTCACTGCCCTTTGCACCGCATGACATGATAAAGGGCTGTCTAAGAGTCACAAGACGCTGTTCTCTTGTGGGCTGGGACCTGGCAAGAACTTTGGTTTCACTGTCAGTAGCTGGGAAGTATAAATGTTGATGAGAGTAACAAGTAGTTTTGCTTTCATTGAACATCATTATAATGCTAGTTTATGGAATATAAGGGGAGGTTTGAAATAAAGATGTTCTTTGGCAGCTAACAGTTTTTACAGTAAATGCCTGAAAAAAAAAAACTCTCTTTCCTAATAAAAAAATATATCCACAATGTTGAGATTTTAAAGAATCTTGAGGTATTTCTGTGCTCAGTTCATAAATATTCATTCAGGCAAAAGAACTAGTTATGGTTTAGTCATAATGCAATATTAAGTTGTTATGTCTATTGCTAAATATGTATATAAGAGGCAAAACAAACTACATATGCCAGTTGTCACATGTACAAGGTAAATGTTAAGGATAAATAAGTCAAGAATAATCTTGTCTTTTCTTGTATTTATATCAACAATTTTCAGGAAAAAAATGCATTTAACTCTATACCTTAACACGTAAGTCTGGAACTGTTCTTCGATTATTCAAATTAAGAACATTTCTTATTAAAATAAATGTATGATTTAATAAGTGTTCTCACTGATGTATTTGTGTTATAAGTTTAGATAGCAGTCCTATCACTAGAAGTTTTGACTGTTGCATGCAAAGACGATGCAGAGCCTTTTCTCATGTTGTTTTTGCTGCTTTAAGAACTGAAGGACCCACACTGACAAGGCTATGCACCATGACCCCAAGGTCGACAATATGCTTGTACTGATACAAAGATTTGGACCACAAAAATTGTGATTGGAACTGGTGAAACTCGCACTTGGTCTTACAATTAATGGTTGAGTGCCTTAATTGATCTGAATTTTCTAGGCAGGGATCGTAATGTACTATCTCCTGAAATTCATCTATGTGATATAAATCTTTCGGAAAACTTGCTCTTGAGTAGAAAAACAACATTATTTTTCTATTTTTGCTTATATTCTCTGCAAAATATTTAATATTGTAAAATAAAAAGTCTAATATCAGCATTTCTGGTGAATGCCTAGTCATGTGAGACTCTCTAATATTAATACTCTAATTAAATTAGAAAAGCTTGTTACAGGTAGGATGGCAATAATCCCATCTCCTTCTGACTTGACTTCCACCTTTCCAACCACACCGATTTCAAGGAGAATAGAGGAATTTGTTTTCGTTCAAGTCAGTATTTTACAACAAATTATATGCTTGTTATGTATACCAGCATTGTACTCTAAGCATATAGAAGTTTAGGCAACATTTTTTTTTAAGGAATATCTTTCTGATGCAGTTTTTTCTCTCTATGTCATAGAATCAGAACTAGGGAGGTTGTAAGGGACCTCCAGAGCAGGTCTAATGAGAGCAGGTTGCTCAGGGCCTTGTCTGACCACATTTTAAATATCTCCAAGGGTGGAGATTCCACCATCACTTAGAGGACTTACTCATTGAAAAAAAGTTTCTTTATATCAGGTCAGAATTCCCTGTGTGTCAGTTTTGTCTGTTGCCTTTTCTCTTTTCACTGTGCATCTCTGAAAAGAGTTTGTTTCCATCTTTTCTACGCCCTCTGCTTGGCTGTAGGTAGCAGTAGGGTCTCCCTGTGGCCTTCTCTTCTTAAGGCTGAAGGAAAATCAGTTCTCTCTGGTTTTGAGTAAATATGGACAATTCCCAGAGAGTATATGTCTAATTTTGTGAAAAATATTTTACCACAGTATTTATTTGGAAATCGAAAGCTGACAGAACCCTTTTCTTATTGTCTAAATTTTTTAAGTGTATAAATGAAGGACAAATAAGCAATGGCAAGTTAGTGATTGTGGGTTTGCATGAAATATTAAATAAGGTAAAAATTCTTGTGAACGCAGTAACTGGATTTGAGCATTACTAGATTCTGAAGTTTGAAATTCAGACTGAGATATGAAAATCTCCCTGCTTTGTAATTATACAGAGACGTTCTCTGCCACATATGAGATCTGCACAAGTCCCTCTGTGGGCATAAGACAAAAGAGGAATAAAAGCTGTAAGCAGCAGCTAAACAGGATTGCCAAAGGAAGCATCGGGCAGGTTTCAGACTCTTGGGAAACAGTCTTATATGTTTGGAAATCATTTACTATTTTCATAACTACGCTATCTTTTTAATCCTGTGAGCTCCTTTAGTAATTGATAGCCTTGAAATTAGAAATGCGTCCCGTCACATATGTTTAACCTTAGCTGCATTTGAACTTGTATTCAGATTCAGAGCCCAACATATTTTCTGTTTACTGTCTGTATTACAGCCTGAACCAAAGCCGTGATGAGTTTTGGATCCAGACCTGAATTCTTCCCCTGAGGCCCATCTGTGCTTTGTATGAGTGACAGAAAAATTGTGTATTGCTAGTTTTTATGACCAGAGAAAGGTACTTTTTGTCATGGATATTCAATCTATTGGCATGACGATGATATTGATGAAGTGTGGTAAGGGAACGCTTAGGTTCTAATGATTTGATTTCATTTTGCTACGACTCCTATTTCAACACTCCCAACTTTTAAGAGTATGGGCCATGTGAGATATAAAATATATATATTGATGTCACTAATCGGAAGCTCTTTCTGGTCACGTTGTAAAGCACACTTAATCAACTTCTTTAAGATCATGTTACAGAAAGCTATTACCTATACTCTTAAAACAGTTAAATAGTTATAAATAATGTTTTATATTACAGCTGACAACACTGAATTGCCCAGCGTTTAAGGAAATCTAATCACAGGGTATACAGACTTTGCCTTCCAGTGAGATGGAGTGGCAAGACTTTGGAACATATTAGAAATCACATACTATTGCTAACATTTCCTATTAAGGAGAAAGTCTCTCTCTGTATATTTTGGATTTCTTTTCCAACACTTAATTGCAGGTGATGAAGAAAAGCTATTCAAAAGCTGCCAGGATTTTTAGATCTGTATGAGTGAGATTGATGAAATTTGTGGCTTTTCCCAAAAGAGTGTAGGTGAGAGCAGACATGTAAATTTTGTATGTGTGTGCATGTATGTGTGTGACAGAGAGAGGAGAGAGCAAGAGCTTACTCCTGAGGTGTGAGACTTGGCAGCGCTGCACTGTACAATGGGCGCAAGAAACCGCATGTCTGTAAATGACCGCATTTGAATTGCTGCTATTTCACTGTTGGGTTACTGTATTGTTAAAGTGAAAAGGAATGTTTTTAATAAATGCAAATAACGAATTAAACGCTTGCACACACTGAGGCTTTACTCTCTGGTGTGTAATTAATATATGTGCATTGGAGACCCAGGTCTGGGGGAGTGTTTCATTTCTTATTTATGATGTTTGCACTTTTTTTTTTTCCCCCATTTAGCATACCTCTTACAGGCATACACAGAACTGCATGTGTATGACCACTGAGTAGGTGTCATTTAAATCTTAACAGATACTAAACAGGTAAATACCTTTGTTTTGTATGCTTTGGTAGATTTACTGTTTCTCCAAGCCTTTTATCTTTGCTATCCTGAGGTAATAGGAAGCTCCCAAATGACCAACATTTTGTTTTCAGAGGCAGGAAAACTGCCTGTGGCAGGAAACAAACAAGCAAGGAGATTTCAAAGCTCTTATACCTCAGGGCATAGCACTGAGCCCTGAGGAATGGAGAGCAGAAAGACACTTTCCATAGCTACCCACAGCACGCTGCTTGTATCCCCTTCTGGGTCCCCCTCCAGCACTGGCTGCCCTCACTGACAGAGTACAGGAGTGGCTGTATACTCTATCTGTAAGGAGCTTGGCAGCTTTCCTGTTCTCTCATAAAGGTATATATTTTTCTCGAAGGATCTAAAGATGTCTGAGTCCTCATACTAATGGTGCTGTACCTGAGCTGGGACTTGAGATCATCAGCCACTCACCCTGCTTTTCTCCATAGCCCCACGTTCACCTTGGAGAGGGATCTAAACCTGCTCTGTTCCTAAGTGTGTGGAAAACATCTCAGCCAGCTCAGACCTGGAGTCCAGCTTATCCCGTCCTCCTGCTGCTTGAGTTCTTAAATTGGGACATTAGGAGTTCTTACATTCTGTGCAAAAATAGTAACCATGTTGTTACATCCATTACATACAAATCAGTTACTAGGAAGCTAGGGAATGCAGTGCTAAAATTAAAATTTGTCTTTAATTCATCCCTGAATATTTGTTATTCTATTCTGTCTAATAATGTTGTACAGAGTAGAATATACCGGATTTACCGTGCAAATTTGCATACAAAATGTAATGCAGTCTTTCTGATGTTATTACATCGGCACAATTTCACTTAGAAATGCAAACTGTATTTTACTGCACATAGCCGATCATTTTGTGGAAAACTTTCATGCCTTTTCTTATTTCACAAATGAATCCCTTGTATAAGGACTGTAAAAAAAAAAAAAAAACAGAATACTACAGTGCTTACATTTCTACAGCTTTCTACGAGAAGAAACATATTTAGCAAATGACCCTCCTTTTTACTAATAAATATTTTATGTTATAAGGTAGCAAAGTTAGCAATTTTGTCCAGAGTGCAGTTGTGTGTGGTTGTGTGTTGGAACTGGAATCTTTCGATCAAAATGTACTTTACATCACTAACATCGGTAACAACTCTTTGTCTTTTAAAAAATAATGTCACAGCCATGACATATGGCTTTAGTTCACTACATGGTAAGGATTTGTTGTTCCTGTAATAGTGTTTTGTATACAAACACCATGGTTAGGATCTGTTTTTAAAGTGTATATTTTGTGTCAGTGCAGCATTTGGCCTGTGTATCTGCATATTCTGAATATACCATGTTTGTGCTAAAGAGGACTTTTTAAGGCTTTATGAAAGTGCCTGCTGAAATCTACCACTGAGCCCTGACTGAGCTTGTCAACAGTATCTGTCACTAATTTTCCCAGAACATGCCTGTAAGTATTGCAGCATTTCTCTGAAGTAGGGTGATCGAGGTGTAAGAGTCCTTCCAAAAGGCACCAAGTGATCTTAAAAGTTTTTGGGAACTTTACCCATAATAAGCAGCACATTGATATATATTTATTTTAGCATTCCCAGAATCCAGGCATTTTTTCACTCTCAGAAGAAATGCCAAAAGCAAATTCAGTATGCAACTCTCTCTCTCCTTCCCAGACCTTTGTTGACTTGCAGTCCCCATTCTGCAGCAATTAGTCAACTGCCATGGGAGAGTTCCTTGGCTGTATATTCTTCCTAGTCCTCCTCTGAATTCAAGTACAGTTAGCCTTACTTGGTGCTATTATTCACAGTATTGCCAGGGCCAAGTTCAGCTCATTTGTCAATAGGAATTTGCACAAGATTTCTAGTGGGATACATTTTTTCCCCACAAAAGAGCAGATCTCACGAATTGCACCCCTGAACGCCTAACATCATCCTGATTTGCCATTTACATATTGTTTCTTGATCATTTTATACTCAATATTTAACTTAGGAGTCGTTTCTATCACAACTGTACTTGGCCCTCAGTATTATTAGGTAGCATGAAATATACTCAGCGATGGTATGAAAGTTATTTCCAATAGGGCTTATGAAGAACAGCTGAGCAAGTACGACCTCCTGACCTCCAAGTGTTTGTTTACTGGGAACTATATTCCAGTTCTCTACATTTAATCTGTCTTGGACCAGGCTGACATTCCCTGGCTAGATTTATTGTATCTCTGGGGGCTATTACAAACACAACATTGTCACCGCTTATCTAGTAAAATGATAATAGGATTATATTCCTCTAGTGATAATGATACAGTTATGTTCATTTTTAATAGTAACAAAACAAAGTTTCATTTCATGTTCAATTAAGATAATGTGTTACTGGTGAAAAAAAAACCTGTTCAAAAAGTATTTTTCTGTCAACCAAATCAGTCATGGAAAATATTTCTTAGTCCATCTTATTTGTAAATCAAAGCTTCGATTTGTCTGTGTAAACAGGCATACTATGTCAGTTTTACAGAAATAATAATAATGAGGAAAACTCAGAAAACTCTGGTTTCCCTAAATCAGCAACCCTGGATTTTGGAAGCTGGTAATGATGGTTTTTCTTGTGTATCTTTTCCTACTTTTGGTCAGATATCAAAAGGCAGGCACAACAGACCAGATTTGCATTTCAATTATGTTTAGTTATACTCGAGGAAACCAGAGTAGATTAATTTGTTCTCAGTGATATTAATTAATAATAATATTAGTAGTAGTAGTATTTGTTATTATTGGTAGTGTTAAGATTAATACCATAGCCAAGTTTTAGTTTAGTATCATGTTTGTTAAGGGAAGGCTCTTAAGTGTATTTCTTAACTACATTTAGTGGTTGCTTCTGGTGTAATCAACATTTCTCTGTGTAATGTGTGTTCTTATTTTATCTCCCAGCTCAGACAACAAAGATCAAATTACTTTTTAACTTCAGTAAGTTGTACATTAACAAAAGGTTTGCCTTTTCCTATTTAAGGAAAGCAAATTATTGCATCTCTCCCTCTTTTTGTCTCTTTTTTTAGGGGGTGGGCGGCGGTAGCGTACTGGCACTGTAATGCTGACCTTTACGAAATGATCCTATTGTTTGGGTGACTGATACTCTAGTGACTCTGCTCTATTGGAATTCATATCGCAATCAGCACAGATGAAGCACGCCTCATTTTTTATGAACAAGCAGCATATTCCTTCTAAAAAGTGTTGTTATCTGATAATTTCTTCTGCATTTTTTCACTGAAGCTAACAATTACTTTTCTTAAATGCTGTTACTTAAAAGTAACCTATGAAAATAGTCTGCAGTAGGGAAAAGCATTAGTATATAACACAGATTTAAAACAAAATTAATAATGAATAAGATATTCCATAGGTAGGCATACTTGAAATTACAGTGCTAGACTTAAACTAAATGTGTGTTTTGTATTTAGAACTCTTAAATGTTAAATAAAGTGTATCCATTCACCTGAAATTTTCTGTAGGCCAGAAGGGCATTTGTTAAAGATTCTGCAAGTAATTGTCTCACATAGGTATACATTCCAAATCTCTTATTACAAGTTCCATTTAAAAATCTTCCAATGGACAAGAACAGAAAATGCCCAAGAATGAAAAACAGCCCTTTTAAAGCTGGTTCTTTTGTGTTGACATGTATTACTTCAGTAACTGTGTGTGTTAATTAATTTCTTTCTTGATCTGCAGTTGTGTTCCTGGGTACTGTTTTTGTTTGTTTGTTTGTTTGTTTTTGGGTTTTGTTTTTTTTTTTTTTTTGCAAGCCAGCAATGAGGAATATCCCCTAATACACCTCACTCCTCTGGGAACCTTATGTTGCTTCCTCTAAAATCAGGACCAAATTCCTAAGAACATAAATACAAGCAAGATCACCTCCCAATTTGGCAAAGCCAAGGTTTTGCTCAGGAGCATGTCACACAAAGAAAATGTTTATGAAGCAATGTGCTCTACGCTTCCATGTAGGAAAACCCAAGGACTGAGTTATTACAGTGTTCCTCTTTTTATATCATAATGAGGTTAGTTCAGGGTTTTATCAGAGTAATGTGAATTTGATGCTTTTATACCAGTATACATATGTTGGTTGGAAAAAATGTAACTAGTTTTTTCTGCATTTTATATGCATGCCTCCTTGCTTGGGCCCCTTAAATTTGAGATCAACTTACCATGTTGCTTTTCCACATTGTTTTTCCATGTTGCCTTACTACATTCATTTTCTTTTCCTATGTCAGTATCCCATAGCTGACAGAAGAGCATTGAGTGACTCTTTTGGGCAATTCCTACACCAATCAGTATGTTCTGCATGTAGTGCACTGCAGGTAGAGGTCAAAATAAAGTGACCATGATTGATACCAAGTATTTATCATATATAGCAATATTTATTTTGGAATTTGTTCCCTTCTTTAGCTGCTTTTGCAACAACTCTTCATCTAAATCTGAATCAAAGTCATCCTCCTCTTTGCACTTCTGTGTCACGTGAAATAAGCGTGTAAACATAAGCTGTTGTACACAACACTGACACATTGTAAGACCACTAAAATAATCTGAGACATATATTTCAGTTAAAACACAAAAATGAAACCAACCCCAAATTGCTGTGGGATACTATACGGGCAACTGTCCTTACACTTTGGTGGATTTTTGGTTTGGTTTGTTTTTTTTCCTTTTGTGTGCCAGTTTTCCAAATGGAACAACCTCTCCATTGTTCGTACAACCTATATGCAGTCACCTACAACTTCCTGCTGATTTGTAAAAGACAGTAGTGATTGAAGTTGCTCATAACCAGAACTGCAACACTTTCTACTTAGCAAAATGCTGTGTTTAAAAGGACTTGTTCCTCAGAGCATCTTCCAGTCAAATTCAGTTAGATGAAGTATCTCTATTGCATTTTACTTGGGTGGGATTTTGAAGAGAACTTGAAGGAAATAATTGAATTCTTCTGGGAAACAAGTACTTGAATCTTCTCAGCTCTTCCAAAAAAAAAAAAAAAAAAGTAAGCAGAGTCTAGCCTAAACATTCTACGAGTATTTATCAGAGCTAAAAAGGGGGAAAAACAGTCTTTAACTGACCTTGGTATCAATTAATACAAATATGTGTGCACTGGTACCCTTCTGTAACCTGCCCATTCTACATTCAGCTGATGTCCAAATGAAATGCAACCCCATTCCAAACTACAGTAGGAATGCTTCTGACAGAACAGACAGTAATTCTTCATACCAAAAAAAGTGTCAGTGTTCCCCTAGGGCGCTACATTCCCACAGAAGCCTGGAATTTGCTTCCCTGTGTATACATACATGCAGTATTCAGAATATTGCACATATTCAGCTCATGGTTGATTACGAGATTGCATACTGCTGCAGAATATATCATACAATTCAGCAAGAAATAAATCAGTTCAAATTACAGTGTTTTTTTTTTTCCTGTAGGCAAAAATAACCTCTTGCATTGCTGCTTACACATTCCAGTGAGTGATCTAGTGAAGTGCACACAACGAGGAAATGAATACTGCCCTGAGAGTCTTAACTCTAGCATTTACAAGCGTGAAGAATGTCCTATTTTGTTGGACTCCAGGTCCCTCTAGCCCAGTAGTCTGTCTCCAGCAGTGGCCAAACAGGAGAGGAAATATGCAGGGATATTTTTCTGGAATGCTCTCCCACCTCCAGCTATTTGCAGCTCAGGGATTCCTGAGCAGTTTCATTGCATTTTTAGAGCATTTTACAAACATTATGAAAGCTCTCCAATGCAGAGAAGTAAACACAACAAATGCAAGATGAAAGGTTAGAAATGAGGAATAAAACACTGTAAGCTTGGCTGTCAGTTCATTTTGATCCAAGTCTCAAGTGTGCTGTTGCATCCACTGTAGTTTCTTTTGGCTACACCAAGTAGTGTTAATGTTGAATTTAAATATCACTCTGCAATGAGGGGCCCATTTTACAGGTGTTGTATGCCCATAACTTGCTAAATTCAGTGAACATAGTGCATAGTTATCAGCCTAGACTATAAAACTCGATGTCCTAAAAAAGGAAATCTCCCCAAAGTGATGGAAACTTAAATATACGATCAACTGTAATTATCCCACATCAATACAGCTTAAGTCAGGGGAAGGCTCTGAAAGGGAATCCAGAAACCCTTAGCATAATTTGACATTTCCCTTTGGTTTTAAGAGTTTCTTAATAAGGGGAAAAAAATCCTTAAATACAAGAAAATGCAAATTGGCAAAAATATACTATAAATGTTCTGTATTTTTTAAATTCTTTATATATGTTTTGTCTTTTTATATCAGACCTTTAAAATAAACTGAGATGGTCACATTTTCAACACTAAGAAAAAAAAGTAGCCTTTACATTATTTTCTGTTTATTTGTGTTTCTTTACATGTCCCGGAACTTAGTGGGTGTAATGTACCAACAGGTACAATATCAACATATCAATAGCAGCTGCTTTCTGTATTACCAGTGCTCTGCCAGTTCTCTTAATATCCATGTGCAAGTCACAAATATTATGGAGCACATCTAAGCTCTACACATACTTATATTTCTTACAGAGTAAGAACATAAATCTCAGTCACTTAAACACAAAGGTCTTGATTTACAAAGTCACTAAGCATTCATTGGGTACGATGCAAGCAAATACACAGAAGTTTTTAAGGATCTAACAGACTGTGAGATGACTACAGGGTACAGTACCATGCAGTATCAAGGCACTGTATCTTTTTCTCTGCATTTCTCAGGTTCTAGAGTTGTCAAGAAAGTTATATTTTCTTTCTCTTTGCTGTCATGGATGTGTTGTTTGACACCGGGAACTTCAATAATCTTCCTATGACCCAGAATTTGCTTCCACATTACCAATACCCTGTAGTTCAGGAGCTGAGCTTCCTGATCCACTCATTCATCCCATCTTGGACCACTCCATCTGCACAGAGCGAGGAGCACTGTGCCAGCGCGAGCACTTGTTGGGGCAGACTGTAAAACAGATGAGTGAAAGGACGTGGGTTAACAGCAGTTATATTGGCACACCTGAGAGGACAGTGAATTGTAATGTGAGGATATGGATGTGAAACCAGGGCAAAACCAGTAGGGATTTCTTTAAAATCCTGCTCATTTTACAGCTGCAGTATAGAAAGCTGTCAAAATACAATTGAACTGAGTGGACTGACTGGGGAGCAGAGAGAGGGAAGCCTCCAGGATACACCTAGGTTTGGGGAGCAAGAACAGCTTAGACTGGTTTGGCAGCCAACAGACCAGTTTTTACAATGACAACTATACTCTTAGATCAGTTTTCATAATGACAACCGTACTCTTTTTGATAAAGCACTATACAATCTACCAATGAAAACAGATACATACCAGTTATCTGTTTACTACTTGTCATTCTCATATATAATTTTTACACTATTCTTTTTACTGTGTAGTACAAAATGAACTCTACCAACAGTAGAGCAACAAGCAGACTACCGAGTTTGCCTTGAGAAAATAGTTCCTTCCATCCATAATCAGTCAGATGTTTTGAGGTCCCATTCATGCCTAAATCATGAGGTTGGTATTCCTGCTTTTAAGATACAATACACCATTGATAGAACAAAACTTTAAAGCCAATTAAATGTTGGCAATCTTCCTACCACTGGCAAAGTCACACTTGTTAACAGTTCCCCTTTGTGGCATGTTTGCAGTGTAATCACTGATTTCTGGAAAGCTTTTTTGGCACTTCAAGAAATTTTGAAATATCTAATGAATTTATTTTTATAGACAATTTTAGACTTTACTCACAGTACTTCAAAGCTTTTTACTTTAAAAATAGGGCTTTTATGCACTCAAATGAGGTATGTATCCACATTTTAACACAAGGGAAAAAATATTCTTTAATTTGTAGAACCAAGCTATAAAATAATAATTTATTTGCGTTTTAACTAGTTAACAATTTCAGAAATCATCTCATACAAATCTTTATAAACACTATCTTACTAGGTGTGAGTAAGGAGATATCGCTGCTCTATTGAAAAAAATCAGAACATTTTTATCCTGGGGTTTAATATAAGTAAAAGCTTTCATGTCTATTTACTTAAAAGAAAAATATTTGAATCTTAAACCTTTTTTCTTCATTTTGCATGGAACGAATGTGATTAGGTTGGCAAAGAAATAAGCCTTTCTAGTCAATTTTATTTTGTACGTTTCTTAATTTATAGCAAGATAAACTTTTAGGAAAGGCAAAATTATTTTTAACAAAATGAGCCAACTTTACTATAAGCCTGCTAAAAGTTCAGACATCACTGGAGGGCATTCTGGGGAGAGGAAAAAAAAAAAGTGAGCTTTTGATTGGTTTTGGTCCATTTTCCTGCAAATGCTCTGCAACACTATAGTCCTGTACCATCTAGTCCTGCAAATGCTTCCTTCTCATAGTGGCTATCTTAAAAGTACTAAACTACTCATATCAGTTTTATCAATGTTCAGTACGTGAGCAGAGATTAATAAAATTTCATATGTTTTGTCTGTCTGCAAAAGCATGTTCTATACAAAAGCAATGTAAAAAGCATAGTAAGATAACAGTGG
This sequence comes from Anseranas semipalmata, assembly GCA_013399115.1. Classification (NCBI taxonomy): domain Eukaryota; kingdom Metazoa; phylum Chordata; class Aves; order Anseriformes; family Anseranatidae; genus Anseranas; species Anseranas semipalmata. The sequence continues at coordinate 13,160 of VXAA01001324.1, forward strand.
GCATGTCTGTAACAATAGAGTTTATTCACAGGTGTGCTGGCAAAGTATTGTAAGGCCAAGTCTACTACACTTTTAGCAACAGGACTCCTCTTTTTGCAGTTTCTCATGCTTTGTTTGGAGATGATTGTTCTGTATTTTTATTATGCTGGTATAAAGTGAAATTCTGCTTATATACGTACACAAATAAAACCCTCTTAGACATGATAAAGTTCTAGAAAAAGATGCAGCTGTGCAGGCAAACCTGCATCTTGTAATGAGAATTAAAATTCTGAATGCAATCACCACAATGAGTGGCACCAATAGATTCTGCTTATTTGTTCCCCACCCTCCAAAACATTAAATCCATCATTTTTCTAATTCAGTTCAGATTTAATAGGAATCTGCAGTCAGCTGGAAAAAGGTAAATGACTGAAAATGCAAGGCAGTGAAGAACCAGGCAGGAGGGCAAAAAACACATTAACAAGCAAAGCTAAAGGTATATGTGATTATGTGTAAAATTCAGGTTTTAATGACTTCCATAGAACTTATTTGGGCTAGTACAGATTTCTGCCAGCATAGCTGCATTGATGGGGATTCATATCTCTTCTCATCCCAACAGAATTTGTGCTCAAGATGTTTGTCAGCTTTGTCCCCACTGAGGGAAAAAGTAAACACAGCTCAGTAGCTTCATTGACTTGGCACTCTTCGAATGGCACCGTGCAAGAGACAAGCGAGCTTAGGAAAATATTGGCATACATGAGTCTCTGGAGCTTCAAATGTTTTGCAAAGTGCTAACAAATTAAAGAGTTTCTGGGGTTTTTTTTGCATCTCTTTCCATTGCCTTAGCTGCAAGAATCTTTTTCTTCTCAAGTCATAGTCTGTCCCAGCGCACAGCTGAGGAGCAGTGAGAGAAAGAAGCAACTGGGTGAAGGTATGAGATCACCCTGTCGAGTGGTAGCACTCACACATGCCAGATTAAAGCAACTATATAACCACAGCCTTGTTTCCTGCCCACAAAACTCCTTTATGTAGAGCTGGGTTAATTTAACTATGTATCATCCACTGTTTTATAGGGGCAAGTATACAAAAATATACTATGGTACTGACAGAAGAGCCAAGAATATATATCGAGCCCATTCTTTCTGTGCTAACATATAACCAAGTGAATAGCTGACGTTGTGAAACCTGAGACCTGCTCCCGATAACTACATTCTCCCAGAAGTCTATAAATGATACTACATAACAGCTACAGGAAAAAAAACCCCTCTGACACAGTACAGCCTAACGACTAATGGGGTACCAGCACTCCTCTGCAGTGGCACCACAACACGCTGGGGCCAGTTTTGCTCTCACGAAAAGAAAGGAACTGTGTTGTTCCCTCACACCCCAGCCGGGAGCAGTCCCCAGGCCGGGGCCGGCAGGGCCCCACGCCAGGCCGCCTCACACAGCACGCCGTGCCCCAAAACCCCGGGGCTCGCCGGGCTCTCACAGGCCGCCCCACAGCCGCGGGCCG
>VXAA01001324.1:15138-34663 GCA_013399115.1 Anseranas semipalmata
CCCCGCCGTGTGACCCCGGCCCGGGACGCGCGGCGGGTTGGCGCCGGCACGGTGCGGGGCGCGCTGCCCGGTTATCTGGGGGTCGCACCGGGGGCTCGGAGTGCTTCTGTGTCAACGCGTTTTACCCGCTGACGTTGAAAACGTCTCTTCTGTAGTGTTTTCGGTGTCATTTTGGTAGCAGCCTGTTGCTCCTGGGTGTCACTGTGTGCTTAGACTCCCACCAGACAAGTAGGTGAAGACTCTTCAAGTAGTAAAGTGGAGGAAATGCGTTACTTTAAACGGTATATGATTCTAAAATCTTGACACTTAACAAAGTTTCAGGAATTACTCCGTTAATTACTTTTAAGCAAGTAACGTTTAAAAATTTATTCTCCTTTAAACCTCATTTAAACTGATCAATGAAAATTAGATTTTCATTGAATTTCTGAAATTAGGTTTCAATGTTATCTTGCTCAATTTTATCTGTTCCACTAATGCATGATTTTTCTTTTATAGTTGGCAGCTCTGGTTTTGTGTTAAGTAATAGCTCAGGTGCAGCTGGTGTATTGGTCATGTGCTAGTAAAGTTAAACACAAGAGAGCTGCTTGTGTATTTAGGACCTTTTGTGATACCAGAGTTTCACTAGCAGTAGCTTGCGGTGTATTTTGAACTTTCTGTGCATAGTAGTCATCAGGAATTTCTGTAGGAGCTTTGACATCCAGTCTTGAATAGTATTCCAGCAGTCATGTTTAAAGTTGAGAAGACTGGACATCTTGTTTCTTGGTGGTGAGTAAAGCTGTGAAAAGCAACCCAAAACACTACACTGGCCCTTTAAGTTGAAAAATACAGTTTGTCTTTGCCTGAAGACCTGAGCGAGAAACTGTGACTATAAGGAAAAATTGTGGCTCTCTCAAAAAAACTCGCATAGAACCGCTTTTCAACCATGGTGTTTAAGCTCTGACTTAGTAGTGACTGCGCTGAAAGTCCTGTTGAGTCTGAGAAGTGTTTATGGGATGAAGGTCTAAGCATTAAGCCTTCTTACCTGCTAAGCCCTATTGCATAGTTACATGTCAAGGTTTCCTCATCTCTAATGTCTTTATTAGGTTTGCCACCCTTTTCTTTCATTTCGAGTAGTCTAGAAGTTCTATTTTGAGTAGAGATTTCATTGAGCATCATTCTGAGTGAAACAGCATACTAGTGAAGGGACTCTGCCAGCTCTGACAGAGCTGTCCAACGTGACAGTTCCGTCAGTGGTCTTTTGTCATTCGCTTGCTGAGTGTTCCTTAGTTACTTGGTTAGTTGCTCTTGGACAACAAACCGTGATGGATTGTTTCTTCTGTATGTTTATACCAGACTCTGTTAAAACTTCTATAAGGAAAATAAATGAGGGCAGATTTTGGAGAAGTATCTTGGTTATGTATGTTTGTGTGCTGGCAACCTGGATAGTTGACGGAGACCATGTTGTCTTGTGATCTGCAGCTGGCAGTTGCTTACAAAGGTGTTTCTTGGAGAGGGTATAGATGACCTTACTTAAAAGACGTTTTTGATGGGTGTGGAGGAATCCTTCCTGGCGACTGCTAGTAGGGATGGGGGAAGGGGTGGTGGTTTTAATGAGGTATCATGGTGGAGAAAGGAAGATTTACTGGTGAATGAAGATTCATCAGCTGAGGGAGCTGTTCATCAAAGAAGCGAGTACCCTGCTAGACAATGCAAATGTCCTTGCAAACAGTTGTGGATGAGTATAAGGGACCCATTCAATTAACAGTTTAATAGTACTTTTGTTGATGCACTAACTTTGTTTGAATTGTCAGATGATTCCATGCTCTGATGCAGAGAAGTATTAATTACTAAGCAAGGATTACAACAGAAAGACCTGCTTTGCTGAAGTCCAGCACATTACTTAATTAAGGGATCAAGTGTACACTTGATGTTCTTTTTAGATGGAAAGTACTTACTACATGCTTTTGTCTTTAATACATTAACAAACATTTAATGAGGTATAGCTACAGATAAGAAAAATGAGGTAAGAAGACTCTGACCACTACAAGATAGGGTGTCTGTTTCACATCAACAAACCTTTACAGAGGCAAGGAGAACCAAGTTGGACATTTTCAGTGTAAAGCTGGCCGAATTTAGAGTCTTATAATCTTCCTAAATTATGAGTTTGGCCGAGCGCAGTTCTCAAAAGCATTGCATAACCTTTAAAAGCCTGTGACCCCCAGGCAGTTTAAATTCCATTGGCAAAGGCTTCTAGGAGCAGGAAGACCCGATTCTGCATGTGTACAGCTGACCTCCCTAACTTCTATGTTTCTCCATCTAGTTCCCTCCAGGATCTACTTCAGTAGAGGCTGTATGAGTTTCCATAGAGAACTCTGCACAAAACACAGAAGCTCTCTCTGATCCTTTCTTTCAAAGTGGGAAAGAGAAAAGAGGGGTCTTTCTGTTGTACTGGAATTTCAGATGCTGAATCAATGGCAACAGTCCTCATTTAGTGGCTCATACTGAACTGTCATCATGTTTCCCTGTCCTTGTCAAAATAATTCATATGCAACTGTACTTTCTCATAAAGCCCTGAGTAAAACCAACAACTTCAGTGCGTGAGCTTCAACTCAGTATGGGCATCTTCCCACACTCCTGTTGAATCTCTCTTGAGTTAACTGATCCAGAGGGATCAAGAATATTAGTATGACTTGCAGCCGCTCTGATCAGGGCATTCATAAGGGACAGTAATTTGTGAGCTCTTGTCCCTTGTGCCAGATATATTGATTACTTTTGACTCTGGAGCTAGGGATTCCCTCCTAGGAGGTAGGCACTTTGGGTGAACATAGTTCAAGATATCTTTGATACAGCCAAAAAGTAAGTAAAACAGTTGAGATTACAATTGGAGAATCACTGATTTCTCAGTCCTGTTTTGGCCAGTTAGGCTGTGCTCTCCCTCAGAGTACAGGCATATTGGACCTTTTCCAGGAGATGTACTCTTCACTGCATATTATAGTGTCTGCTCACTCTACTATTTGCAGTGAATTCAAGGCACCACTGGCGATGAAATCCTTTCTTAAAACTGTAAGAATCATTACTTCAGGAGATAGTGTAAAATGGAATGTAAGCATCTGAAATGATCTCCTAAACTTGTAGCTGTCGTTGTTCAGGTTAAGAAGAAAGTTACTTTGAATATCCTTACATAGTAGCTTGAGAATACTTGTGTTTAAGGTCATTGACAGGCCAGGTATTCTAAGGACAGGATTAAGGACAGGATGCAGTCTGTGCATTTCTGAATTTCCTCTCTTATATTGTTCAAGAAAAAACATTCAGAAATTCATGAATTCATACTGATTTTCTTAAATTATTTTTAAGGGAAAATTCTTGTGCAATTACATGGATTAGATTAAGTGTTTGTATTATAGGGTAGCTTTTCAAATAAAAAAAAAAACATTGGTGTTGTCTGGAAGCCTCCAATATGGCAAGAGGGTCATGAATAGATCCTCCTCATCAATGAGTCTTCATAGGCACAGGGCTATGTAAGCACAAATTCCCTCATCAGAATAACGAAGAATCCCCTGAGAAAAGCCCAAATTCTTTGGAGTCAGTGTAGCTGTAGCTGGTTTTGCTAACAATTAATTTGATATATAGATTAACTTATGTTGCTGATTCTGTTTCCAGTGAAGGAGAATTAATTGCACATGGTACCAGAGATTATTTTTTAAAGTAGCTTCTATTGCTCCTACTTTTTATGTTCTGCCCTCTGTTAGAAGTTGAATGTGGACTGGGCATTTTTCCAGCCAAGTGATTGCAACAGGTTACTGTAGATTTTATGATTAAAGTAAAACGGACTCAATGCCACAGGGACAATTTCTGCCAACACTTACACAATTAATGAGATTAGTTAAGCATATGTGTGCGGGGGTTTGCAGAATATGAATCCACAGATTCTTGAATTGTACCCTTATTTAAAAACCAAGCCTGTGCCATGTATCTGTAACTGTAAACAGTGCCTAGATATTCAAACTGGACATCACTTTCTCTGTGAAACTGGAGTTTCGTCTAATATGATGAGATCTGAAGAATCACATCTTCTTAAACATGCTCTGTCTGGCAAGCCCCCACTGTCTTAAATAGCCATTTAAATGTGTGCCAGGATTTTAAATGTAGCTGATTCAAATTTAATTGAAATCAGCTCTGTTAGGTATGTCTGTGAGCTAATCAGGCCTTTAAAATGGTTTTCCTATATTTGAGTACCTGGGGATCTGGAGTTTTTTTAAAGCTGTTGATCAAGTTATATAATTTTAAAGCAGCTAACTTAATGTTGGACTGTGAGAAGTTAAAGCAAACGAAGAAGTCAGAAACTGAGTTAGGATTTGGACTGTTACTCTAAAAGGTCCCACTTCCTGTGGATTTGAATGTGTTCTAATTAGCACAGAACAGAAAATGGCACCCGATTCATGAACTTCTAAGAGAGAATCAATGGAGACAGTCAAAAGGGGAAATAGTAGAACAGGGTGACACACAACTATTAAGACTGATCAGGATGTTGCCTCATATTCCAACCTACCGTTGCTAAGCCTTTTGGGGATATTGCAAAATAAAGTGTTTTAAGGAAGGCGTTACAGTAGAAGAATGAGTTCGTTTCTTGGGTATTTACACAGAGAGGAGCTGCCTTTGAGAGGTAATAGAAGCACTTGGTGGCAATAGGTCTGTCCTTGTGGTCCAATTGCCAGTGGGTTTTCATGTCTTGATCGTATGATGTGGTGATAGGCAACCATGCAAAGTCATCAATGCAAAGCAGCCTTCGTGTGACATGGTAGAGGAAAGCAAGGCAGGATGCCAAGAAGGAATGACACAAAGCAGCATGAGCAAAATGTCCTTCTCAATTCCCAGTATTTCCTGGAAGACCAAGACAAAATTACAGCTGTTGGGGCAGGTGGCCAAGTTTTGACATAGCTGAGATCTTTGTGGATGGTAGAGAGAGAAAAGCTGTATCTCACATGATGAAAGCTTTACTGGAGTTAAGGTGAATAAGATAGTATTAAGGGGCAAAGAAAGAAAGAAAGAAAGATGCTGAAAACCAGGACTTGAATCTCCACAGGAAGCTGGAGGCTTCTGGCTAACAAACAGAGCAGTTTTAGATCAGTGTAAATGATATACTGGGGAAGACTGACTCGTAGAAACTATGAGAAGAAAAGACTTCAAGGTGATGACTATGACTGATGATGGTGTTTTAAGCTCTCTGTTCATTTGTTTCCTAGATTTGACATGTAGCACTTCTTATAAAGCAATGTGCTCTCTTTGTGGCTTATCTCAGTTTGTACTAAGCATTTTCCCAGTGCAGTTTTCTTTTAAATTGTGGTACTTCTCTAGCTATGTAATTGCTGACAGCATCTGTGGAAACTGTCTCAGACCAAAGTTCTCTCAACGAACCTGATTTATTAAATGTGGCACTTCCAAAATAGTGCTGGAGATGAAAGAGCATGACCATTGCTGGCTAAGAAGGAGCTTAAAGTCAGAAGGACTTTAAAATGATTAATCAAGTGTTATTGGCCTAAAGAGGATTCTTTGCTAAGCATTGAGACCTCTTAGAGTCTAGATCCAGCTTAGGCACTTCTTCTGTATGTGTGCTTCTGAGTTGCAGTGGTTCCGTAGTTAGCCTTGTTTCTGGCTGCTTAGCTGCCACATGCCTTAGTGTTTATTCTGCATAACTTTTTCCTTTGCCGTAAGGGAGAAATCATCTTGTGTTATCAGTGAAGAAATTTAGGAACCACCAAATTTGTTGACGTTGGATTCGGAGTGTTTAGAGCGACGAGAGAGTGATTGCAGTAGGTGAATGCCTGCAACAGTACTTTCTATCCAGCATTTGATAGCCTGCAAAGCTACTGACTATCCAGCAGTTGATACTCACTAACTTCTTGTAAAAAGTAACTGACTGAACAGTAGCGTTTTCCATTCCTTGCAGAGGATGCTTCATAGTTCTGCCTTGGTAGCACAGCAAATAGAATACAGCAGGTATTCCTGTAAAGACTTCATCATTTAGTATTTATACTGTAATTTGTTCTATTTTTCAGTGTTTGCTTTTAACAGTAGTGCAAGTGATTACATGGCTCAAGGGATTGGCAGTGATTTAATATGGAGACTCTCACCTTTAGATTTGGGCTTTATGTCTGAGTGCAGGATCAGAAAGAAGAGCCTGGTTATTATCTGTGAGGAGTTGCTGGAAATAAAGGAGCAGCCTCAGCCCATTTCTAGAGAACAGGTGCTATGTCCCAGGGCTGTAGCCAAAGCTGCAAATAAGGAGTCTATAAAATGTATATTAAAATTGATTTTGATTACCCAGTTTAAGATTTAGACACTTAACAAAACACAGACAAACCTGTGTATTTTAAGTCTGTATTGGAGCTCCTCTCAGACTGAAACTCAGACCTTAGCTTTCAGGGATGTTGCTGAAGTTTGATTATTACTACACTTTTTGAAACACCCACTGTTTCCTAATTAAAATAACTTTCTTTGTCATGTAGAAAAATCATTCTGGGATGGTATTTGTGGCCCAGTGTAAGCCTTACAGTTTAAATTATGTGGAATAGGATTCACATTTTCACCCTTTTAAAGCCTAAGTATTTAAATTGTCTAAATCGGTGCAAACTGATTACATGCTAGCTTTTATTGCATTATTATTACACTTTAAAATATGAAAATATTGATATTTATTGTTTTGAAATCAGTGTGTTCTAGGGCAATGGCTTCCAAAACCCCCGTTGGATTCATTGGGCTGGGTAACATGGGAAATCCCATGGCAAAAAACCTGGTAAAACATGGATATCCAGTTATTGCATATGATGTGTTCCCAGAAGCTTGCAAAGAATTTCAAGACTTGGGTGCTCAGGTATAGTAATAAACTTTCTTTATTCCGACAATAACTATGTGTATTCAATGGTGCTTGCATGTGATGGTTTTGTTGTTGTGTTGTTGTTGTGTTGTTGTTTTGTTTTGTTTTTTGCGAGATTTTACTTGGAGCAAAGACGTGATTCCAACCTGTTATTTTCATGCTGTTAACCAGAATTCCTACCTTGTTGAACTTCTGTAGCTGGTTTTTTTTTTTCCTTTTATGAGGGTAGGTTGATGGCCTCTTCTTTCACCTCCTTCTTTCTGCTGCTTCCTCCTCCCCCAGGTCTAGATGGCCAGTGGGCTGCTTTTCATATGGTTCCTACTTTGACCTTTTCAGGTTAGGTGACCCTAGTTAAAAATTCCTGCTGGCATAGCTGTAAGGGTTATAGGGACATATGAGCTTTCCTGCTGCTTCAAGGTGCAGTCCTCAGGGGCTGGGGAAAAATCTAATTATTTAAGTGCTTATTCTCTTGGAGGTGAGGAGGGTTATGGTGAGAGAAGAGGAAAGAATGAAAAGGAAAAAGGAGGGAAGGAAATTGATCACATTAAGGAGGTTTACCTTCCTGCCGTATACCCTGTGAAATCTTGGCCCTGTTCCAGTCAGTGCTATTGCTTTTGTTGATCTGTTAATACACCCAGAAACCCATTCAGTTTCTCACATGGTTGGGACTGACCTTTCTGAGTGTCTGAAACATATTAGTATGCTCTTGACATACTTCAAAGCTATAGTAGTTTAGACAGTTGTAGGTGAATGCGTAGGTACATAAAACACTGAAACGAAAGAACATGCTTGAGTAAGGAGAAACCAATGCAAAAATAATATGTGGAAGAAATTTTCCAGCAGGAGCAAGGAAATTTTAGGTAGCTCTAGGTAGAGGAACTGTATGCCTTGAAAGTCTAAAATGCTGGAACTATTTGCAATTGTTTTAAATAATGAGATAACATCAAGATTTCTGCAAGGTAAAATGATAAAGTGCACCTGTTGAAAATTAATTGCAGTTGCCCTTAAATAATTACAGAATCTTGGCCTTAAGTGGGAAAGTAAGCTTTTCAGCTTGTTTTCCTAGCTACTATTTTCATTTCATTAAAGCAGCTGAGACCCTCAGGCATGAACCAGATCTGTGTTGAGTAAGAGGCTATGCAAATGGAATGGTTTGAACAATTGGCTAGGTTTTTAATTCACTTTCTGCAGTGGGATCTCTTTGCTTTGGTTGCCCATTTGGATGACTTATTGCCATGGTAATAGAGTCCTTAGCATCCACTGCAAGACTTCATGTGTGATATTAAAGGTGAACTATAATGCTTTTAAAAATAAAGCCAAAAGTATGTTTTAAGATCGTAAATCACTAACAGAGTACATGGGTAGGCTTAAATACAAATAAAACACACTTAAAGAAAATATTTGAACGTAACTTATTCTTTTTGATCTACAGGTGTAAATCCTACCCAGTGTTTTTTTCAGGACTTAGAAACTTGTGGGCCCAGGGGGCCTTGTAGAAACTGATGTAGGAGGAACATTGGGCTCCAAGGACTGCTTTTTCTTTGGTCTGACTGGTAGGGTGAAACTATCAGGAATGTTACAGAAGTGAAAAGATGTCTCCCAAGAGACAGTAAATGTTGTCAAATGTCCATTGTTTAAAATCAGTGCTACTGCCACGGTATATGGAGGATGAGGGATGTTTGATCATAAGTCTGCATATTCTATGGCTCCACTTTCTGTATCCTCCAAAGAAAGAGCTGGGAGGTAGTATATGTCAGGAGGCAACCATCTGCCTGCCAGTGGTGACTAGTAAAGGGAAAACTGGCTGAGCAAGAGTTATTCACCCCTCTATCAGCTGGGGTGAAACCTGGAGAAAGTTGCATGGTGACAAACAAGGGACAACAATGAGTAGTTCTTTGAGCTGCCTGCGCCCTCGTTCTCTGCTGTCTCTTTCAAATGTTTTCTTTCTCACACAGTGAAGTACATATATATCACAGTTACTTTGCTTCAGTTTACGTATCTTCGAATCGTATCTCAAATTTGGAAATGCTACTGAAGTCATCTGACTGAGTAAAGCAGCATAAAAGTAGAGCTTTCTTCAGTGTATTTAGTGAGAATGGCATTTCAGGCAAGTAGATCTGTTAATTGACTTACAGTAAATATAAAGAAAAATATAGGGAAGTATTTTGGAAGAAATAGAGGCAGATGTGCATGTTGGCGGGCATAAGCCAATGACCAATATGAGGAAAAGTCTCCCCTATCCAGATGCATACTGCAAAAATTTGCTTGAACCGACTAGTGTCAGAACATGTATGGAACTTGGTGGGCTGCCACTCTGACCCACTGTGGTCTATGTTAGTAATCAGCAACTAGTATTTGGTATGTTTTTTAAAGTTACACACATATTCTTAATAACTTCAAATGCTTAATGCTTCTTAATAGCGTTCAAAACACTCAAGTTCAATGATCATTCTGAGAAAGGAAGTTCCAAATAAAGAAGTTGTATGCTGCTTGTTGAACCAGCTAGGTGGGTTTCCTCTAGGGTTATTAGTCATATTTTTTACAGTACCAAAAAGCCAAGAATGACAATTCCCACTTTAATTCCCACTTTTTTTGCCACCTACTTCAGGGTAGCAAAATGATTTTCCCTTGTATGGTTGTGGAAGTACTGTCACAATCAGTGTACATTCTGAATCCCATTTCTTCATTTAAAAGACATTTTAGTATTTTGAAAGACATGGATGGAAAAAATGAATTTCTTTATGGATGAGTACTGTACTATATCTTCTATTTGTACTGCCTAATCTTTAAGTCTGTAAGACAACAATAAAGCAGCTGTGTCCTATCTACATAGCTAAGTGGAAATGTGAGGCTGATGTAGTTTTTAAGTTGCATGCCTAATATAGCATGTTTTTCAACTTCTCGTTGAAAGGTGAAAATAGGCCACGGAGTCTTCAGCTGATAACTTGCAAACCTTTGAGAACACTGGAGATAATATTTTCAGATAAGAAGGTATATATAAATCCAGGTTCTAATTACACACTTCCTCTCTGCTCCACTAATAATACACATTGGCACTGAACTGAACCAGAGATACTCTGAACTAAAGACAAAGGTGTCATACTCAGGTGTCATCCTACATAAAGAGCTACGCTTTCTGGTCTCCAGGGAAGCAAGTCATAAAATTAACTAATCAGGTATAGAAGCTTTTCTGCTTATAATTGCCTCATTTATTCTTCCTAATGTTTGTTCTTTGGACTAGGGTATGTTTCCTTTTTGTATCTGTGTGTTATACCAGACGTTTTAATGTAGTATTAGCTTATACTTTGAAAACAAAATCTACGTTTTAAGTCCCATCTAAGCCAGTTTCTTTCTTTTTTTTTTCTTTTGAGAGGGCTTTTTTTGGTGAATATACAGTCTTCTCTTCTTTTACTTATTTTACAATAAATAGTAATCAAGACATTTATCTTGCTGTATTCCAGAAGTCCTTTAAGATGTTATTCGGCATTTCTTCCAAATGTGTATATAACATGCTTTCTTTGATGCTGAGACCTTATAAAAACATTGTATATGAGAATATAATATATTCACATAAGTGCCTATAGTATCAAAAGTAACACAAAATGATAACAAATACCTGTAGTTACAAACAGGGAGTGGTGAAACCAGGTCATCAATTTATTCATTTGTCTACCTTATAGAAAAGGAATCAATTTTTCAGGTAGCTTTTAAACTGCGACTTCCTTAACCCTGATGCCATGTGCTATGGAAATTCTGATTTATTCATACTGAATGATAAGTGCATATGAAATTGTATTTAAGACATTCCTTAAAAATTTAAAAACCCAAGACATATAATATATATCTAGCAGAACAGATCATTGCAATATTAAGGTTACTCTTTATTGTTCAGCAACGGTATGATACTACAAACCCTATCCACAAACTAAATCTACTTTCTGCTCATGGAATCATAGAAAGGTTTGGGTTGGAAGGGACCTTAAAGATCACCTCATTCCAACCCCCCTGCCATGGGCAGGGACACCTCCCACTAGGTGAGGTTCCCCAAAGCCCCATCCAACCTGGCCTTGAGCACCTCCAGGGATGGGGCATCCACAGCTTCTCTGGGCAACCCGTTCCAGTGCCTCACCACCCTCACAGTGAAGAATTTCATACTCATATCTAATCTAAGTCTACCCTCTTTTAGTTTAAAGCCATTATTCCCTGTCCTATCCCTACACTCCCTGACAAAGAGTCCCTCCCCAGCTTTCCTGTAGGCCCCCTTTAGGTACTGGAAACTGCTAATAAGGTCTCCCTGGAGCTTTCTCTTCTCCAGGCTGAACAACCCCAACTCCCTCTGCCCGTCTTCATAGGAGAGGTGCTCCAGCCCTTTGGTCACACTCGTGGTCCTCCTCTGGACTTGCTTTAGTAGGTCCATGTCCTTCTTGTGCTGGGGGTCCCAGAGCTGAATGCAGTACTTCAGGTGGGGTCTTGTGAGAGCAAAGTAGAGGGGGAGAACTTGCTCATCTTGCTCATCTTATTTCCTGCTTGGAACTGAATTCCTTTCAGTAGAATACCTGAATGAGTAAAATCAGATGTGATCCTCCTGGCCTGATGATAAAAGAATAAGCTGTAGTTTTTTGTTGCTGTTTTCCCTAAACTATGAATATATTAAAAATGCATTTAAAAAAATAATAAATTATTTAAAACTAATATTAGATAAAAATCTTACTGGCATATGCCTTCTCTGCATCTTTGAGTTCGTTGGCAAAACTTACTACTTAGCTGTCAGTATTTCACTTGTGTACATATCTTAAATACCATACCTTTGAGAATGAGCTGAGCAAGGTAAGGTACCTTTAAAGTTAAGTATGTTTATGTAGCAGCAAATAGCTAACAATATATTTTGAAACTTGTTTAGACTTTTTGGTGAAGAATGCTTGAGCTGATAATTTTCTTCTTTAAAAATGTCAATCATAATATCGTGAGAAACATCAGTTAGTTTATCTGATGTTTTTTAAGGTGAGGCTTGGAGGTACATTAAGTCTTTTTTTTCTTTTTTCCTGTCTTCCTCTCTTCCAATGCTGTAGATAAGCCAAGAAAAAAAGTGAGATTTTTGTCATCCTTAGTGTTGTTCCTCCTTAGAAATGTTATAAAGCAGTATTTTTTACAGAGGCATGGTTTATTAGAGAATTGAAGATTCATGAATGGGTTGCAAGCACCTCCACTGATGGCTGTTCTGGAGGAACTTCCATAACAGGACATCCTTTTCAAATTTTTTTTTTCATTTTTGTGTTACTGGATCCAATTCATTGACATTTCTATTATGAGGGCAGAGTTTGTCTTGCATTCTAGTTTTTCACCCTGCTTAGCTGTGCCTGATGACCTGCAAATACTTAAAACAAACTCAGCAAATGTTTAATATCTCTTTGTCAAGAAGTGGAAGTTTACTTAAATTTTATTTTATTTTTTTCTTTTAAAGGTAACGGATTCCCCAGCAGATGTAGCAGAAAAAGCAGACAGAATTATTACCATGCTGCCTTCTAGTCCCAATGCGATAGAAGTTTACACAGGAGCAAATGGAATTCTAAAGTAAGAATTTGCTGTAGTCAGGAGAATTCCCTCTTGTACTCAAGTCTGTATTACACCGTTCGTCAAATGATCGTTATTGCTGTAACTTTTGCTCTGCCTTCATGGCACTTAACTTGATGCTCTCCTCTGTTTACTTATTATTGATATTTCTAATTATATGAGTTCTCTTAACCCATGCTTGAGTTCGAATGGCTTGTGAAAAATCAAATTTTATTTCCAGTCAAATTTTCAAGTCAAATTTTATTTCCAGTAGAATAATAATTTATGTGAATTTGAGACAACTTAACTGACTTATCTAACTTCTCAGTTGCATGTGTCTTATACCATTAAGGTAATGTAGTACAGACAAGTGTAAGTAGAATATTTGCTGGCAACAATTATTTGCTCAAATACTTTTTTCTTTGATGTGAAATCCTATAAATGAAATGTTCTGAAGAGATGCCATTGTGTCTCATGGTTTTAAAGTGCTGACATAGAATAGCTGACAAGACTTTATTGATTTCTACTCTTTTTGTCCATTATCTTGGCAGACTCCTTACTGTTGATAAAGGAATTCTAGGATTTGTAGGCAAAAATGGACTATTGAACAGTAAGAGCCAGGGATGTATCTAGTGTTATATTTCACTTCAAACCAAATCCTCTTACTGGATAAACTGTAGCAATGTCTGCATCTATTCATACCTAAGAATGAAGATCAAGCAGTTGACTCCTTATTTTATTAGAGATAAGAGGCTTTTCTTTTTTGAGTATAGAAGGTGACTTAATCAGCTTCTCATTTTGGCTTATTGGAAAATATTTTTATACACAAAGGTATTTTTAACAGTAATATGTTCTAAATGGCTTGAGGTCTTGAGCCAGGGTTCAATGGTTTCAGGCCTTTAAAATGGATCTTGTACTGAAGCAGCAGACTGTAGGTTTGCTTCAAGATTCAGTCTGTCATAAGTTTTGTCATAAGGCTTCTGAATACCTGAAAGGGGAGACACTCTTCTCATTCCCCAAACCATGAAATGAGTCTGTTTCAGAGATGATTAGCTTCAGATTACCATTTTTATATCTGATTGATTTGACTGGGGAAAAAAAAAAGTAAAAGCAATTTGTCCAAAAACTGAGTTTTGCTTTGGCATTTTTCTAATTCAGGTAGGCTTTAGTTTTTAGATTTGGGGAGGAAGCTTCTTCACTTTGGTTTATTCTTCCCTGTTGATTAAGCAAGAAAGTATCTGAAGAGTTTGTTTAATCTGTAACAGTGATTTTATTAGCTTTTGTGGAGGGATTCCCACTGAACCTAAAATCCATTATTTGCAGTATTTTAATAGTGGAAATACTCTTTGGACTTGCCAAATTAATAAATGAATAGTATTTTAAAAGCTCTTCTGGCCACGCGTGCATTGCTCTTAGCAGGATGACTGAGGCTACTCAATAGCTATGAGGATCTTGCAGGATCTTACTGCTACCCAGCTTACTAATGTAGAGGAAGAAACATACAGATGACAAAAATATAGTAGATCATCTAAAACTGATAAAATTTTAGTTATTGATTGTAGGCTATATTAAGGTGCAGTGATTAGAAAATGAAACAGAGGAGAGGGATTTCTCTTTTTTCCTTCCAACATAAGAAACAATAGTTGCTTTCTTCCCTTACTGTCCTTAGTTTAATTCCTCACAAAGCAGGACTGAGCAGATCTAAGTCTGTAGCTTAGACCCCTCAGGGAAGAAGGGTAATTGGATCAGTCCCACAAAGCTGGACAAACAGCTGTGGGAGAGTTGTATCCAGCATGGCAGTGCTTTGAAGACTGATTGGCATTACTTACTGGTAAAATACAGGCAGTTAATCTTCTGAGTACCTAACACTGAAGGGAACAGGGGATACAGAAAGCAGTTGTCCTGCTGCAGTTTCTCAGGCTCCATATTCAAAAGAAGGAAGTGTCATTTGCCAGTTGTGGTTAATTGTAGCTCTGAGTGACTTGTTCACTGATAACTGGTTAGATCTTGTTCATTTTGTGAAGCTTTTTGAGCTTTACTGAAGAAAACATTGATGTTCTAGAACATTTAAGGCTTAACTTAGCCATCCCACTGTGTGACCAGGGAGTCTGTGCCAGTGCACGTTGTGCTGAACATAAGAGGACGTGATGTAGTACATGTTGTAGTGCTCTATTTTTTTTACAGGTTTCCATTTGCACGTGTTCAAATCAACTGCAGCAGCTCATCTGTCCTGTGAAAAAGGACAAACTCTGTGTATGTGGCACTACTTGAATCTGGGGCTATAGTGGGGTTCACAACCATATGTATTTATTGAGAGACTATTTCCAGCAATCTAGGTAATCTCATTCAGTGAACTTTGCTGTACTCCCAACAGCGTGTGAGGTGCAGGGAGGCTCTTTGTCTGATGTAACGTGTAGCTTTAAATTACTCACTTTTTTATGACTGAAAAATTATGCACTTTGCTTTTGTAGTGCTCGCAGGTCCAGTGGATGTTAAATCACAGTGCAATTGAATGGAAGGATGGCTAAAAGTATAATCGACTTTTTTGTTGTGCAGGCATTTTTAAAATTGAATTAATTGCATTTTTTTAATCACATATACAACTTTTCATGTTCTGCCATTTGGGATACAATTCTTCTGCCTAAATTTACTAGCTGTCAGTGCAGAAACTTTTCTCCATGCTTTTCTTTTAAGTCTGTAATGAGCTTTAGTGTGTTTAGATATGATCTTTATGTAGAATAAATTGTAACAACAATTAAAAGAATACCATCAGGCTATTCTGATAAGACGCTTAACATAGTGTATATAGAAAGAAAACTGTGTTAAGCTACATATAAAATTTTAAGCTATATCACTGTTTAGTTCCGTTGCTTAGAATGTATCTTTGGTGATCTGTATATGATATATTGTTCAAGCTTATCTGACGGCAGATTTTCCT
This sequence comes from Anseranas semipalmata, assembly GCA_013399115.1. Classification (NCBI taxonomy): domain Eukaryota; kingdom Metazoa; phylum Chordata; class Aves; order Anseriformes; family Anseranatidae; genus Anseranas; species Anseranas semipalmata. Next base: position 30,480 of record VXAA01001324.1, read on the forward strand.
AGTTCACTCCTTTTGTGTAATTTCTTTTATAATAGTATTTAGGAGGAAATATATTTTTGTGCATGTGCCTGTGTGTGTGTGTGTTCAGGTTTCATTGCATTTTGAGTCATTCAAAACTGTGCAGTATACATACTCAGGTGTATACACACTGCGAAGATCTTGTTCAGTAGAGTTTAAAACTTTATGTCTAATTATTAGTGTACCAAAAAATATCTGTGTGTTTGTCATGCTGAGGAAAGTTGTTGCCATGGTAATAGTTGCAGATATCTGGTGGACCAGATATTTAATAATAATTAATCTTTATTTTAGGAAAGTGAAGAAAGGCTCATTATTAATAGATTCCAGTACTATAGACCCTGCAGTTTCAAAAGAATTAGCTAAAGCGGTTGAAAAAATGGGAGCTGTTTTCATGGATGCTCCGGTTTCTGGAGGTAAGTCTTCACAGTTTACCTCATATTGGACAGGTTGTCTTCTTGTTAGCAATCTTAGCCACCAATCTGTGCTCTTATTGGTACAAGTTGCTGTTCTTTGCAATATGTATGGTATTCTTTTTTTGTTTCATTACATTAAAGAAACAGCTGCCTGTTTTCTCTGTGACATACAAATAGCTCTGTATAAAGAGTTGAATGCTTTCTGGGAAGCAAGGCACAATGCTGTTTGTCATCTCTCACTTGAAGGCAGTGATGTAGCAGTAAGGGAACTCAGGCTGATAAACCTGATCTTTCAGTGTACTGTATTTTTTATTCTTTGATGCAGCTGTATTACAGGCTTTTTAGGAGCAGATGAGAAATGCTGGTGTTTAAGAAGTTGCATGTTACTTTAAGAATATTTTTAGGCTTTACAAATATGCTTTTGTGACAGACCTGGAGAAACTGAGCTTTCACATGGTACAGTGGTTCTTTTAATTTAGCTTCTTTCAGAATGTTATATTATGATGCAAGTGTCTCTTCAGTCTCCATCTGTATATTTCTGCTAAGGAAAGACTATTTAGCTTTCCTCTGGTTTTATAACAGTTGAATTGTGTGTGTGTGTGATATTTGTCTATTCTTGAAGTTGGAGATTGCTAACTACTGATCTCTGAGTACTGCATCTATTGTAAGAAATAGTTTAGGGCAGGGAAGTCTTTCATTTTGTGGATAGAGGAGAGCAGAAGCATAAAATTAAGGTTTTGAAAACAGAACCATAGCTAATTGTTATTATTGTTGAATTATTACCTAAAACCCCTAGAACTGGAAGATGAGGAAAACCCATTTCGTGTGGGAAAATCTTGATTTTTTTTTTTTTTTTTTTACAATCCACTGTAAAAATTAATGTAAGTGGCATTGTCTTCTTTATTTTGTTGTCTTAACTGAGGTAATTCAGATACTTATACCTGAAAGAGAATAAAAATGCAAAGGGTATGAGAGAATTTGGTCTTTTAGGGTTTATCAAAGGTATGATGCACAAGCTAGAAAGAATACAGCCTGTATTTCAGATCATGAAGATGAGCATGGGTGAGGATCAAAACCTAACCATCTTATTAATTTTCAAGTGAAAACTTAGGTAGGATTTGGCAACATACTAGAAGCCAAAATGTTCACCCCAGTTCTAATGTGAACAGAAAGTAGGAAGAACCAGAGCATATTCAAGGTTATAATGGGGAAGACAGGATTCTTGCTTTCAGTCAAAATATTAGTCCTTGTTTTATAAAGTTAGATAACTTGTCAGCATGGGAATAAACACCACAGGAAAAAAAAGTATATTGTGGGTGGAGTATATATCTATCCGATCCTTTTCTAAACATACCATGGCCTTATACTTACTATTTGGGCAATTCTGACATCTTTTATGTGTTTTTTTTCAATCCCTTTCCCCCAAATATGTTGTTTACCTGAGCAAATTATTTATCTTTTGGAAACGTCTGTAACTCGTTTTTACCCATAATTTTTGCTTTAAGTCTGATTATGCTACAATTACAAAGAAAGAAAGAAAAGTTCGATTCCAAAACAACCCTAGCTGTTGTTTCGTTTTTGTTTCTTGAGAAAATGTTAATGCCGAGACTGGGTTTATATGAAATACAAAATACAGTTGACTAGTCTGAATAGAAATGGCTGTTTTGGTGTTCCGTGGTTCATCTGAATACAAATTATTTGGTGGTTAATGTGAGTTACAGATTGAGTGATATTCTGAAGGAGGGGGAAAGACTTGATATATATCTTTCTAGTATATAATATGTTTGTGAATGCCAAGTAGCACTCTGTACAAATCATGTTTAAAGTGGGCAGTTGCTAGAAAAGTGGAGAAGTTAAGTATGTTCGAAAAAGCTTTAGTGTTATGCTTTGGTTTTTGTGTCTTTCAGGACCTAACACATCGTGTCTTTGGGGTATTTTTGTATGTCCTGACTGCATTGTTGGCCATTAGACAAAGCACTAAATGGAGAAGTATGCTCAGCTCTCTAGAAATTGGCAGGCATTATTCTGTTGCTGTGAAATGCAATAGTCTTGGCAGGAGTGTCAGTGAGGGAGTTTGTGGGATGGAGTGAGGAGGAAGAGGAATCAGCAAGCCTGAACTGTCATCTTTAGACCTGTGTGTTTACTAGCTGTTATTGGCAGATGATCCCACTTGTGGGTTGGCATATTTTGGGTATGCCTAATGGTCATTAATATTCATCTGCCCTGTAAACAAATTATTTCACAAACTAAATAATATTTTGAAAATTGCTTGGTCTATAAACCTCATAGAGAAATACTGGTGATTTTATTCCTGTTCTGACATGCTGTGTATTTCATATGATGGGCCTATAGCGTTTACTTGCAGCTTATAGTCAAGACCCATTAAGTGGAAGTTAATGTACCACATTACTATAGTGTTATTTTGTATTAACTAGCTTTAGAAAATACTTCTCATCCCCGTAGTTGCATGCAGATAATGCTGCTAATGCAGTTTAGAGGTAGCAGTCACTTAATCCTGGGATTAGGATCTCTTGCAGGTTCCCATAAGAAAGTTGCCACAGTTCCCAGTGCTGCCCTGCTTTGTGAGCTCTTTGTGAGCATAGACAAATGAAGAAACATCTTCAAAATCCATGTTTATTTAATAAATATACTCCTCTAGACTTAAAGAATATATCTTCTTGCAAAGTTTGGATTCTGCATCTTTGTACATGTAAAAGGCTCTTAAGGCACAAATCATCACAGAAGCATATTTAAAACTAAATTCCATTGCTATGGAAAGGGCTACTGGCTGAGGATGAGATCTAAACTTAGCCTTTAAGACTTGGGTCAAGTTAGTCTTCCCACTGAAGATTTCACTGAAAGTATGATTCTTACCTTGCAGTTCAGAGCAAACTTTATTAGTGGTTTCACTGATGCTGCTGTAACATCTATCAGTGTTGAATTCAGTACACAAAATATGCATTGTCTAAAGTACAGTGGACAAAATATTGTTTTTTTGTTTTTTTTTTTTTTTAAATTTCTGATGAGATGGTTTCTTCATTGTAAGCATTGTTAGTATTTAGATCTTTTCAACTTTTTTCTCCTTCCACCAACTCCTGGAATTATATCAGCTCCTGTTCTGCTCAAAATATATTGTACTGCATTCTGCTGGAACTTCACAAAAAGATATGTCAGCTTGATGAGCTTTCATGTTTGTAGAGTTACAGATAAACAGTTTTCAATTCAGTTGTTGGTATGGTTCTCTAGATCTCATAATGAAGTTTAGGTAGGTCTTTCCCCTCACTGTCCACTTTAGTGGAGATAGTAGTCAATAAAAGCCAGACTACTAACTGTTTATAAGAGCTGTCATAGAGAACTGCAGTCATGCTAAAACAGTAATAAACACTAGAACAACACCTTTTTTGTAGGAACTGTGGGCAGGAGTAGGTTAGAAAAAGTTGGAGTTTCTATTCCAGCTGTCATTTCAAACTGTTTCATCACAGTAGTACTTCCATAAGCTCCAGCTGACCATTAAGTGATGGAAGAAATATTACTAATAACACTGACAAATTGAGACTTGTGCTCTCTGGTAATGGAGTAAAATGCGAGACCTTGAAGCATGAATTATAGACTTAATCCCTGTATGGCCAGATCTGTCCGTAACACGGAGCAAAGAAAAACAATGTTTAGAAATACTGTGGAAATCTTTTCTTTGATTTTCCTTCTAAGAGCATTATATTTCATGGTTCCAGATTTCCCTTCCTTTTTTTTTTT
>VXAA01001324.1:34673-59671 GCA_013399115.1 Anseranas semipalmata
TTTTTTTCTTTTAATGAGAACAGCTCAAAACTGGAGAAGTGACTGTATTCAATGGCATGACTGGACTGATGGAAGAGATTAAATAGGCCAACTTGAGAAATTGGTGAATGTTTCTCTTACCTGAACATGGAAGGTTTAATGCTTTTCCAAAAGAAGCAGAGGAGAAGGCCTTACAGGAGACTTAGGAGTATGTCTGGGCACACTAATGCTTTCAAAGATGATTTGAAAGACGTTTTAAAACAAGACTAATAGTAATGAGTGGTTCAAACGTTGCAGCTCTTAGCTTGTATGTTATATTCTAATAAGGCATCATCATCAATTTGTTTGTCAGAATAAAACCGGTTTAATAGACCTCTCTTTTGTTGGAGAACCTCAGTAGAGCTACTTTTTACCTGGCTTTCCCAAGTTGCATCTGCTTTGTTTCTTTAGCTTTGTGCATTTTTAGAGAAATACAATCTTATGACTTCATGGGATTGGAAGGGTTAGTTGGTTGATGCAACGTCTCTAATTTGACAGATTATATACTTTTGTAATAGTCAGAAGACATGAAATAAGGAATTCTCTTTATTCAGTGATGGGGAGGTTTTGTTTGGTTTTGGCCTGCTCATGCAGTGATTGGATCCTTGAAAGACTGTCAAGAAGAAACAGGTTTGTGAATTTAAAACTAAGCATTCTGACCTCTTCCCTCCAGGGCAGGTGTTCTTGTAGGTGAGGAAATGGTAGATCTTGAGGCATTCTAATATTTGCTCCATTGTTATTTCTGGATTTATGTTTTTATGTTTTATTTTTAAAGCCTGTACACATATATTCACAATGGCCACAATGTTCTCTGTGCTGTGAGCTGCAGCATTTTCACCTCACTTCTTCCTCAGCTCCTCCTCAGTCACTTCATGCCATTTAATCTCTTCTTTGCTGACATGCTTCTTAATTTCTCTGTTTACGTTTTTGCTGAATGCATCTGATCTCATTCTTTTTTTTTTTTTTTTTTGCAAAGCTTTTTGATTTAGGGGCGGTAGTAAAAATTGCAGTGTGCAACCTTAATATTAAGGGTAGTATGAAAAATGTTATTGAGTTATTCTGAAACTTAAATGAGGTAAAACTAATGCAAGAAGTAATTCATAACAAAAAGGGAAGGATCAGGTGAACCGTCATTTAAGGAGGCTGAAATGAGGACAAAGAAATACTTTGAAATCTGAGATGCTTAAAAAGCTTCTGATTCCTAATAATTTGAAAATATTTGAAACTAACAATTCTTCTGTTTGTCAAAATAAAGCTTGTTTAATAGACCTCTGTTTTCTTGAAGAGAGGATGGAAAAGAATGAAGATCTTGCAAATACACACATTGTCAAAATGCCTATTATGACAGTGGGGAGGGAGGAAGTATAAACCCTGTGCAGAAATCGCTGTGTTGGCAGCAGCTGCCATTGCAGAAGGATGAGATAGTATGTTTACTGATGTGCTGACTTTGTGAGGGTATTTTTCTTCTGTGAGTACGTTATGCTTTTTATTTTACTTTTATGGAGAATGCAAAAGATAGTGCATGGCTAACCGAGAACAAACAGATTTGTTGAGGGTATCATCTGAAAATGTTCACTGAGGTGGAGACAATCATTCCTACAATGACTAAAAGGGTGGAATGAATGTTTTTATTGAAGTATAGTGTATATTTTGGCTATAAAACTGTGTGTAGTCTGGCCAACTAGTGACCAATGTGTAGGGAAACATATCTGTCTCCATTTATTCGAAGGTGTAAAGATGAGTTATTCAGGCTGGCCCAACGGGATATAACCAGGAATAATAGGCTGGAAATTATTAAGGAAAGAAAAATGCATGCTGTGTCTACCAGGAAAAACTTCCTAACAACATTCTTCATACACTGTGGAATAATTTTCCAAAGGGGCTGGTTGAAGCCAAATATCTTGACATGCTTTAAACTGTACTGGGCAAAGTGCTAGGAACTATTCTGTAGGGAAAAGTCTTTCACTGGCAGAAGGATGGCTACATGATCTAATAGGTCTTTTCCATCTCTAATGTCTGCAATTCTGTTGTGTTCTCACACATGGTGTTCAAAAACAGTTAAAGGAAAGCAGTCCAGATGGAAGTTGAAAATCCCTGTGGCACTCTTTGAAAAAGAGCAAGGGATAACTGTGGAATTATGTCCAACATTCCTTTTCTCAATAAAACTGTTTCTAATATCCATGGCTGCATGCAAGCTGTTACTGAATTCCTAATAGCTGCTCTATTTACTTGTGGTTACTTTAATGCTCATCTCATCGAGCACTCTGAGATATACAGAGTAGGAATGATCTTCAAATTTCAGCCAGTCATAAGTCCTAGGGAATAAAAACTAATTTATTTTCATTTTTTAAATTTTGATCGGTTCTTCTAGAGAACTTTTAAAGTTAAGGAGATGCAGGTGGTGTTTGGAAATGTTTCTGGAATGCAGTGATGGCTTTGAAGCTTTCTACAAGATTTGTTTTGTTTTTAAATGTTCGTGAGTTTCTTTTTTTTCTATTTTTGCTCATTAAATAGACTGTCTTATTCAAGGAGTGTATTTTTCATCTAGTCAAAGAACCTAGCATGACTCTCATGCTTGGGATGGCGGGGATGATCAGCACCAGACCTTAATAATGTCCTGATTCCTTCTGAATCCTAATTCTGTACTGTGCTGAACGTGGCTGGCACACATCAACACTGAGCCCAGCACCGCAGCACACCAGGGCAAAACATATCAACTGGAATAGGTAGCACAGAGCAGAACTGGAAGGACACTGTGCCTTCACAACAGCCGTCACCATGAAGACAATCCTCAGCAGCTGCAAGCACTGGAGGTGCCACCAGAGAAATTGCAGCTTCTTCTGAATGTTAATGCAAAGCCATTGTACTTGCAACAATTCAATGGTGCCTTCAACAGGCTTCTTCAGTTGGCAAGTGCACATTCTTGTTGTTTAAACAAACAAATAATAAAAACAAAAACAAACAAACAAACAAAAAAAACGACCAATCCAAAGAAACATGACTTGGGTAAGTGGTTTTGGCCCCAGAAGACTTAAAATTACAGGTTATAATTTGTGTCTTACTCAGCAAGACACATCAGCAGCTCTTACGCTAGACACATGAGAAGAAACATTAATATCCTAAGTACCTGAACCAATGTCTTGTGGCACGTTCATGCAAACTACTCTCTTTTGAAGATGACTCCTTTGTAGGCCCATTAAACACAAACTATTTTAAAGGAGTGGAAAAAAAAACAGAGGGGAGAAACTTTGCAGGCCGAGGCAACTGCCCTTCATTTGTAGTGCAGAGGCCTTGGAGGCAGGCCTTTGAAAGTACATTGCTCATTGATCCTCTAAATGGCTGAATCCAAGATGAGTAGAAAGGAAGGAAAGTTGATCTTCAGTTGACCCCCATCTGATGATGCTAGTATTATGAGTTACTTCTGTTTTGTTTTTAAAATCATGGTGATGAGTTGGGCAAGGTTGGGATTTATGTGGGAAAACATCTGAAGATCCTGAGCCTTCTAAGTTGCCGGTTTGTTGCAGAAACTTGTCTTGTAGTGGAGAGCATCTTTATGTTTTGACAAGTTTCTTAAGTTGTGCCAATAAAAAAGAGGGAAAATATTCTTGCAGAAGTATTCCCTCTGTGCTTTAAACAAATACCTGAAAATTACTCAATTGTTACAGTATTTTAGTATTGCCAGCTTTGAGACAATTCAACAGCTTAAGCTTTTGTCTGTAGGACTGCTCTTGATTAATCCTCGGAGAGCACATAGAAATACCAAGATTTCCTAATTCTTTCTGCTCCGAGCCCATTTTAAAAAGTCCATGATTTGTATGATTAAATAAAACTGTGAGAGAAACAATATAGCCTCTTATTGTTGATATGCATTTAGAATTCAGCTTGTGAGCGTACAAACTATGTAAATGTTCACCTTTCAGTCTGTCCGACAGTATTTAGTCCTGTTGGCTCACTGCTTCAGTCTACTGAAATGCAGAGGACAAATGAGAGTCAGGCAGTTCCTGAGCTGAAAAGATATAGTTTTTAACTACAGTTCTGTTCATGCCAAGTACAACATACAACCTGAAGTGAAAACAAAATGACTTACTGCACTGTATTTGACCTACAACTTTAACCCTTAAAACTTAGTTATCCTTTTCATTCCTGTAGTTAATTTAGCTGGAAGAACAACTGTGGAAGAATATTAAATTTGTCTGCAGTAAAGTGGGGGGAAAGTGTGAAACGCTGTGTAACACTTTATTAAAACCTTTATGTATTTTAAATCACGTAATGATTTGATAGTATCCCTCTATGTTGTTTAACTCTTCGTAAACTTCTGGGGCTTTTTCAATGGGTAATTTAGGTCACCGGCAATAATACTAATCTGACATGATTATTCGTTTACTTTGTGATATAAGTTGCTGCAAACTATAAGATCCTAGTTACTCAGCAACTATATAGTTTAACCATATGCAGTGAGAAACAACACATTTTTGCTGTCATTTTGTTTTCAGTTTGTGTATTTCCTCTGCTTTCTGAGAACACATGGTGGGAATGCATGACTTGTGGCTGTTGGTATATTTGCCACTGAGATAGTCACTTTGACTTTGGCTCACAGACTCTGGCTGAGGAGTGTACTTCTTGTGTTTCATTCATGTTAGATTTCTTGGTTTTGCTTTAAATCATGACTTTTCAGTAATGAATATAAATGTAACTTGTAACTATAGATAATCCATACAGCTATAAAGCTATGCATAGTTAGCTCTTCAAACTCAGTCAATTTGTGATGTCCCACATCTGTCTGACACAAAATGATTTCCCAAAATTGTTACAATTGCCAGTAGTCCAAAAGCACTATCTGGGATTAGCTAAATGGCTGAATAAGGTATTTCACATTGAGTATGCTGGAAGAACAGAGATTTTTCTTTCTCTTTTAGAAGTTAGAGGGCAGTTAGAAAAAGCAGTTTTCACTAGCATTATCCACATGTGAGGCACTGACATAAGAGAGCTCTGGTTTAGAGCAAACTAAGAGTGTGTGTAGCTTTCCTATCTCTGGAGATACTCATCTTAGAATTTACATTAGTGGGGAGTCAGGGGCGATGCTGGGGCAGTGGGAAGGTTTGTAGTGGAAGCACCAAATGAGAAGCTGATGTGGATTTGGCAAGCAGGAGAACTTCCTGAGTTGGAGCATCCTCTCAGCAGCCTCAGCCTGAATCCTGGCTGCCTCCGAGGGCTCCCACCCTGTCCAAGATGGAAGTTCCCACAGAGAACACTGATAGCATCACTCGCTGCCTCAACATATCATGCTAAGGCATGGGGCTTGAGTGCTGTGAAACAATGCAATAAATGCCTCCCAGGGCCAAAATGACCGTCCCTGATCACCCAAACGTTCCTGTGCTAAACCGAACTGGACTACAGGAGAGCATTTCTATTAGTGGTGGAGCGACTGGCACACCTAATAAAGAAGAAGGTGAATAATCTGTTACTGTTCAGTTATTGGCACTTTTTTTTGCACTGTGCTGGTATGCTTAGTAATTCTTACTACTAAATGTGATTATGTGCATTTATTTAGTATGTTGTTTTCCTTACCAAACAATTACACCGAACTTGAATGGAGCATTTTTGGTAACTGGGTTAAGGGACTCTTAGAAGATTGAAACAGTAGGCAGCAAAGCTTGTTAAGGAGTTTTTATTTTACAAGCCCTGAAGAATTCAGAATATGGCTTGCTTACTACTTAAAAAAGTCCAAACGTCCCTTATAGACTCTGTTTCAGAGCCAGCATCAAATCTATGCTATACTTGTCTTAAAATCCAAACATGCACTCTTGGCTGTTACTGTTTACTGAATCAGAACCCTACTGTTTCCACTTGCACTGTATCTAATTTATCGTAAGCTGACCACAAAAACTAAAATTATTTATATGTTGGCACCTAACAGCTCCACTATAGTTAAGGGTCTGTTGGCATTTCCATTATAAACCTTCCCTTTGAGAGGTTTATAACTTGGCGGTTTTACTTTTGCTTCAGGCTCAAATGTGCCATTTTCATCCAAGCACAAATTCTTCTACAGAATTTCATTTAAATCAGTTTGGCCATTATTTATTTTAGAGTGTGTGTGTTGGGGAGTGGAAAGGAACATAGTATTTAATTTTGGTTTCAGAGGCTTTTTGGTCAGACTATATAATGAAAGAAAAATGGTGCTGCTTTTTTTTTTTTGTAGACACTTAACCCTTCCTTGGATGTGCCAAAGTTATTAAAACCGCGCTTTTTCGAGTTGCTCCCATTACTCACGTGCCAAACATCCTCTCCCACCCAGCCACCCATCTTGTCTGCCACTTCCCAATGACATGCTTTGAGGAAGCATCTCCAGGCTTCTGGCATTGAACAGTTTTTGGGAAGTGGATGCAATAGCATACAGTGGATGTTCTGTTGAGAGGCCTAAAGCCAGCCAGTACAACAGAGCAAACAGATGGAGCTTAACTGGAAAAAGAGAGGCCAAATGCAGTTGTCAGTCAAATGTAACCCTATGTGGCTAAGAGTGGCATTTGCTATGGCTCTGCCATTCCTTGTGGGATGCGTGTGAATTACTACTTGGGTGCAGTAATCCTCTGAGTCTAAAAGTGGTGTGTGTTGCTGTTTTCACATGCTCCTGAATGCTGAACCACAGGGGAATTTCAGCTCCTTCTAGTCATAAATTCTTGCCATAGTACTGTATTATTATGCTAATTAAATTCTTGCCACACGAATAACACATATCTATAATGTTTCAGTACTAATCATAGTAACCCAGTACCAGTGTTCTTTTACATGGTGGTTTAAGAATACAAAGAAGGGGAATTGTGAGCAGAGAGGCAGAAGCTTTTATTAGACCAAATAATACAGTTGAAAATAGAAAACAAGTTTCTGACTCAGTTCTTTCATCACATTATGCAAGAAGCAGTAAAGTACAATAGCTTTTTTTTCCTTTGCTGTTGAATTACTCAGAAGAAAAAAATACTCAGTGGAAAGCAAAGTGGGGAGGGGATACATGGTTTGGCAACTTCTTGTGTACTCATCATTTGGTGTCTTCTGTTTTCAGGTAGTTCATGCAGATTTGTAGAGTGATTCTTACTGATTGGACAAACATAACGTAAAACTGCTTTGCTGTATTTTGTTGTCTGTCTTATTGACAAGAGGGAAAAGGGAAGCACAAGTCAAATTAACTATGGAGGCAGATAGCAGCAGCTGATTGAACCATGGGGCACTGGATCCCACTGAAGCATTTGAAAGTCTTCTACATCTTGCTTTTTTTTTTCTCCTAACTCCAGATGTTAACAAACTCATAAGTTAAGTGTTCCAAATCTTGAATGTTTCAGAGACAACTCATTTTAAATTTTCTTAGTTTATTTTTAGCTTGTTGGCATTAACATTTAAAAGCACTAAAGGCTAAAACTCTATTATATATTAAAACCTGCTATTTCAAATTTTGGATTCTGGAAACAGAAGCTTCCAAAAATGCAAATGTCACAAGATGCATGATTAGTTCACTATCAAAACTTGAATTTTAATAACATTGACACTGGTATTCCTTTATTGCTAAGAATCAAGAAATTCAAATTATATGCAGTCATGGGACAGTATCATTAGAAGTAGCTATATGGTAGCCCATAACAGAGTACATCTGTAAAGCTCCAATTCAGCACAAAACTCTTAAGCATCTACCTAAGCCCATGTGTTTCAATGGGAATTAAGTGCTGGTTGAAGAGGTGCAACCACAGTGGATGTTAAGTGTCTGTGGCAGTCTGTGTGTCTGTCTTACATACCAAGTTACTATCTGTGAAACTCAAGGGTTTCAAAGTACTATGTGGGCTGCTGTTCTAGGCATGATTTGGCTGGACTTTTTAGGCAGCATTTTTACTTTATTTTGCAAAAACTGCACAAGCATAATCAGACATTGCTCTTGAATGGACCTGAGGTTTCTTTTTAAGTAGTGTAGCAATAAGGGGATGATGTACATCTAATTGTTTTAATTGTTTGGAAATATCCTTCATCCTGAATTAAACATAGGGGATTTGTTATTTGGTGTGACCTGTGTTCAAGGGGTTATTGTTTTTTATTTTCTGTATCTAGTCTTGTTGATATATAATTTAAACCTTGTTGAAGTGTAATTTAGCACAATGACTTCGACTACTTTCTGCCTTTCTTAGAAATGGGATACTATAGTGTTAGAGTATTTTATGGTTATTTTCAAAGCAATGTTTCCTGCAAACATCATCTTGAAACAGAATTATGTATTTAGGCTTTGCAAGTTGTTGTGTTTCATTACTACTGTATTTATCTCTTCAGCACAACAATATTTGAGTCATTTTAAATGCTGTCCCCTACCTCCTAATGTTGTAACTGAGGCAGAAATAATGTCCATTTTTCCCCCTCTCTTCATCCACCGTGGTATGTATACTGCTGTTTTTAATAAGGTTGCAGCTGGGAATGAGCATTCTTGAATCTCTGTTACTTGATTCTATAACAACTTGAGTATCTTCCACACTGGCTCATGAAATAAAACACATTTTCTAAATTCCAATTGTTGCCCTGGATTTCCAATGACAAAGTATACAGGACTTTTGGGGAGAAAGAGAACTGGAGAAGATTTATTAGCTGGAAGGTACTTGTCTGTAAGTACCTGACATAGACTGCAGTTGCAAAAGAAGCAACCAGGAGTGTTTCTTTTATTGGTGTGTGGCTTTAGTGCAGAGTTTAACTGTTCCTAATGCTCATGCGGGTTGCTGAAACCACGGAACTTTGTCTGCAACTTTGCCAAGCGTCATTAGAATATGTAACTCTTCTGACAGCTCTCCCTAGGAAGATGTATACCTGCTCGTGGTCACTTGCGTGTGTTGCTTCAAGTGAATGTTACACACTTTTTCTGACCTTCCCAAACTTAGGATGTGCTTTCTCACGGCAATATAACTTGGATACCTTAAAACTCGGGAGCTGATCTGTGCAGCCCTTGATTGCTTTGCATCCCTCATCAGATAGTTCCTGTGAAAGCCAACCAATTTAATTGTCAATATGAATAAGTACTCACTATGATGAGATAGAACTCTGTAGTTTTTATGTATTTAAATAAACCGCATGGAAATCAAGGGTAGGGAGGGAGAAATTTAGGTTGGAGAAGTCACAGGTCAGATGTAATGATGCATATATAAGTGTCGCACACTCGTAACGTATTTCTTAAAAAACAAATAGAAGCAAGCAAATTAAAAATGGACAGAAAGATTTTGTCCAAGAATGCCCCTGATTTTCTTCGCTTGTGTTACTTTTCATGTATTTGTTGAACCTTGTGTAATTTTTTCCAACATTTAGAAATTGTTCTTGTTGGCTCACACTTTCCTGTTTATTAGTGTACGTGTTCATTATAGAATGACTGTCAAAAGTGCACAAAACACATTACATGCAGGTGTTCCTGTTTACTCAAACAGGAGATATTTTCCAAAAATACAACCTGTGGGTTTAAACTGAGGTTATGGGAAAGACATACAATAAATCTGGTGTATTTAATTGGTGTTAATGGAAGTGCTATCATAAGATATAAATAACTGCTGCCCCTTCTAAAATAGAAGAGATTATAAAAGTAATTTATATTATTACAATAATACAATATATTCATAACTTTATATAAACTACAAGGTTTTAGTTATTTAATAATATTTGAATGTTTCACCTTCTTATTATGCAAGCAACAAATGTTCCTCTTCACATTGACTCCGTGTAGTCAGCCAGCAATTTCTTATTATGAGCTTCCTCATGAGCAGAAATGTTGCAAAATGAGTTTTATGGACTTTTTTCTTGTTTTCCCTAGTACTGTAGTATCTTTTAGTCCTCTTATTCTTGTAGAAAAGTAAATAAGGATTTAATTGCTCAGTTCTTTGCTCAGTGCTAAGCCAGATACTTGGCAGACAACTGTCATAAGGGTTTCTTTTCTCTTTTCTCTGCCTTGCAATGACCTTAACTTGACCTAAAATGACTAGTTTCTGTAGGGATTGCAATGGCTCAGGCTCGGAAGGGTTCCTGTCTGTCACTTGCTGGTTGCTGTGTGTGTGTTTTAAATTTTGTAATATTAGTTTCTAACAAAGGTGGAAAAACTAATTCCACATATTTTGATGCAATTTGCATTAAACTGCTTCCATATACTTAGTGGAGCAGCAGAGGCATCTAGATACCATCTTTTATTTTTAAATAATATATGCTGGAAATATAGTAGCTTTAAGATATCTGTCTGTTTCATTACAAATCCCTTTAAAATACTAATCATAATTCATGTTCCCTCATTCTTTCCACATTTAGGGGTGTTACCTGGGTTTGGAATAGCCAGCTGTCTCAAACACTATCCGCATTTTTAAAGGAATAAGAAGACTTGGCAGACACTGGAACAATTAATTGCCTTTTTCAGCCAAGTCAGGTTAGGAAAGTATTTTGTGGGGAGGGGGCTGGGTGGGAGGGGAATATAACCTCCTGGCTTCAAGTTTGACTTCTATTAACCCTTTAGGAATGATAGACTTTCTGCTAAGTACAGTCCTCTGTCTCTGACATTTGTAAAATTGATTTCTTAAGTAAAAATATTCTAAACTATTAATATATAGGACAAATATGTTTTATTAGGGTGAGATGCCTGGGATGAGATGGCAAGTGCTGAATCTAACTCATGATGGGTTTAAAAATCTCTGAAGTGAAATAAGCATTAGAATCTGTATTAAAGAACTCTAACCTCCTCCTGTGTATACACTTTTAGAACAGAGGAAGGAAGGTGTCATCTGAGACATGGGATGATGCTGTCTTTCTGTTGAGTTAGGATAAAGTATTTCCATATTGGACTTGCTCACTGCATTCAACACCTTGGCTTAACCACTAATGCCTGGTTAATATTTAATTTCCACCTCCATAGTTCTGCTTATTTTCATTCTAAAACCAGAACAAGTACTAAATACAGAGTTGTAATTGCATGTATGTCCTTGCATTCCTGAAATGTTTTGTTAGAAGTATCAGAATTGTTGCGCAGTCTGCTTTTTCAGAGTTCTGTGTATCTTCTGGTGCCTTTTTGAATCAATTTACGGCAAAGGATTTTCAAAGCACTTGGATGGATGCTCTTGTTCCAAAGACTGTTTGTTTGTTTGTTTCAATTGTCCTTTGTGGAGTAAACTACTAGTAGTTTAGACTGGAAACTGTAAAGTTAAACTTTTTGGAATCGTTACTGCCCCAAGTGGGAATATAAACCATATTGAACAAAATTTATTTAGCCTATTAAAAAGTCAGCCTAAAACTACATTTAATTAGTTTACACTATTACATCACTTCTAGTGGGGAGTAGAACTTATGCAGAGTAAAAGGAGCTCTATCAGGTGAGCTGACTGTGGCCCATATGGGGCTTTAAGATAATGATGAGTTTAAATTTCCTCTTAGAGCTAAGTGAGAATAAAACTGGAGGCAATAAATACTCTTGGCCAAAGCCATTAAATGAAAAAGCTGGGAATTCTCCAGCTCTTGACTTAAATTGTTTGTTTATCAGCTGGCGCCTAGTCTGGAGTCAAGAGCTGGAGATTTCTATCTGTGACAGAACTTTGAAACTCTTGCAGGACACTTTCATTTTAACTTAAGGTAACTTGAGTTTATAGCTTTGGCTTTAAAGATTACTAATGATTTACTCATTTCCTTACCATTTAACCAGAGAGGACTTTTTCCCAGGAAGGGATCTGTGTTTATTTAGGGCCTTTGTCTGCGGAGGGATTAAAAGGCAGCCCACCAGCATTGTGAACTTGATGGTAATAAAAGGTCACCAACACACACCATAAAAACGTTCTTACTATGGAATTAATTATACAGTGTAATTTTACAAAGCATTTCAGTAACCCTCCTTTTAGACTTCTGCTGCATTTGATTTTTCCTCAAATGGGGAAGAATTCAATTTTAGGGGTTAATTGTGTGAACTAGACTCTCTGTGTATGTGTACAAGTGTATACAGTATAATACAGTCATCGGCAAGTTCAACTCACAATTTAAAACAACTGTAAAATCCTAGCTGAAGTTAGATCTGGACGCGTAAGCTTTAAAACTTAGCTAAAACACTACACACTGAAAGCAACAGAATGAAAAATACTAGTTAGCTAAGAAATGCAAATGATTAACTTAAACATCGTTGCCATGTTTGGTATTTTTATAGAATATTGCATATTTTCCAAGCCATTAAGCACTGTTCAAACAGAATCCTGTTATTTTTTCTAAGCCACCAGGTGGCATTGCAGCCTAGCCTGCTCAAAATAGGCACTTAATAATTTATGAAGATTTGTACAGAATTTATACAGATTTCTCCCCTCCACCTCATTTATTTTCTCTAGCTTTTAGGGCTTAATTTATAATATCTGATAATGATCATTAATATTCTTAAAAAAAAAAAGCAGGGTGATTTAGTTGTACATTTTGTTTACAATAATTTAGAAAGTGTTAAAATTGCCTTACCAGGGTATTTGCAAAATGTTTTGCTTGTTTGTTTGTTTGTTTGTTTTTTGCTTCAGTGGGATGATAACAACAGAAGTATGTTCCTATCTAACTAATGAATCAGCTTAGATTCATCCACTGAGAAGGTCACAATAATTTCTTAAAAGCTGCAGAGTGCAGAGACATATGAAGGCATATGCACAGAAGAATATGTAGAGGAATCCATGAGGTTTCCTGTATCAAGTGTGAAGATATCTTGCTGTATTCAAGATAAAGCTGAAAAAGTACTATTATGAAGTTGTTTTTTAATCCTCTTTTGCCTTAAGAATATGTTTCTCCTTTTCCAATTGCCATTTAATCATACCCTCCATACTGTTCTATAAATGGACAAAAGAAAGCACATGCCCATTAAAAATATCTAGAAAATCATCTTTCACCACTTAACTAAATTATTGGGTACCTTATAACATGTGTAATGTGGCCTGTTGGACTGTTATTACATAAAATCTGTTAAAAGTATAGTAAATCCCTAGTTTGAGTAAGGGAGATATTTTTCCCAGTTTTATATTTTTTGAATGTGTACTTTTATGCATTAATGGATGACTTTAAAATGCTACTGCAGTAATTCATCATAAGTTTTTCTAAGTGCCACTCCTCTTGTGCCATTGCCCTTTTTCTTGGTGCATTTAATGGGCATAGCCCATTTTAAGAAATGTATATGTTTTCAAAGTAAGTGTGTCTCTGACCTCCCACCTTGTTGAAGTCCAAGCATACAGGTTTTGCCCTCGTCTGAGTATCTGAGATGCAGCACAATGAAAATACTAAAAATCCAGATAATAATGGAATAAGAAAAAAAATGATAATTTAGGTAATGTTTTAAGTAAATCATACTTTAAAACTAATATTGATCTCTTCACTATGAGAAGTAGTAGTAGAATAGGTAATTGAGGCTCTTGACCCTGGATATTAAACTTTTAAACTTGATACAACAGTCTGCCTCTAAGCTTTGTTGTATACTGATATTGCTACTTACTTAACATCAAAAAGCTGTGGTAGTTTGCCTTTATAGATTGCGCCTGTGTTCTGGAATTGCCTCCTGCTGTCCTTGAACTGTTTCTTGGTTTAACGTGTTAGATTTTCTCATCAAAGCTTTTAAGCACAACGTTTAGTTAACACTTGCTCTATCAAATCTGATACAGTAGACTGGAATAAAACTGTTATTTTCATTAACAAACACGATAGTTTGACAGGCCTCCTTCCCAGCACATCACGCTTTTCTTGTGTAATGATATGCACATGCAGATTTTACATCGCATGTAATCTTTATATTTGCCCAGTTTGCAGTCATTGCTCTAGGACTAGAGTAAATGGCTGTTTTTTGCCAAGATTCCAAAAGTAAACTGGCCTCATTAAAAATAATGGTTGCTGAGAAAAGAATCTCTAGAAGTTGGAGTGTTTGCTTATAGACCTGTTTAATCGTAACACAGTTTTGGTTCTGCGTCTGCCAGTTCGGTCCAGTGTGACACCACTGGTACTGAGAGCTGGTATGGGAGTCACAGCACAGAGGTGAAAATCAAGAAAGTCTGAGTTAAAGGAGAAAATAAAATAATAGGATCCGTTTAAGATCCAGTGTACTGCTTCAGCTAGCTAGATAAAAACTGGGGACTGGGTGAGAAAGGGAGAAGAGCAAACTAATAAAATGCCTTTTAATGGCTTTAGAAAAGAGAATTCTCTGACTTTTAATTTGAATTAAGTAATATGTGTGTATACATATTATGTCAAAACCATGGTAATGTTGTGTATTGCTTTGCACATTTTTAAAGTGGTGTAATAAACAGATTTTTTAAAATAGAAAATTCAATAAAAGTGTATAATGGGAATGTTTAATTACTATAATCAGTTACAGCTACAGTCATTTTAGAGTGGCTGGATTTTATAGTATTTGTATACTTACTGCTTTAAACTTTACAAGAATTATTTCCTACATAGACACTTGTGATTTTTTTCTTCTTCTTTCTGTTTGTTTTTGGCTTGGGTCAGTAAAAATGGAAATGCTTAAGTACGCAGCAAGTGGTCTTTAGTAAATTTGAAAAGTATTTGGCTACTTTATTGTCAAAAGTGGTTGTTGGTTTTTTTTGTTTGTTTTTTTTTATTGAAGATAATGTGTATATACGTAAAGGATGTGGCTATGCATATGATTTTTTTTCAGTTGATGTTCCTACTAATATTTTTTCTAACCCTACGTGAAATTTCAAAAAGTACAGAAAGGCCTTTTCTTAAGAGGATAAAAAAAGTTCCTGCACGCTGCCAAGGACTCTTAGATTCATAGCAGATGCAGTGGGATCCCACTACTAAAATAAAACAAAGTCCAGTTATTTCTTTTTTAGCCCAATGCTAGTCAGTGGCTAAGTAAAGATACCCAGTAATGGTAACACGTGACATTTCTAATATATGGGTAAAACTCCACCTGATACATGCTTGGAAATAAATGTAGAAAAAGAAATTAAAGCTGCTTGTGTAGAAAACACCTTCAAGCTTTTAAGTTAGATGCCCAAGAGCATTGGCTTCACCCTTTTCTGGGATTAGAGAATCATCATTTTGCAAACTGGGTGTAAAATAGGTAAGTAAAGAGATTATAAGGTGAAATCTTAGAAGCCCTGACTAGTTTCAGAAATTAAATCTGCAGAACCTGCTTTCGAAGCAGGATTCACAGCTGTCATCTGCTGTATAATGGAGCATGACTGAGAATAGTTACAAGCAATATCTTAAAGAAGTGTAGTAACTTTTCAAAGGTCAGTCCTGTTACTCATTTCAAAAGTGTTTCTCCTGTATTTATACTTTCCTGCACCTTTGTTCAGGGCTGTACCTGACTGGACACACTGTGGTAAGATTGCAGAACTTCCTCCCAGGACGCTGAATACCTATAAGTAAATCTCTCTTCACAGCTCTGTGGTTCTTGGAAATTTACTGTTTTTCATTGCCTAGTGCAAATAGTTAGATGGGTACTATCCCCCCAAAAAATAGGTGTTCACAGGGAAAGGAATGGATTGTGTCACAGAATGGGATGTTATCAACCTGCTTGTCATCCAAGTACTAATTTCGTTTTACAGTGCAAAAGCAGTAATATTCTCTGGGCAAGAGAGTGAGAGAACAAAGAAATGGAAGAAAAACTCTTCTTTGAGGAAGTGGGATGTAGGCTGGAAGGTTTGTGAAACAAGTGGATTAGAGTGTTGAATGGTGAGGGAAATATGGCTATCAGAGTAAAAAAGAATTCAAGAGCAACTTGAATATAAAATCCTAATTCTTTTATAGTCTTCTTGTGGCTTGCTTCATTTGACAGGGAAGAGGGAAGAAAAGGTGTTAGAGAACATGTTTTATGTGTGTTACTCATTTGGTTGTATTTCAGAGTATTACTCTATTGAAAGAATGAAAAAAAAATGTTCACTAGAGCAACAGGCAAGGGGTTTCCTCTCTGGAGGAATAATATGCATTCTGGAATAGCAGGCATTTCTGTCTTTTTACAGGTTTGTAAATGATGTAGATGATATAAGCACTTCTGGACTCCTTTGTTTTCTTAAAAATAAAACACCAATTAGGGTGACAACCAGTAAGCTGCAAAAAAAATGGTCTTGAAATTTTATTTTAAATAAATCATTGCATGTTCATATTTGACTCTTTTTAATGACTTGTTTAAAGCAAGTAGTAGTGCACAAAAACTGTTTAAAGTTCACACCTATGACCTGTATTTTTTTTTAGGTGCTGGTAGGTAGGACATGTTAAATAGTATGTGAGTGTACATTTATATCCGTGTTCTTTTCTCTTATCTTACAGTGCCCTACCTTACATTATCAGAAATTACCCAATAAAATGAACAACAAAAAGTGTAAAATTTCCTTACAACAACAAGAACCTAAAATAACCATTTTATAATGCCAATGAGGTAGTTGACTGTGTGCATTATTGGGTAATAAGATATTCTCTGATGTGTTTACTGCATTCAGCCTTCCACGCAAATATGTATCAAAGCCATAAAATGACAGTAATTGTAGAAGTGTACTCCTTACCTTCTTGCTGAATTATTTCTGTTACATTAATGATTATCCAGTGAATTATTTTTTGTTGCAACTGTAAACCTTTTACAGAACGGAAAATTGATAGGTTTTCAGTTTGTCACTAACTTAATTGTGTTGTGATCTCAAATGTTGTCTCTGTAAAATTTTTTGAGATGGTTAAAAGTTGCAACACTGTAATACCTCACAAGACTGAGAGGACTTTGTAATTATTTATATATAAATAACATGTTTTATATAAGTGTATGTATAGTATTATAGGGAATGCAGAGTGATATGATTAGACACTGGGAAAAAAATCATGTTACCATTTTATGCAAAACTGACATTGCTTTATAATAAGCCCTTTGTTCCACTTAGTGAGTTGAATGAGGGATGTTTGTGTTCTCGACATAGTATCAGTGCTTTGCCTTCTTTAGTAGTGTCAGTTTTTATAACATTTGAGTTAAAAATCAATTCATTTTTAGTTAAAAATCAGAACCAAAAAAAATGTTTTTTCATCCATATCGCAAAATTATAGGAAACTTGATATCATGGTGATGGTTTTAAAGAAAAAATTAACCAGCATAATACAAATTGTTATATTAGATGAAACTACACTTTCTCATAGAATTAGATTTTATTATTTAAGACTTAGCAATATTCCTTATGTTTTTCAAGGCTGACTGACCTGACTGTAGAATATGTCTGTATTCATCTGTTAATGCTCATATTTTTCTTTTGAGTGACGTACTTTGTGTCCTATATTATGAAAATAACCCATATCCTTTGAAGACCAATATGGTCTTCAAAGTAGAAGTAATCAATACTTTATCTAGGTTATATATGGGAATCAACTATAAGATAGCGTTTGAGAGCTGTAGATACTGAATGACTATGAGCTACTGAACAATGTGGTTTTCTTCTACAGACAGGCCAGTTGAAAGACTGAGGGCGTGGATGCACATGGTGAAAAAAAGTGAGGATGGAAAAGTATGTGCTTACCAGTAAAAATGGACAGGCAAGTAAGATGTTGGAGACCGTATTGAAGGAAGAAGATTAAAGAAAGAAAGTCACAAGGAGAGGAGAAATAAGATCAGCCTAGCTGTCCTAGAAGTCTTAGGTTAGCCTAAATTTTTTTTCCTAAAATTTCTTGGGGAGCAGGGTGTATTTGAGCTTTCCTGGGGAAAAATTTTTTAAAGGTGAGAGCAGCATGCTGAAGATGCTGCTTTACATCACTGTGTTTTCTTCTGTGTAGTCTCTGAAACATACAGCTCTCCTGGACAGGTGGAATCTGCAGAAAAGCGTTTGATTAGAAAATGTTGTAATGTGGGGGAGAGTGACACTGCTGGACTGTGCACTGCCCAAGAAAAAGCTGAAGTGTCATCCACATATGTAAGACAGCTCTAGAATTACTAACTGGAACCAGGATGGAGGGTACAGGAGAAAGAAAGGACTGTGCACATATGGGTGCTGGCTTGGAGAATTCTATACTGATGAACTCAAAGTGCCAAGGGTTTATGTTCCTCTCCAAATGAAGAATGAGGAGCTTTTACATCTTGTTTTTGTGGGAGGAGTTTGTTTGAATGAGTATGTTATACCATAAAGGAATAGCTTTATTAATGTTAAGGTTGCTTTGGATAATATGGCTTCATTTATAGACCTATTGGATGAAGAATAAGATTTCTTCAAGGACCCAAAGCTTAGTCATGGGTACAGACAACCTGAGAAAGCATTGCAAGACTGGAAAACCTAGAAAGCAATACAGGCAAACAATCCCAGAAAGTAACAATCCCAGACTACTTCATGCAGGCCAGGGTTCTTCTGAAATGTGGTCTCTTTAATGGGGAAGTTTGCTGTCACTCGCTGGGAGGGAAATACCAATGTACTGTCCTGGTGTCTCATTTTCAGAGAAGTCACAATTTATAATGACTTATGGAGGTCATTTAGTCCAGACTGTCATTTGAAGCAAGACTGTTGCCAAGATTGGATGAGGTAGGCTGTGGCTTTCTTCTGCCAAGTCTTGAAAATCTTCAAGAATGGAGATTCCACTACCCCATCCAGTTAACCAGCTCCGCTGCCACACTCTTCTCCCAGTCAAGACATTTGGTAGCCAGTATGCAGGCGTCAGATACAGATGCCAGAATCAGATCCCAAAATGCTAGGGAAAAGAAGTACATGGAAGAATGAAAACACTTCCCAGGCATGCTTTTCTAGTCAGTTCTGATATTTTTGAGCTGTGGCAGATTTGAAACTTTTACGTCTTGTTTGATGAACACTATGCCCTGGATATGTTGTTGGAATTTTAAAAATAATAGTTCTGAGAGTCTCAGAATTGTTTTTAATGTATTTAACAGTGCCAGTGATCCAAAGATACATGTAGTTGGACTTCAGATTCTCATTATCTAACTCGTTTTGAAAACAGGCTTTGCATGTCACGTTGCATTTGGGATCTGGAATTGAGACAAGTTGATACATGAACCGACAATTTCTTTGAGCATGTAGTTTTTTGCAGCATGAATTGAGTCACAAATTTGGTGGTATGTCTTTGTCTGGATAGATAGTGACAACTGCTAAAGGAAAGTAAATAAGCAATGCATAGTTCTTTTTCAAAGTCTGCAGTCTGCAAGAAACTGTTGACATACTTAGTCAATTAACTCCTTGGATGCTCCTGTGAAAATTAAAAAAGACAATATGATTCAGACATCTGTAACAAATCCATAACAAAGCAGTTGTTAAGTGGGTCTTTTACTGTCTGATCATATGTAATCTTTTTTTTTTTTCTTTTTTTAAGAGTTGGGTCATCTAATCGCAGTGAGAAAAGCTTCTGTTCTTCTTTGATGAGTTGTGTGTGTGAGTGTGCACTAACATTAATAAGTCCTGGGAATTCTGTAAGAGTGGAAGACTAATAATTATCTCTTTGCTGTCAGAGAGCCGGTCTAGTTGATGCTTGGTTTTTGCAATGTCTAATGTCAAGGTTCTATACCAGTAATTAGTACCAACACTTCCCACATACTGAATTTATGGCACTGTGACCACATTTTTACATATGTTGAGGGGATACTTCAGTAACCCTCTTAACATGAGGATATTAAGAGATATGCTATATTATCTCTCCCCAGAAATGTAGTTTGCTGCATTTTTGTTTTTTTGCTGTCTGGCAGCAAGTGTAATGAGATCAAATTGTATTATTCTGTAATGCTTTCCACCTAATTATACATGATATTTAAAAGGGCCTTGCCATGATACCAATGTAATGTGAAAATGCTAAATAACTTTTGTTGAAGACCTTTTTGACTGTTAGAAGATATTAACTGGCCAGAAAAAGGAAAAACACTGTCCTGGAGGCCTGCCAGAATGCAAGTAAGCTATTGATATTGCATCCTTGACCTTATGGTATTCTAGGAAAGGATGAACAAAGGAATTACTTTTTGTCATGAACTGGCACATGAGTAATAGATGCAAGTTAGATAAAAATAGTATTGGAAAAAAAAAAAAAAAAGCTACCTGGCAGCACTTTTAATAGGGTCCCAGGAAAAAAAAAACGATAATTTTTGACTGAACTAGAGGTAAAAGATTGTGAGAACTGATTCTGAAAAATGTCTGGTATAATTTTTCAACAGAGACACTGTCTGCAGCAAACATGTGCACATGACCAATCTTACCAGCAGTACCAATGTATGTTGCTACAGGTCAGATACTCAGCCCCTTTTCTGACTATAAACAATACATGACCCATAATTACTTACTCCTAAATGTCAGTATTACAGACCTTCCTCCTCTGTCCATTGCCATAATAACTGAGCTGCTTCTAGTTATTTTTAAACAGAAAATACAATAACTGCCTATACGTGAAGCTTGCTTAGTTTATAAGGGTTTATTTTTATTTATATGTAGAGAAGACCACACAATCTGTTTTAGCTCAGAATGAACTGTAAATAGTGGATCACTTCATATTCTTTTCTTTTTTTTCCTTTCACAGGATTGAAATCCTTAATCTTGGAGTAACTGTCAAACATTTTCTATACCTTGCATATATACATCTAGTGTTGGTAGGTGTGTATGGTGGATGGTATTTGTTGGGAGCTGTATTTACCAATGGGAGGGAATGTCTCCTGGATAGCTAAATCAACAAGTAGGAACATCTCATAGGAAAAATGGTAATGATTGTGAAATCAGCTCAGTTCAGTGAGGAACTAATGTAGTGGGGTGCTATTAGGAGAGGAATGGGTATGTTTGATCACAGTGTCTTATGCTCCCACATGAATTTTAAGGGAGAGATAGTATATATTAGGGCATTGTTTGGAGTTTCTGAATTGTGCTGTGTGGTGGGGATTTTTTTCCATGGCCCTGCTGGACCTTGTTCTTTCTCTGCCACCACCTCACTTCTGTGCAGTGGGAATTATGGCCTGAATTGTATCTGCAATGTTTTATGATGTATCCAAAGCCTGGTTAGACAAGCAGACTTCAGGCTAGCCACACATCGTGTGTATATGTTCTGCTGCCAGAGGTTTGGCAGGGTTTGGTAGCTCTGGTACTCTCCTTTATTTGTCTCTTTCACTGCACTGATGCCATGGAGTGCAGGTTCTTCAGGTCATTTCCATATTTTGATGACTATAAATACTTGTTGCTAGTGGCATTTATTTTCAGTCAGCTGTTTTTTATTTGAGTACTGGTGCTGGTTTGCCTCCCATTAACTTTGAGAAAGATTGGTGATTGTCAAGAATAAATATAAAAAAGATGTAGTTCTGAGCTTCTCTTCATATATTCCTGGTGCTTAAGCCCATGTGGTTTCACTGGCTTTCCCAGTGACTTCCTAGAAGTCATAAATAGTATTTGAGTGAGAGCTTTGGAGAGTGACGTTTAACATCTTATGTAAATGGTTAGTGCTTTATTATTCAGTGAAAGTGCCAAAAAGTAGCAGGAGATAAGGATTAAACTCATGGACCATCTCCAGTTCCAGAGTTAAAGTACAGACCTTAGAAATGTTTTTTTCATACCTTGTGATGAAAAGAGCTGATGTCTGTCTGGTTTGGTGACATTGATACAGCTTGTTCTCATGGGAAATAATCTCCCCAGCAGATCTGTAAGAAGGAGCCTGTATGCCTCTTCAGCTTAATATAGTCAGTGCTATGCAAAGATACAGAGATTACTGTAGGAGCTTCCAGTAAAGAAAATTTTGCTGTAGGGGTTTGAAACTCTTGCTGGAGAAGTACTGCCTGGGTGAATGCTGTGACTCACTGGGGCAATGAATCTTATTGAATATTTCAATTCATTTCTCCTGACATACCCTCCAGTTTTGGTACCTGACATTTAGCAGCATTTCCAGAGTAACTGGAGCACAAGCACCCTTCTTTATGTAGCTTGTACAATTTTACTGTAAAAGCTAAGGTGACTTTACTGAAGTTCATCTGCTGCCTTCTCTGGTGGCTGGGGAGATGCTTATAGAAATGCTCCTCATAGTTCTACTTCTGGCAAATCTCTATCTTATCACTAAGACCAGCACTATCTACTTTGAGTCATTAAACATGAGAGAAATCAACTCAGTATGAGGGCAGATTTGTAATATTGCTCCCAAGAAAGAATGGAAATAAGTAATTAAAAATGTCCATTTCTATCTCTATCCTTGCTAGGAGTGCAAGAGAGCATTTATTCTAGTAATTATTATCCTCTTGCACTTGCTACAATTATTAAGGTATGCAGTGTAGCTTTGGGGTGCCTGGCCAAAGCAGCTATTATTTTGATTAGATCCCTCAGCTAATACAGCTAGAGTAGAGGCTTGACCAACATAATAATCAAGAGAACAGAGTGACAGGACAAGAGAGAGGACCTGGCTGTTCTAGTGAAAGGGGTAGTATCAGGCCACCATTGTGGTGGACCTACTCTGGTAGAGGTTTGGGGAGTCTTGCAAGAGACTGACACATGATTTGTTGTATGGTACTGCTATCCCAAATATATGACTCCCAGTCTGTGTGTTCAGCAGAACTTCAAAAGGGAGTGTACTAAGTGGCAGTAAATTTAATACAATGCTTCCTGCTTTGAAGCTTAGATGAGCCTGTTGTAGGATTTCATTTTGCTTGGAAACTGATGGAGCAGGCTGTATTCCACAGTAAAGTGGAAGCAGCCAGAGTGGAAAAACAGATTGTAACAGCGACAAAGCAAATTGCGAAGAAGCCATTCAAGGGGTCAGAAGGAAGCTTTCTTTATCTAGGATGATTGAAAATTGTGACTAAAACGTTCCTGCCTGTCATTCCATGAGATTAAATTCTCTGATCCACTGTTCTTTTTTCTTCTTTTTTTTTTTTCTACTAGGTTATCTTATCTGTAGTATAGCTATCACTTTGACAGTTTAATTGTATGTGTCTCTTGACCTTGTTAATGATAGCCCTCCATAGGCCCACTCTTCCTTGCCTTGACCAGGTGGCCATATGGCTTCATTTTAACTTCCTCTAGGGAAGTGTTTCAAGTGAAAGTTCTTCTCCCAGGCAAGAAAAACTTTCTATAGTACAAGTCTCTCTCTCTATGGGTCTCCTATTTGTGACTTGAGTCTCCTGGGTCCCATTGTGACTCTGCACTTTCCTCATCCCAGTTTCCTCTTTGCAAATCTGCTTAAAGTCATGTGTGGAGTTTGCTGTAATCTTTCATTGCAGATTTATTTCCATGTTTGTCTCCTCACTCATAGGTTTTGTGACTTACAAGTTGGTCAGAACTTACCATGTTACCATGACATTGTGACTTCTTTTCTACAGTTCATCAAAGTACAGTAGCAGATGCTGGGAGCAGTGGAGAAGCTAAGGGTTTCCTCTGTCATAAAGAAAAGATGGCTTGTGAAGACTGAGAAGCATACCACAAATGGTTCACTTAAATCTTCCGACTTAATGCTGTCCATTAAATGTTTGAAATTGGAATCTCAAATTGCAGTCTGTTTTGCCAAAGCAACCTTGCAGAGGAAAATGTGACTTGTACTTTTAGCTCAGACAAGAAGAATGAATGCCAAATCCAAATTTCTTAGCTTAAACTTCTTTCATTTATGGCCTCAGAGACTCTGTTTCAGGGATTTGTTGTTCCAGAGAACACGGTTGAAATGGAAAGATGTATTTATGATTGGCATCAGCCTCATAATTGGGTGCTGTATCATTTGTCCTTTTTTCATCAAGGTAATAATCATAATTCTTTCTACCAAGAGTGCTCCCATGTCTCCATTGTGTCTGATCTTCTGTGCTTTATGTCTTGATCAGAATTACAATTTTCTCAAGGTAATTGTTTTCAGAAGGAAACTAATTGCATTGTGGGTTGATTGCATTATTGATAGCAGTCTGAAGTTGTACTTACATGTCAGACTGTTGTTCTACTGAGTTAATTGTAAAAAGGAGGACTTTTTGTTGCTCTGGTTATACATTTTGCGTATGTGAGTTAATGTGTTTTGTAGTTGGCTTGTTTATCTGACATGAATTGTAGAAGGTGCTGTAAGCATGC
Organism: Anseranas semipalmata; assembly: GCA_013399115.1. Lineage (NCBI taxonomy): Eukaryota > Metazoa > Chordata > Aves > Anseriformes > Anseranatidae > Anseranas > Anseranas semipalmata. The sequence goes on from VXAA01001324.1 coordinate 58,664, forward strand.
TCAAAACTGACATGTAGTGACAGTACACAAGATAAAAAGCTGGAAAAATAATTCAGTATGATCACGGAGTTCTTTGCCTCAGTCTTCACTGCCAGTCAGGCTTCCCAAGTCTTTTGTTTTCCTGAACCCGTAGATGGAGGCTGGGGGAGCAAAGTCCCAACCACTGTAAGTGAAGAGCAGGTTCGAGACCACCTGATGAAAATAAACACGTACAAGTCTATGGGGCCTGATGACATTCGTCCCAGGGTCCTGAAGGAATTGGCTGATGTAGTTGCCAAACCTCTCTCCATCATATTTGAAAAGTCCTGGCAGTCAGGTGAAGTCACTGGTGACTGGAAAAAGAGAAACATCACTCCCCTTTTTAAAAAGGGTAGAAAGGAGGACCCGGGGAACTACAGACCAGTGAGCCCCACCTCTGTGCCTGGCAAGATTATGGAAAAGATCCTCCTGGAAGCAGTGTCGAGGCATATGCAAGACAAGGAGGAGATCCATGACAGCCAGCATGGCTTCACCAAGGGTAAATCGTGCCTGACCAATCTGGTGGCTTTCTATGATGGAATGACTGCATCAGTTGACAAAGGAAGACCGATTGATGTCATGTACCTGGACTTCTGCAAGGCCTTTGACATGTTCCCATATGACATCCTGGTCTCCAAATTGGAGAGATATGGATTTGATGGGTGGACTATTCAGTGGATAGTGAATTGGCTTGAAGGTCTCACCCAGAGAGTGGGGATCAATGGATCTATGTCCAAGTGGAGGCCAGTGACAAGTGGTTTAGGGCAGGGGTCTGTCCTTGGACCAGTACTGTTTAATATCTTCATCAGTGACATAGACGGTGGGATCAAGTGCACCCTCAGCAAGTTTGCAGATGACACCAAGCTGAGTCGGTGCGGTTGATACGATAGAAGGAAGTGATGCCATCCAAAGGGACCTGGACAGGCTGGAGAAGTGGGCCCACGTGAACCTAATGAGGTTCAACAAGTCTAAATGCAGGGTGCTGCACCT
>VXAA01001324.1:59759-98018 GCA_013399115.1 Anseranas semipalmata
GCCCCCAGCACAAGAAGGATGCGGAGCTGTTAGAGCGGGTCCAGAGGAGGGCCAGAAGGATGATCAGAGGGCTGGAGCACCGCTCCTGTGAAGATAGGCTGGAAGAACTGGGGCTGTTCAGCCTACAGAAAAGAAGGCTCCAGGGTCACCTCATCACAGCCTTTCGATGCTTAAAGGGGTCTTATAAAAAGGATGGAGAAGGACTCTTTACTCAGGTAGATAACGATAGGACAATGGGGAATGGTTTTAAACTAAAAGAGGGGAGATTTAGATTAGAGGTTAGAAGGAAGTTTTTCACTCAGAGGGTAGTGAGGCACTGGAACAGGTTGCCCAGAGAGGTTGTGGATGCCCCATCCCTGGAGGTGTTCAAGACCAGATTAGATGAGGCCCTGAGCAACCTGATCTAGTGGGTGGCATCCCTGCCTATGGCAGGGGGGTTGGAACTAGATGATCCTTGAGGTCCCTTCCAACACAGGCCATTCTATGATTCTATGATTCTATGATTCTTGATAATATTTACATGTAAAATTGAAGCGCAGTGCTGAAAGAAATGAGAACTCTCTGTACAGAGTAGATTTGTGTATTTCTTGCCCAGACTTCTTTTTAGAAAGTAGTGAAGCAGTGGCAGTGGGGCACTATTGTCATGTCAGAATTACACAGATGAAAGTTTGGGACAAAAACAGTCATGTTCAGAATTTCAGCAAGCAGATCTCCATCAGCATAGTACATTTTTATCAAATATTTACTATTGTAATACAGTCAGTATCCTCAGAACAATATTGCAGAGATATACTTGTAGTAAATGTTCTTGTAGTCATGTGTTTTAGTCTTTTTAAATGTTCATTTTATGTAGGTGGAATGGAGGTAAATATAAATATCGAGTTTTATGGAGAAAAATATCATGAAAAAGGTCTTTTCCTGGATTGTCACCTAATCATAGAAGGAGCAACTTCTGATTCTTTTTCATATTCAAAATTTTTATATATTTTGAGGTAGCCATTGCAACATTTGTTTTTGTCTTCTTAACTGCACAGTCCAAAAGATTTTTGTCCATTGCCACTGCTTCACAGGTGCCTCTGTTAGGCCATGTCCTTGTCTGTGTCTGCAAATTTTTTTTTTCTTTCCAACGTCTCAGGTCTGCAGTTCACCTTTTGGCAAGTTCTGTGAAGTGTTGGAAAGTGTTTATTATATATTCTTTTCATTCATCACATGCGTTAAAATATTGCACATTAACCGTATTTGTGTTTTTTAGTGCGAGTTAGATGGAAGCTTGCTATATGGAAATAACGGCTCCCATCTGTTTTGGAATAAATTAGTTGTCATAGTGTCTTTACAAGGTGAACACTTGTCATAGACATCCTTCTGTTTCTGACTTGATTATATTTCTGACTTGACCACTTTGGTTTTCAGAGAACTTGAAAACTGCTGAAGAATGACCTTACAGACTCCATTATTAATCTCACGTACATAAAGGAATGGTTTTCAGAGAAAGTGTTCAGCACTCTGCTCAATAAACTGAAGCACAGAACATATGTGTTCTACTTTATCTTCTTCCTTTGGTTTGTATTTTGATAGAAATTGATAAAATTTTGCAGAAGCAGTTGAACCAGGTTGTCTAATATTTTGCACCAAATTAAATACTAAAATAATTGCATTCACATCCACACACATATATTCTCCTCTCCCAGGCCCATTTGAAGTCTGCTTTTAGTAGAATATTTGTGTATAAATTGGGTCTACTCTTAATTCCTTTATGAGAACAGGGTCTGAGAAGAAGCGTGGTGGTTTCTGGGAGTGTGGGAGGGTCAGCAGATACCCAACAGCTGCTGTTGAAAGGATCCTAACACCATGCAGAAATCACCTTCAATGCAAATGATCTCTTATCTCTCAACAGTATTCCAGTGAGCCCAGCAAAAAAACTTTGGCTACCAGCAGTAAGTGACTGCACTGTGACAGAGCTGGTAGCTGAAGTGAATTGTTTTTTTTTTTTTTAAACAAAAAAAAAGATGACCAAGCTTTTTCTGGCAGTCTGGATGAATGGAAAGCTCTGGCTAGACAGGAAGGTTGCTCTTTTTAACCCTTTAAAATGCCCTTTAATTAGTGGCAGTGACCCTAAGTGAACTGGTTCTGATCTATTGAGAGATTTACTTCTCTAATCTCTTTAAGATTTGTTTCTGTTTTCACAATAGGAAAACTACAGCTGTGTTATTCTTCTTTTCTGTTCTTCACCTTTCACTACCTGCTGCCACTCTGTGAATCCAGAAATATTATGGGTGGTAGAGTTCCACACCACCCCTCTAGCACACAATTTCATCTCCATGTTGTAAACTAGTTATCTGAGGGGGGAAAAAAAATCCATCTTTTACAAGTCTCTCAAAATTATTCTGGTCACTTGAGAGTAGAAAAGATCAAGATACATTGGCTTTTGGGGAGATATGGTGACAAAAGTACATTCAATTAAATTGTAAGTCACCAAATTAAGATACGTGATCAAGCAGCGTGGAGTCAAATGCAGTTCAGTGTTGATAAATATAAAGTGGTAATCACTAAGGAAAAAACACTTGATTAACTCTTCATTGCGGCCTGATTTTGAATTAGCTGGATGCACTTAAGACATCTTCCTTTTTTTTTAAGCCACTAACTGTTTATCCTTGCATGCTAATTAGTGAAAGCTTCTGCTTAATATGGAACAGCATACAAAACAAATAAATGTTGGTTTATATGAGGAGCAGGTTTGAAAAAATGATAGTAAAATGTAATTTCAGTATAGATATGAGTGATGTGCCACACCAGCTTTATGGGTAACATATTCTGGTTGCACTGCTTTCACAAGGCTGCAGATAAAATGGAGGAGACTTTTAGACTTATGAAATGGTATTTGAAACATAGGAAAAGGAAGAAAACAATAATAGTTTTCTTTTCAAAATTAAATCTCCAAAAGTAGTCAGTGGTGGAAGTTTACACTGGCAGAGTGTAGACTGAATAAAGAGCCCATACAAGTTTAGCTTTTCTCAAGGTATGATGATAAAGGGACTTCAGTCAAATTGTAAGGCAACAAAAAAAAAAACTAGTACTCAGTATTTTTTCTATTGCGGTGCAGTATTTATGTATGGAGTAAATGTACTGGTATAAGTTACCAGTTAGGACAGAAGCTTATTAGGAGTAAATTGAAGAATTAAATCAGTATATACAGCTACCAAGAATATCAATGTATACAGCTGCACCCACAGCTTCATTAGACACAATTAACAGAAACTTGCCATGAGAATTCCACGAAGAGACTTTGTGATTTCTTTGGCATTTTTGGAGGAAAGCCACAGGACTTCTGTAGGTTGGTCTAGAAATATCTGTGTGGTACAGATCTCCTTACTTAAAATAGGAAGCAAGAGATTGGAATGAGAGAGTCAACAAAAGGAGCTTTTTCTCCATGCCTCCATTCTTTCTACTTGCATTTTTTCTCCTATTTCTACTTATATTTCTTCTATTGGTGGGAAATAGTTATATGCTGTTCTTAGCAAGAAACAACTATTAGGAGCTTGGCTGTCAGTTCTGCAAGTACACTGAGCCCTTGCTTATGAGACATGCCATGACTAGGGAAAACAGAAAGCCAAATTACTAGTTGATGTAGTTAGGGGGGATCAGTACTGGATAATACCAAGTGTTGGAATCCTATCAACTTGAGGGTATGTCTGTATTGGGTTTATGTGGCAAGGGTTTGGTAGCAGGGAGGCTGCAGGGATGGTCTCTGTGAGCAGAGCCCAGAAGCTGCCCCCTGTCAGATCAGAGGCAGCTCCAGCCAGCTCCAAAATGGATCCGCTGCTGGCCAGAGCCGAGCCAGTGAGTGACGCTGGTTGGGCCTCTGTGAGCAGATTTTAGAAAAGAAAAATCTGCTGCACACGAGCAGCTGGGAGAAAATAGTGAAAAAATGTGAGAGAAACAGCCCTGCAGGCACCCAGGTCAGTGCAGAAGGAGGGCAGGAGGGGCTCCAGGCACCGCAGCAGAAGTTCCCCTGTGGCCCGGGGAGCGGCCCATGGTGGAGCAGGCCGTCCCCCTGCAGCCCATGGGTACCACACGGAGCAGATCTCCACGCTGCAGCCATGGAGGAGCCCCCATGGAGCAGGTGGATGTGGCCTGAAGGAGGCTGCGGCCCATGGGAGCCCCCGCAGGAGCAGGCCCCGGGCCGCAGCTGCAGCCCGTGGAGAGGAGCCCACGCAGGAGCAGGAGGCCTGGCGGGAGCTGCCGCCCGTGGGGGAGCCATGTTGGAGCAGTTTGGTCCTGAGGGATGGGCCCCGTGGTACGGACCCATATGGGAGCAGTTCTGGAAGAGCTGCAGCCTGTGGGAAGCCCACGCAGGATCAGTTCAGGAAGGACGGCATCCCGTGGGAGGGACCCCACACTGGGGTGAGATCCCAGCAGGAGAAGAGAGTGACCATGAAGGAGCGGCAGAGGCAAAGCGTTACGGACTGATCACAAGCCCCATTCCCCGTTCCCCTGCGCTGCTGGGGAGGAGGAGGCAGAAGATGGGGGAAGGTGTTTTTAGTTTGCTTGTAGTTCTCACTGCTATAGTCTATTATCAATAGGTAATAAATAAGATTAATATCCCTTATACTGAGTCTGCTTTGCCTGTGATGGTAATTGGTGAGTGATACGCCTGTCCTTATCTAAACCCACACATATTTTTCATCATATTTTCTCCCTAACCTTTTGAGGAGAGGAAGTGAGAAAGTGGTGTGGTGCAGCTTAGCTACCTACTGGTGTGAAACTTCTCAGGTGACCAAGTTACTTGACTTTATATTTGCTCCATTTTATCTAAATAACTATCTTTGGATTATCTGTCCATGTCTTGTTTGCCAATGGAATGTGGGTTAGTATTGCTTCTTTAGCTTCTATTTACACAGTTGTATCTTGATTTATAATAAATAAATATTAATGTCACATAAACAGAGAAGAATAGACTGAGTCTGACAACAATGTATGCATTATTATTACAGAAACTTTGTATCAAGTTGACTTGGTTTTGTCAGACACCAATAGCCTGGGGGTGATGTCATCAGAGCTGTCCATGTTGTTTTGTTTGGAAGGCGTCATTCGGGATGACTTCAATGAAACAGAACTTTCCCACAGTGCTAATTTACCCCTGAATAGGTGTATTGTGGTTTTGGATGATAGAATGTAGGTATGTGTGTAAGTATTGGTAGAATGAAACTCATTTTAGATCTGGTATTCTCTCAGACTGTTAGTCTCCCATTTTCAGAAAAACAAAATCCTTTTTCATGCCACTTCTTTTAAGGAGAGGATGGGGAGAGGGATCTGAGTTCCATGCCCATCCCTCAGTTGATTTTCACAAGAATATAGTTGGCTTCATTAGAAGTGAGGCTTTTAAAGCTCCTTTGAAAGTAATGCTCCTAAATCAAAACCAGATGTGCCAATGATGTGTATTTCCATTCTACTTTTCTTTCTCTGTCTCATCTACCCCTGCCCGAATGAACAAAAATAATTTTCTTTGGGAATGGTAATCTTTCTGACTTCTTTGGGGTTATTTACACCATTTGTAAGGATCCTTCAGTAAGGCTGTTAAGTTTATGCTTAAATTACCTTGCTTAATTGAATTTGGGTACCTTTATAAAAATTAAAGCATAAACATGAGCTTTTTCAAAATCACCTCTGTCTCTAGCATTTTGTTCTGAATCCAAACATCCATTTTCCGATGTATTTGCAGATGTGTCTTACTTTCTTAATCATTTGCTCTGTTTTGCAAGAAACATCTTCCCATCTCCCTCCCACCATTTTACAACCTTAGAAAGGTTTTGCTGTCCTGCAGGGACCCAGTCAGCTGGGTTCCTCCCCATCCCTGGTGCTTCTCTCATTCACACTCCAATCCCGCTATCATATTTGACTTCTGTTTATCTTCTTTTTCCAAGAAGTTGGGTGTGTTCTAAATATTGCTGACATTTCACTTAGATTTGTTTTAGAATCTTCCCATGCTATTGATATGACCATGGTCCAAGACCCAGTTATCTCAGGCCTTGACAACTGTATTTTTTATTTTTTCCTTGGCCTCTCATGATCCTTTGTCCCCATTCTATTATCTTTCACGTAGAGTCTTCATTTCTTGCAGTCAGCTGTAAATATGTTCCTGGAATCTTTTTCCTAGTTTCTGGTCTCTGTCTGCATCACATATCTTCACCTTTCAAGACTTAACACATCAATGCTTATCTCTCAAATATGTGCTTCTTCCCATCTCCCTTGCTCATGCCAAGCTCTGCTCTGCTCCGCTCATGCTGGCAGAATTGCCAGCATGGTGTGCTGTGCCATTTTTCCAGTTTCTCCCAAAGCTTGACTCATATCTTCCTTCACAACAGCTTGGGTTCCTAGGTATGAATCAACTCATAATCTTATGATTGCATCTTATTATTTTTCCCCACAGTCTTCCAACGCTGATGCTTTTTCAATTTGTTTAGCAGTCATTTTTAAAGACAAAACCGTTTGAGTGTAAATATTAAGTTTTTGAAGTAAATCTCCCCCAAACCTTTTCTCTTTACAAAAAATCACTTCTGAAAGGAGTTGAGAGATAAATCAACAGTTAGAAATGCAACTTCATTCCTATGAAGGGGAAGAGAACGGGGTTAGAGAAACTTGATTTGTTATCATCTGTCTCGAGACCTGAATCAGTTGTAAAACACCTTGCATATTGATCTAGGCAAATAACCATGCTGTAGCTTTGTACTCATTATAGTTGAATTCTTTGTTTCAGAAAACCTCATCAGTATTCTTGCTCTCTAACGATATCTCTTTTGCTTGTTGGTAGTTTGGAAAACACAAATATTTTAAATTTGGCTTATATGCTGGCTATAGATACTTAGACTAGTTTGTTCTAGCAAATTGTTTTATCTGCTAAAGTTTCTTATGACAGATTTTGAATAATTTTGCTAAATGAAAGCATGTAATTTCACAATGATGTTTTGAGTGGAAGCTTTTATTTATATACTGAGAAACTCAACATTACGATGCCTTAATCTTCCTTTATGATTCTTCAACAGACTTTTTTATTATACAGTGTCGTATTTACATGATGAATTCTCTAAGTAAAGTCTTTCATATCTCTGCATCAGGGAAAACTTCTAATAGCTCAGACTACTTCTAAATTAGATTCAATAAATAAATATGTGAAAGAAGTAGGTGGTTAGTGCTGCAGCAGTCCTGCTAATTGAACAAATCTAAACACCAGTGTGCTAGATAAAAATGAGAAATCTTACTTTTCATTACCTGTACCCCTGTGTTAAAGTAAATATCTCAAACACAACTCCTTTCTTTCCTGAATACTCTGTTTCATGTTCATCTGTTTGCTTTTTCAAATACTTGTCAGATAAGCTAGAATTCTGTCAGTTTACTAGTTCCCATTTCTAGTAGTAAATTATGTAGATAGTGTGGCTTTAACTCATGTTTGATTAGATGCTGTATGTTTTTAAATTAATTTCTCTCTAAGCTCTTTGCAAGGAATACTAACCCACTGCAGAGAGGTTACAGTACTATGGACTTTGTCTGTTCTGCCTTAATGATACAAGGGAATAGTTGAGCAAGAATAAATGAGGTACTTTTGGTGGGTAAAAATGTGAGCTGACTGTCAGTGTGAGATTGGTTCTAGGAGCAGTTAGCCAGCAGTAATAGGGCACACTTGAGTAATTGAATTTGCATAACAAGGCTTGCTGAAGAGATCTGACAGGCGCAGAGATTTGTCTGGCTGGAGATCTCCAGATGGACGTGACCACACAGCAGCTGGGTGGCACGTTTCTCAGCATGGTCAGCAACACCCAGACTGTCAGCTGGCCCCTGCAATTGCAAAGCCCTGGCAGGCCAGCTGGTGGCTTCTGACAGCCAGTGGCCCCGTTAGAGAATCTTTTCATTCTGCCTGTCAGGGTACAGGACCTGCAGGGACCAGTGGTAAGATGTAACAAGTCACCAGTGAGAGTTGTTAAGATGCTTCAGAAACCTGCTTCTGTTAAATAGCTGCTGCTTTACCGCTGAGAGCAAACCTTCTGAAAGCTTTTTCCATCCTTTAACAAGGACAGGACGAACCTGTTCTCCAGCATTTTGTTTTGAAATCTATCACTTGGTGTTAGTTTCTACATGTTTAGTTTCAATACCAATATTTATGCATCTAACCAAGCATGCCCAGTCAGTGACAGAAATGCATTTTTATGGGCTTAATACATTTGTAAGACAAAGTGCTGGAGCTTTTTTTCCTCCTGTATTCCTTCCATCTGAACTAATATTGCTGTATTCTAGATTTAGCATGTTCAGTTAAAGGGAGCAGTTTATGGAAATACACTGTAAAGGAAAGTGTTACTAACAATCCAGGCAACAACTAGCATACTTGAATAGTGTGCACAAATATTCAGTATAGGTAGGAAAAGAATATGCATAACACTAGAAATCTCTTCCTCAGTCATCCTCCAAGAAATTATGTAAAAAAAGCAACCCTATCCCTTTATTGTTCCAAGTTGCTTAGTTCTAATGTTCCTGAGCCCCAGGCTCTCAGCATTAAGCTATTGAATTTAAACTCTGTCCCTCCTCTCACACTTAGGAAAGTTCCTGTTCACCAGGAGTTTAGAGTCCAGGTTATTCCACTCCCAAAATAGTAACAAAACCACTAACAAGAGCTGTGCGCTCTCATCAGCTTATTCTTTCTGTCCCCGTTGATGTTACATTCCCTGTTTACAAGGTGCCATGGTTGAAAGAAGTAGGTGCTGCTAACATACAGGCTAGTGATTTGGGCAGTCCCTTTTTTGATGTATGCAAACCCCCACAAACTGAGGGAACTAAGAATAGTTTTTTATTGGATATAGTATCCCTAAATGTCCTAATTTCTTAAGGATCTTCTTGCTTTACCAAGTTTATTCATTTACTTTCTTTTGGGAAGGCTGGAGGAGAGATCAGTTTCCTACTGTTCTTCTGTTTCCTACTGTATTGGTGTCTGGATTAGCAAAATGAGGCGGTCACCCATAGACTTCTGACAAACCACTAGCCCTAACTTCTACCTTTTTTCTGAAAAATAACATGTCAAAATTGGACATTAGTCTCTTCCTTCTTACTGTGTTCTCTCTTTTTACTGGAGAGTAATTCTTAGCTTTTGTAAACATGACAAGTAGATCCTGCCACCATCTTTTCTGCCTTTGTCACTCGATTAGTACTGTGACTTATGATTATGACTTAACTTATCACAACCTTTGTGCACCTCCTACCGTGCACCTCTGAAAACTTCAGTACCCTTAACGGGCATGCCTAATTCTGCTGTAGCCGTGCTCTGTTAGCCATCTCAGGTCGGGGCAACCTGGCTGTAGGTTCCCCACCCACTTGGTAATTTGAAGGTAACAGGCACTCCCACAAGGCTCCTTCACAAGTTTAGTGGTTCATATCCCAGCAGCTGGGCTGGGATTCCCTCTCTGGACTTCTGCACCCTGGCTTTAGTCAGGCTAGAGCCTGTCTTTGATGAAGGAGGATGTTGGACCCAACTGAGTTCAGGACACCAGTAAGCAGGAAAGGCCTCCTTGCACACGGAGGACTATGTATTGGCAAGAGCAGTGTGAAACAGCCTTGTGAACCATCCCATTCAAACAGTTTTTTGAGTCTGCTCTAGCCCATTAATTTAATGCTGGGTCCCTCTTTCACTTCTCTGTAGGCTAGCTGGAATTCCCTGCCTGAACTTTAACAGGTTGGTGCCCTCCTGGCAGCATCTGGAATCAACTGTATGATGGATGTCCTGTTGTAATTTATCTGTTTAATCCGTCTTGTTCTGTTGCAAGATGTATGTGTTCCCTTTTGTCTCAAGAATACATAGTCTAGACTATTAAAATAAGATAAAAAACTTTAGAATTTTTTTTGGGGGGTGTCCTTTTATCAAGAGCATTTTGATGGCATCTCACAGACAGTCCAGAAAGGCTTCTCTGTTTTAAAAGAACCCAAAGGAATGGAGAATGTATAAGAGAAATTTGTCAAAATAAAGACGACTCTGTTTTATAGTCTTTAGACATACTTAGTTATGTTTCTTATTGACTGCATGCTTAGTATGCAATAAGTAATTTACAAAAAGTTTCACTTTGAAAGAAGTGGAGTAGTGTCATTAAGCCTTTTAATTCATTTTATATCCATGAGAGAAGGCTGAAATAAGAAGTTACAATTTTTGTTGAATCCTGTGATGCTGCAACATAAAATTTGCAAGGTTTGGCTGGTAGAATGGTAACCCCAAAATATTTCTGTTCAAACAGCAATGATGACTGAGTAAATCACTGGTTTGTGTCCACCAGATTAAAAAAAAAAAAAAAGCAAAAGCATATAGAAAACATACGTGGCAGAACTGTCTTCCCTTGCCACCTTAAGTTTTTGTTACATATACTGTTTTGGGATGGGGAAATGTTTTAAGTCTGATGTGTATATATTCCCTGTTAAGTCTATATGCTAAATAAACAAAACCCTTTGAGTGCACTCTTATCTGATTCTGGAATTGTCCTTTTTAGGTAATTTATCATTTTTTTTGTGTGTGTGAATTTAAGTATAATATTGAGAAATACTGTTGATTGAACAGGTTTTCCTCCCACAGTCATGTAAATATCGAAACACTGAACAGCTACCTCAAGAAGGGAGATTTGGCAATATTTTGAAATGCTTACATAATCATTTTACTGTTTCATACGTTGAGTTCTAGCTAACCCTTGATACAAGATGTAAACAAAAACTTTTTAAAAGAAAGTGCTGCATCTTTGCTTTCTGATCCATTTGCTTTCCTATTTTTGTATGTATTTTGCACAAAGAAGCGAGGAGTTTTACTTGAGATGGCTACACAGAGGCAAGGAATGTAGTCTGACAAACTGCTCCACAAAAATCAAGAGCAATTGTTAAAATGCAAAAGTATGCCTTATATGTTTAGCCAAAAGTGATTAAGGAATTGGCACTTCAAATGTAGCCGGCATGATTAGCTTCCCTGATAAAAGTGTGATGTCAGTTTGTGTTTAGCAGATCTGATTATTGTCTCCGTATTGTCTGTGCCAGTGCTAGTAATTTCTGATGTTGGTGCTTTACTTTTATGCCAGTTGCTCAGTAGCTGGTTCGTGCATTTAATTTCTGATGTCATTTTGAATACTCAGTTCCAATTTGGAGCAGTAATTTACTTAAATATATATACAATTAAATATGCTTTGTAAGTTTCTCAATAAACAGCTCTCCTTTCTCTTCCTTCTTCCCCCACTTTCCAGGAAAAAGGAGATGCAGGTGTCATCAAAGTCTCTTTGTTGAGATTTGAGTGCAGAGAACACAGACTGACTTCCAGCTAAGAATCTGGATATTTAGCCAAAAAAAGATCACATTCAGTACTGCCATGATCAGATTTCTGTATTATCCCTACTAAAGCACCCACTGAACAGTAGTATGTTCATAAATAAGGGACACAGTGGGAGCCAGAGCCATGCTCATATATGTTCTCTCTCCTGTTAGGCTAAGAGAGGTGACAGTACAAAAATTAGGAAGTCTTTGCAGTTTGAGGGTGTTTGTTAGAATGAAGTTTCTATTCAACAAAGTCTCACAAGTTGCTATAGTTCGCCTGTTCTTCCCAGTTTCCTTATTATTCTTTGTGGATGAAAGGCCAAATCTCTGACTGGGCTACATTTGGGGGCAAGAAAAAGTGTATGTATCATGCAAGTCTTACTAGTTATCAGGTTGTTCTTCTCAACATGTGGCTTTTGTAATGAATTGTTATTTATTTAGATTTTGATGCTAATATTCTTTCTCCCTTCTCTTAAGAAGAAATGTTTCTGTGCCCTCACTGGCTGCCTTTGCCTTGTTGCGTGGACTGCTCTGAGTAATAACAATTAAATCTTGCCCACTATTAAATTTTCCATGCTTAATGTATCTGATTTTTTTGTAGCAGATTTATGTACTTAGGTTTTTTTTCCTCTCATTTACTGTTGCTGAGGTTGCTTCACATGGATTATGTTTTTATTTCATAGTTACAGCTTTTGTTTTCATATGATATAAATCAATTAGAGATTCCATATTCCAGATTGATCATTGTCCTTATCTTTATTTTCATCATCTGTGAGTATGCATATGTGCAAATGTACATGCAGCCATCACCACCAATTGAAAACTGGTCTCTCATCTGTTCCTTTAGACTTTCACTGTTCTTTTAATTTTATTTAGGAACAGTCATTGCTCTACTGAATCTCGACTTCATTTTTGGTCCTTGCTTTCAACTGTGTTCCTAGACAGGATGCAGTTATGTCCTCCATCCTTGTAAATTAAGACCCAACCTTGCCTCCCCACCTCTGTCTAGATGAAACTCTCCTGGAAACTGTAGTTACCCTTTGTTACCTTCGCGCTCTTCTGCTGGACTTGGTTGTATCACACAGCTGGCTGGAACTGGGAAAAACTAGTCTCCACTCCCTCATTCCTCTGCCTCTCCAAGAGGCAAAAGTAGTGAAAATGGTGTTTACTCAAACAGAACAGAAACAACTAAAACAGGGTCTTTAAAGGGCCTTGTAGAATGAGTGGGCAGTGAGGAACCACAGAGATAAAAAAGCTTTGGACAGCAGAAGAGAGCTACGGAGCTTTATAACAGCAGAAGATGCAATCTAACTGCACGAGCAGTAGGTGGGCTGATCTGCAGTGGAGGAAGAGGGGCCCCATGACCATGAAGATGCTCATCAGCTACAGATAAGGGAGAGGATTCTGGACATCCTAGCAAACAATCTGTGTTTGATGGAGACCCAAACACAGCATCTCGGTGCTAACCCTTCTTATTGCTAGGTCTGATGTTTCCAAGAGTGAGTACACCATGGCCGTCCTATTGTATGGCAAACTCCTCTTTCTCACTGTAAGTTTGGAGGAGGGGTGCAGAAGAGGTTTTAAACTTCTGTCAGATACTCTTACCCATTTGGGCACGCTGCAGCTAGCAGTATTTGCAGCTACATAGGACAGCTTTTGTAAAACAAGCCAACACTTACTAGTCAACTGGCATACAAGAACTTTTTGGTTTCTGAATGGAAAAGCGAAGCTTAAACATATGTCTGTGTTGGCAGCATAAATTACTTTCCTGCGTAAGTGTCCAGAATTCCTTTATCCCTTCTTTACATTTCCAGCAGAGCTCTTAACTGGGAGTTCAGACATCAGGGTTCTTGTTTTGTCCAAGTTTTAGTCAAGTCAGTTTGACATGTTCTTCTTTCCTTGGCTGCCAGTAGTTACAAGTTAATACTTGGAATGATCAGTCTCTTGTCTCACCCACGGTCATTCCATTCATATGTGGACACTTTGGGGGATTTCAGTCCCAGTTCTTTTCCAGTCCCTTGTCCTGAAAATCCCTTAACCCTTTCAGTACCAGCTGACAACAATACAAAGTGAGAGGTGAAACAATTTTCTTTCATTATTTTAATAATAACTGCAGCAGTTTTCACCTATTTTGCACTATCATGTTTTAACAATAAACTATAGTAGTTACTATACTTGTGTAAGTTAATATAATTTTACATAAATAAATGCCACGTAGTCCTACCAGCTTCAGTCTGGGTTATTTATGTACTGCTTACCTTTTTTTTGAGGTACTTATGTACCTCAAAAGCTGCCTTAAAAGTTCTTTTTTTTCTTTTTTTTTTTTAATCAGACTCCTGACCAGGTTAAATTAGAAAGAAATGTGGAGAAGATACAGCAAAATTGCACTAACCTCATTGTGATTAGTGAAAGTGTTTTTTTGTTTGTTTGTTGTTTTTTTTTTTTTCTTGTTTTCATGGTTTATTCTCCATGGAGAATAGATAAATTTATAATAATTGTGTTCAGTGGGGCTGTATCATGATGTTGAATTATATAAGGAAAAATCTTCATTGTAAATGTAATAAAGTATGCTGGTTTCTTTTTCCCCTTAGATTCATGATATAACTGACACAAGTTTCTAATCTACTTGAAGCATATTGGTCTTATTAGGCTAAGGTAGCTTGCTTCTACGAGCCATGCAGCATCACTCATACAAACTGTTTCTGTTTACAGATCGGTATTTTTATTGCCTTGTTGACCTTAGAAAAGCAAGAACAATTTCTGATCATTTCCTGATATGAATTGACAGTAGCAAGTCCTACGCTAGCATATTCTAATTTTCTTCTTATTTGTATCAACCTGGGGTTTGTATTTGGACAGCCATTTTGAAATGTTTCACTGTACGTCAAAATAATAGGTCCTAATGGATTGCTTCCTGCTTGACTACACAAAAGTATTTCTTAAAAAAGAAAAAATCGTGCCTTAGCAAATGTAAAAGAAACAGTAGACTAGAATAAAGTAGATTTTCTATTAATGGCTTTGCTTTATCAGGTATTTATATTCTCTGTATGATTTTATTATATATGAAATTCTGGCAATAAGGTAGCTTTTGCTCTCTGAGGTCAGTAGTGTTCATATTAATCAGGCTGACATTTCATGCCGGTGGGTCATGAACTGTTGATAATAGCATTAAATGGTGATTCACTTGCTGCGGGGAGCACAGCTCATTATCCAGTCACTATATTAAATCATCGCCACAAACAGCTAGAATCTAGCGTGTGCACACATGACCATGCACACACACACTCGTGCATGGGAAAATCAGAGGTGGGATCTCTATCCTGCAGCTATCCATTTCTCTGTTTATTGCAATTGTTAAAGCCGTTTCCAGCATACCGGGATGATAGACTTCACCTCATTTGAGAGACTGGAGTAGTTCTCTCTGAAAAATCTGTTTGTGTATGAAACAGGACTATGCAGTTTATTTTCTAGCTTCTCTCTGATAAGAGGACATTATTTTTGTAGCCAGTTCTGTGTTAGACAAAAACAAAGAAAAATACATGCACGCCGCTTCTAAAATGTTAGTGTTGGAAAACAGAACAAGATGCAAAATGAAAACAATTGAAATCTTAATTGCTTGAATTTCCTGAATATGGATTTTTGTTTAACACTGTGTTTGAGTGACTTCTATATTAGTTTCAGATGTGCTACTTCCTGTTAAAAAATCTGGATTAAAAAAAATTAGCCACTGTCCTATTGCAAGAAAAAGCATATATATCATAATGGAAAAACTTAAAATAGAAGACTGCCTAAATAGCTTAACAGTGGATTCATTATGTCGAGTGAGGGGAAATTCGACTCTCTAACGCTTAAAAGATTTTGCAGTTAAATGCAAATCTTGCTGAAAATTAAGTTGTATCCTTTTAAAATGAAATTTGAGTTAAAAGTATCACAAGGCATCTGTTCAGCAATTAGTAGGAAACATAGGGCTTTTTTTCTCTATCTGGAACAGAGAACTGGGGAGTTTTCAGCTTCCCTGTCCTCTGCCCTCTCCATCTGAGCCAGTATAATTTGTTTTAGTGCAAAAGTGACTGTTCAAAGGCTGTGCTCAGAGGCGCTTCACTTTCAGATACAACGGCTTGCTCAAAATGTGAGCGTCTCAAGGTCTCTGTAACACTGGAGGAGTGGTTTTGTTGTTGTTTTTATAGTTCTGGAAAACATTAAGTTTAATCAGTATATACAAATTAATTAGCACGAAAACTGTGTTAACCTCAGTATTAACTTTAAAGCTAAGAAGTTTTTTATTTCTTAAGTATATGTACATTTATATATACTTAACTGTACACATTTATAACTGGTTGCAGAAAGGAAAACCTTTTTTTGAAACAATTAGCACACTGTAGACTTTAAGAGAAGTGAAAAAGGAATGATCAAGGGAAATTTTAAATTGCTCAAATTGCCTTTTTTGTTTGTTTGTTTGTTTTTGGTTTTGTTTTTAGGTTAAATAGTAGCTAGTAGCAGTTAAGAGAAACAAGACAGCATGAAAAGCCTGTGGGCCACTAGAGGTCACTGTTTGGTAATCAACTTCTAATGAACCAGAACTGTCAGGAAGGCCAATAAATTACACTGTGGATTTTTCTAATTATGAATTCCTATTTAATCATTCAATGACAAGTTAACTGTGGCGGTGGTTCTATGTACTTTGCATACACAGTTATGTTAATGTACTATTATATTTCTTAGGATGGAGGTCCTCCATCATTAGAGCAGTTCATTACCAAAGACTCTCTTATCTAATCATAATTACTGATTATGAGGAATAATTAACTTTGTTACCCTCTTGATTCTTTTCATAGGCAAAATGCAGTCTTTTTCTTTTCATTTTTTTATGGAAAACCAGGGCATGTGTTGACTTTAGATATCTTTACATTAAAGAAAAAAGGTTAATTTGTTTGTGTGCAAAATTGCTTAAGTTGTAGTGTTGGAATAGTTATAGTTAGTTGTGAAAAAAAGAGGTTCAAGAATTATTTTCTAATGAAAATAGAATTCTATTTCCATATTTTCTAATTTTTCTCAGCTTTCTTTAAGCTGTCACTTAGTACCATTAAATGTGAAAATGTGTTTTGTTTCATGAAAGTGCAGCATTTAGAGCATGTAAAGATTTGTAAATTTAAACCATATGATTGCATATTTGTCCTTCCTGAAACAATAAAAGTAATAATAAAAATACTATCTCTTTTTAAAGGTATTTCCATATTAAACTTAGACTTAGTGTGATGTAAAGAAGTATGATTTTAAATTACATGTTTTGAACTCATTGGGTATGAGACATCAAATAAATTTGAGAACGTTGAATAGTACATTACAATTTAGGCTGGAGGGCAATGCTAAATCCAGTTCTATGGAAGAGATATATTTTCTGTTTTGCAAAGGAGTAATAATAGAATTATGTGCAGAGGGTTCCTAAACAGGAAATAGATATGAGAACAGCCTTATAATGAAGGATGCCTTAAACGGAAGGTCTGGATCATTCTAATTTTGTCTGCTTTTTTAGCAGTTGTTGTCATCTTGCATATTCTACTTTGCTTTTTTAGCGCTGAATAAAAGCTCCTAGAATTAACCATGAATATGCTGAAATTAGGCAGCAGAAAATGCTTTGTTACTTTATGGATATAAAGTTAGGCTTGCTTAAAAATAAGCATATATTTTAAAGGAGAAACTGAAAGACAGAAGACGTGGACTCTTTACTGTATCCTGCTGCAAGATTCAATGACAAAGTGGTTGCAGAAAGGACAGCCGCCTCTAAAGCAATGCACTGTGGTGGTAGTTCACCTGACTGAAAAAATTCTTGGTCCTCATACCACTCATAACACTTCAAGGGACAAAGTTCAAAAGTTTGTTCATAAATGTTCAGTGCAGTCTTCGGTCCTATTATATTTTTAAGCATTTCTTTCCAATTTCAGTTGGTAAAACTGTGTCAGTTGTCCTGTCACAGGCTGTACCCTAAATAGGCAAAATTAAAACTCAAAGCTGGGCAAGTCTCCAGCAGAAAATGCTGAATTCTTTTAAAATAACGTGTCTGACACTTTGTCCTGACTGTATGTTGTTGCCTATTTTAATTTAGAATTTCATTAGATTGCTGCTATTATATACTAGATACATTTTAAATGTTGTAAATGTAAATGCGCTCCTACTGCTCGGGGTTGGCATTGCTGCATCTCCAACTCTGAGATAACCCAGAAATCCTTAGGAATCAGTATGCTATGCTGTTCCACCCCCATTTTAATGCTTTTTGTTTTATTTTTTTTTCTGTGCTTACAATGTTCTTATTTTAATATATAACAGGAAAGGACTAATGAATGCATCAACAGAAATTTATCTGCATGACTTTAGGCTTCTGGAGCTGGCTTTCTTAAAAGAGAGCCTTTTACTAAGCACAGCACTTGAACCCATACCTGTTGAGCAATGCAATTTAAATACATACCTCAGTGTGATTTTATTTTTTTATTTTTTTAGCAGTGTGCTTAATGCCTTCTTTATTCCGAAAAAAAAAAAATGCTGCAGTGCTTTATTGCTTTGGGGAGTCTATCTGAGAGTGACATGGTAAAGAAAAGCATAAAGGACTAAAGAGTTTTAAGTATTTTGGTTTATGTAAAAGGGGATTCATATGTTGTTACAGTTGTACTGATACTGGAGAAATATGTAAAAAATAATATTAAAATGTCCTGGTTTGTTTTTCCTTCTTAAGGTTTTTGTTTTTCTGTTAAAATAGAGGATTTCAGCTATTGTATATGTATTCCACAAGGAAGCGTGAACATACTTGCATTTTGCTGTGGACTGCATGAGTATTTCACACTTCCTAGATACAGACATTCAAGTCCAACTAGCAAAATCTGCAAATGTGGTGGCGTATGGCTAACTGCTTTTTGTAATTTGCAGGGCTCAGCAAGTTTGGCCAAATGTCTCTTTTTGTTGGTCACGAATTTGCACAGCGATTGTATGTTGCTCAGTCAAGGCAGATGAGATCGAAAGCTGTGATGCCAAGGTGGACTTTGGGTTCTATTTGTGGCTTTTGTTGTCCCTCACAAACTTTAAGCTTTTGGGGTGGTTTTGGTATTGTTGTTGTTCGTTGTGGTATTGTCTGTGAATTTTAGTTAGAGCAGATAGAACAGTTCTTCTGGGATTTTACTTTTTCTGAAGGGGACATTGTAAATGCTCCTTGCTTTGAGCTTTTTCTCATGTAGTCCCATAACAGTCTATTTTCTGGTTGCTGATCTTCGGCATAGCATGGAAGATTCTGAAGAAAGTGGAGTTGTGGCGTCCTCAGTGTGTGTTAAATACATGGCTCTGTCAGCTTTCTAATGCTAGAGAAAAAATGTTTTTGTTTTTGCAATGTGTGACTGAGAAATTGTTTTGGTTTTGGGACTTCATGCATAATCCAGCCAACATGGGAATTGTGCTGGAGCCTGTCTGCTGAATTTTAGTTGCATGGGAGGATAACATTGGCCCACGTAGTTGAGAAACTGTGTGCATGTTCATGTTTCATTTTCAGACTTCCACTAAAACACCAGAATTTCGAACAGTAGCGTTGGCCAAGAAGATCATGGGTTATTTTCTTTGTTTCTTTTGTATTTGATATTTCTCTTGTATTTATGCTGCGCTTACTCAGAACTGAGCTATGGTTAACCAGATAGCTTAGCGGCACGTGCTTTGCATTTGGACTGTCCTGAAGTCTGCTTTGAATCCTTAGTTTATTGGATACTTGGAATATACTGCTTCAGTCGTGCACTGCTTGTCCAGCCTTCTTGCTAATGTTTGGATAAAAACTTGAAATACTTGTTTGGAATTGTGCTAAGCTCTATGCAGTTAGTTTTGCTGTCCAAGACAGTAGATACTTGGAATTGTTGTCAAGTTTTAGTATTTCTGTGTAGGCCTGCAGTCCCTAATGAGGTTTAGACCGTACATATAAATGTTAGGGATGGGTAAAGGAGTAGCTAAATCTGGTACTCCAGCAAGAACACCAAGGGGCTTTTTCTGTTTTCTAGGGCTTTTTATGGTGGAGTATGGATTAAAGAGAGCATAGGAGAGACGACAGGCATGAACAACTGTTTTAAAATGTTTTTGATACAGTATTTTAGGTATTAAAAATAAGCAACTAATTTAATCAATCTTATTTTATTTCCTTTCTTATTGCAATGCTCTGAACCTTTTTCCTTGGTAACTTTTCTGGTGCTTTAATATTTCACTTTGCCATTACGATGACTAGAACTAAATGTAGTGCTGCTGACAGAACAATCTCATCAGGCCTTTCTTTCAGTTTGTACTTCTGTTGAAAAAGTTAAAGTACCTTCTGTGTGCATTTGCCTTTTGCAACTTATTTTCTTTGGCTAATCATTTTGGAGGTGCCAGTTGCTACTCAATGCCATCTCATAAATTTTCCTGGTGCATTGCTTCATATTAAACCTCCTTAACAATAGCTTCTACTCAGTTTTTGCATGATTTATTGAGAGGACAGATTGTTTTCTGTGTTTTGGCATCCTTCTATAGTACATCTAAATCAGATTGAAGATTTTTATTCTGGTGTCCATGGCAAAGTTCAGGTACTAATCCCTATAGAATTCCACTCAGCTACCTTTAAGAATGTAAAGCTTCTCATTACTATCTTGCCTTTTTTGTTTAATGAGTTCTTTATCCTTCCCTCTTCACTACCATCCTGACGATGTTTAAATATTTTTTTCTGTGCCCAAAAGGGATATCCTGTGCTACCGTAACACACGTATGTACCTATTGTTTACACGTGTGTATCCTCATGATTCATGTAAATCCCAAAGTATGTTCTCCTTGAGGCCCCTGAGGATCCTTGCATGCCCAGCAGCACATCTCAGATTGCCACATGGGACTGGAGAGTTTGGTACTGGCTTTTGTCTTCGTACAGCACCTAGCAAAACACAGTCAACCACAACAGCAACAGAAGTGCTAAAGAAGCGTTCTCTGTCCACATCTTCTATCTTTGTATTACTCTAGGAGGCAAAATCTGTTTAATTACTGCCTCTCATGCTGGGCTCTCCAGAACAGGTAGCATATTGCACACCTCTCCTGCATCTTTCTTTCAATCTATGCTACTGTTATGAAAATAGCTGCATGGAGCATTAGTGCTGATGCACACAGTCTGATCCACTCCTCGGTCTTGCCTGTGCTTGTGGGAGGCGGGGGTGGAGGAGGAGGAGGGAATTATTATTCTGCTGCTGACACAGGGAGAATGAGAGGGGCTTGATGCAACAGAAGATTATGTTCCCTGAGGATAAACAAACAGAAGGAGATAAATTAGGAGAGAGGATAATCCTGTTAATATGTGCATTCCTTAATTCTGATTCAGTTTTTCAGAACGTACAATTTCACAGAGGTTAGAGATTTAATTAGTACCTGTAAACCCTTTCTTGAAGTTTACCTTATAGATTGTGGAGTAATGCTTTGAGCTGGCATTTGAGATGCGCAAATTTGCCCATAAACAGGAATTGTAGGTCGAGATACGAATATCACATGAGGGAAAAATAGTAGTGTGCACATCACCATTCCTTCCTCAGTCAAAAAAAATAAACTTTTGTTCCCCAGACTTTTTCACAATACTGTTTGTTCAGAAGTCAGAGCATCTTACTCTCTGCAGTCTTCTGTTGCTTTTTTCAGCAGAAGCTGGGCCATTGTGATATTTATCTGAATTCAAACAAGGCTAATTAAAAGAGCTGCTGACAGTTGTTGTGATCTGACTTTGACTGGAGCTTGATGGTCATTATGGGTAAATAATGAACCAAGTCTGCAAATGTAGCAGCTGCCAACTTGGGATAGAAGAACAGCTATTGCGTCCAATTTAAGGATCTATCGACCGCTTCCCTTCTCCCTGCAGATCTTCTTCCTAGCAGAAAACTAATGTTTTCTACTGCTTTGTTTTGTGGTTTCAGCTATTTCTGTTATAGTCTATAATTTTCTCTTAAATATTTAACCTAGTCCATTATTAGCTTTCAGAGTTAACAACTTTTCCATTGGGCTTTCTTTGCATTTTTATTTTGTTTTGTTCTGTGGATTATTTTTTTTGTGCAGCTTTTTTTTTTGTACAAAGTAACTGCTTAAATAATTATGATAATGTGTATTTAATTTGCCTGTTGCTGCAGAATAAAAATCAACTAGTTTTTTTTTCTTTGCACAGCCATAATTTTGCAAATTTATAATTGGATTATGCTGTAAAAGAGATGCTTCTACTTCCTTAAGCGTGCTTTTTCTAGAGTAATAGTGAGTTGTATAAATCTTCAAAGCACTGACCTGAACCTCCATTTCCATTTTTGTTCAAACATCAGTAGTTTATGAGGTATGGTGATGCAAGGCTCTATTTATCAGAAGAGAGAAATAGCAACGACTTTCATTAAGGCGTACTTCCAACTATGTTGTCGCTTCATCATGAGCTTTGCCTTGTCCCATTAGCAAGCAGGAACGGGTGCATTAAAGGGAAAATGGCAAATTTTAATAATAAACTAAATTAACTTTCTTCTAGCATCTCTGCCATTATAAATGCGGTATAGGCATTTAAAAATCACCACAGAATTTTATATCCACAAGAACTTAGCACATCTACCCGGCGTTTGCTCAGCTGCCATTAAAAAAGGCAGCGTGCATTATGTAAAATGTACGAACGTGCTCGTGCGCAGCGCATAATGCGGCAGAACTAGGGATCTTGCTGGGAAGAAATGATCCCAAGCGTGCCCCTAAAAGACAAGTCTTGCTTTGAGATATAATGATGAAAAATTGCCCATTTATTTGTGGCTTTGTGTTTCAGCAAAACCTAAACTTTGAATCGGTGCCTGCGGTGCTGTCGGAGGGGTTTTGTGCGTGTACGCGTGCGTCCGTGTGCGTTCGCGCTCCTGTTGTGGCGAGGCCGGCGAGACGTTAACAAGGGGTTACGTTAGGCTGGTTTATGTTAAACCAGATCACCCCCTAACATGTGCAGAGCCATTCATCTGTGTCACCAAAACCCAAGAGAACATCTGACATGGACTTTGAAACAGAAACAGTGATCACTTACAAATCAAACATGGCACGCTCTAAACCGATTGTGCACGGCAATCTTTTCGAGAAAGGACAACTAATTGAACATGATAAAGTGTAAAGTTAATTAACACCCTTAAATTTGTTGATTACTTTCACGGGATTATATTGTTCGTTGAGTAGCAGCTTTCTGTCCCAGCTGTCGCCTTTTTAGCGAATGTCGCTGGTAAACAATAGAGACACCATAACAAGTCGTAAATGGTCCCTGTGACAGCAGCCCCTTGTGAGGCTGCATCTGTAGAAAATGATTAGAACAATTGCATTTTAAAGACGGCTCACATCGCAGCCCAGTCCCATCGGCCCTCTTCTTTATCTCCGCTGATGGCAGACTGGTTAAAACATTTAAGTTCTTTTGAGCAAATTAAGTGATTTACTGTGTTTTAGTTATACAGCAGTAGAATAGCTTCATAGCTCTACCTTTGATGCTGGTTTTTAGAACAGGGAGAAACACGATCCCTTTGAGTGGTGGTTTTTTTTTGTTGTTGTTGTTGTTTTTAATTTTCTGAAACCGTTCTGTTTACTCGTTCCCTAGAAATAGATTGAGGATGTCAGACTTTGTCTATGAAGCAAGTAGAAAAAAATGATACCCTATTTATATTTTATAAAATAACTAGTTTCCTCCTGCTAATTTTAAATTTATAGTATAATTTCAAATATCCTGCTTTTATTTCCAGTAAGGATTTGTAGACGATGTTGCCTATACGTGCCTTTTAATTGGTTTTGGATTTATATATGTAGCAAAACAATAGTTACCTTTTCAGTTAATCTTTCCATGTGTATCTTGGTTTAACTTTTTGTGAGTTGCAAAAGACAAAGTATTTCATGTGAGCTGGCAGGTACTTAAAAGGAATTGCTTAGAGCTTATAAGCACACACACACAAGATACACAGATGCAGGCTCTCAAGTTCAACCTATCTGAAGGAGAGCAAACATGACAAGAAACTGCTTGTTTGAGGAAACTATAGTCACTTAAGTTGCATTTTTGCAAAAATATCGAAATAAAGGAGCAGTGTTCTCTTGCACTTCCCAAAGCCTAGCAGGCAAAGCTTCAGCTCTTATGCTTGAAGGTACAACATTGTAAAATAGGAGAGAGGATTAAAGCTCTAATGCTATTTTTCTTGTTTATTTTTACATCCATTTTAGATCATAAACTAGTTGATGAAATTCTGCCTTGCTCAGTAGACTATATGTTGAATAGATCAATGACAAAATGGATGTTTGCCGTCTAAGCTTCTCGATGTTATAGCCCTCATCTTTAGCTTGTCCTTTGGAGTCACATTCGGTTTTAGTTTTTCTTCTCGACTTTGTCAACAATGAAATTTTTATGCGCAGGTGCAATACAACAGTGATTTAAATATTTTGGCATAGGGTGCTCTGTGTTTTCAGCGGTGTAACTAATGGTGCTCTAATGAGTAGCCTTACAGTATCACTTCTTTTTAACTCATCTGTACTCTGCTCTTCTTATGGAAATGTAATACAACTGAAACTAGGAGATACTTTTATGTAACATCTTTATGTTAACATCTTTTTTTCTAGCAATTTGTATTCTTAATAATAAGCAAGCTGCTTGTAACCAAACTGCTATTACTGATGTAGCTCTAGAGGTAAGACCTTTGTTTTTGGAATTGGAAACATCAGCTGCAAATTTCAAGACATTTTCGAAGGTGTTAAATGTTGTAGGAGTTGTAATTAGCAAGGAAAAGTAGATATGGCAGGGCAGGGTGGCTACTGAACTAGGCTGCCTGGCTGGGAGCCTAAAGCTTGAGGTCATCCAAATCCAAACTGTCCCAGGACGGTTGCAACCACTTGCTGCTGTCATATGAGGGCTCCTCAGCTCCCATTCACAATTTTGTCTAAAATTTTGAACTTGGGAACTGCTCTATCTCAGGTTCATTGAGCAAACCAATGGCAATCAAAGTGAGAATTACGTGGATCGAACTAATCCTTCCTTGCCCCATGAGTAACTTGGGCAGATGTGACAGGATGTTTTAAAGAGCAGCTCTGTATTTACCTCTTCTCATTACAAGAAATTAATTTTCCAGATCTTAGTCCAAATTCTTTTAGTACCCAAGTGGGAAACCTGTCTGCAGGTGGGTATGCCATACTGCAGAGCTACTCTAGAACTTCTCACCATGCTTTTTTTTTTTTTTTTATGCCCCTAGCCAGCTCTCTTATCAGACTTACCTACAAACCTGTTCCTGTCAATTCATATCTCTGGGAAAAATTCATGTTGTTTGGTGTTATGGTGTTATGATATACTGACTCAGAGTCGAGCTACTCTGTGCGATCTGCTGGCATGACCTGCTTAAAGGATACTGCACACAGGCTGGGGGGATCATCCTAGAGGAGCCCAGCATAGGTCTGCAGCCTTGTGCTCCAGCAGTCTTGCTTTGCAGAGGAGGTGATCCTACGCGTGCTGCTCACAAATGCAGTTTCTCCAAAACTCTTCCCTGAGGATGAGAAGAAGCTTTTTGTATTTTAGAGAGAACAAATAGATTCTGAAGGCTTTACGGACTTTTGACCCTAATCAGCAGTGGTACATAAAGCACTACTTTAGGTGGTAAGAAATCTTGCAAACGTCAAAAGATGAAAAATAATCATTAGCTTTATTATTACATTGAGCTGCTTTGCTTTCTCCCTTGCTCTCTTTAATGGTAGAAGCTGATAATACTTTACTGGCCTGTGTTGTTGGTGGGGAATCTGTGATTTTAGAAATAAAGCCGTGCATTCTTGTCTAATGACTTTTTATTTCTATTTTTAGCTGAAGTTAAAATTCTTGTACTCCTAGACTCCCTGCCAAAACTTTCTGAAATTGCCAGTGTGTTTGCTGTGTTGCTTGTTTAATTTTGATAAAATAGCTGATAGTTGGCAAAGACCCTAGATGATAAAATTTAGCACGAAGTAAACAGGTTTTTGTTTTTAAAAACAGAATTTTCCAAGCCTTCTGCATTATACAACAAATTGCTATTTTTTTCTAGTTAGCTAATTTATTTTATCTACTTGAAATGTAAGCGTTTGAACAAGTGAGAGAGTGCAGCTGTCAGAAGATTAACCAGCTGAAAACTATTGTCAGCATTAATTTTGCTCTAATAAATGACTCTCTGAAGCTATTTAGCAGTCTGTAATCTAGATACAAGGCTATTGACCTATGATGGATAGTACTGGATTTTGTTTGTAAGCTTTGACTTAAATTGTCTACTTAATTTGCTGCAGGTCAGATCACAGGATTAGTGGTAAAGGCCATTATGTGGTTTGAATAAAAATAGCTAGAGGAATGGAATGAAAATCATCGTGTTTATTAACATAGCAATCTTTGCGGTCATGTATATAGTAAATTGGTAGCCAACAAGATGGCAATGACGTGTTTCTGTTAGCTTTAAATCTTGGTTTTGTTCTTTGCCCAGTAATTGGGTTTTGCCACATGAGTTGGCTGGGGAGGAGTTGTTCAAGTGAGATTAAGGATTGGCTGCAAATAGGGTGTCTCTTAACCAGAGCAGAAGGGTCTTTACCATTGTAGATCTTTCAGTACGAGTGTTGTTCTAGGAGCAGCGGTGTTGTGTATTTGGACTGATGTGTTTAAAGCTCTGGGTCTGACTGAGTTCTGGACATTCCAGTTCTGGACTCCCCACTACAAGACAGATATGGATTTACTGGAGTGAGTCCAGCAAAGGGCCACTAAGTTGATGAAGGGACTGGAGCATCTTTCATGTGAGAAGTGTCTGAGAGAACTGGGACTGATTGGCATGGAGAAGAGAAGGCTCAGGGGGATCTTATCCACGTGTAGAAATATCTGATGGGAAGGAGGGAGCCAGACTTTTCTCAGGAGTGAATTTTCATTTGTCACTACACAACATCTAGCTCAGTGAAGGCTGTTCCAGTTACACTCTGGAAATTATGTCTATCTAAACAGTTAGTAATGGTTATTAGGGTAACTAATCGGTGAAAAACTGTGGATCGTTGTTGGAGAACAGTCTGACCGTAGAAGCAGAATGGTCCACCTCATAGGGGAGAACAAACCATTTCACCTGGGCATTGTTTGTAAGACCACTGTAACTAGTTGAGCATATTTTATTTGAAAATGGGCTGTTCTCTGTAGCTGTACATCCTAATATGCCAAAGTTTGACGCATAACACAGAGAATTTATACTGTCTATACTTCTTGCTGAAGTGAAAAATAGTGAGGAAGCTGGTGTGTTAATCAGTTTGGGGTAAATTTTCCTAGCTGTTCTACCCATTAAATCTGTTAGGGGTGAGGAGATCAAGGTTGTATGAGTAATTCATATTAGAATTAGGCTTCTTTTAAGAAATGAAACATTTCATGGAGTTGCTAAATATCACATGAACAAAATGTTATTTTTGTGCTTAGGAACAATATAATTAAAGAACTGGGGTGTGTTCTTGCTGACCCATGGAGAAGATAGGATAGACTTTTCAGAATAAAACTGGGAATAATGTGTTCGTGTGTATGTGTGCACGTGTCAATCATTTTTACATTGGTTTACATTTTTACATTTTTACATTTGTCTACTATGTGGTTGTACATGTGTTAAATTTATGCATAGGAAACTAACTGAAAGTTTCTGAAATTAAGTAGAACTTTGCTTCAGATTAGAAACATAAACTGCAGAGATTCAGAAGGCAAGCACTTGGTTTTACATGTCTATGGCTTTTAGATGTTCAGTGATGTGAAAATCAGCAAGCACTGATAAAACTTGGCCTGGGGTTTGGAACAGCTAATAAAAGCAGAGCTAACTTTGAGCAATTGTTTGTGAATAGTCATATTTGAAGAGTAGTTTGACAAAACAGAAATGTTATTTAGTAATTCAGATACAATTAATTTTATGGGGTGCAAGGTTGCAGGAAGGGTTGATTGTTTCTTCATATGAAATTTTACAGTCACATTGCCAGTTTTCTGTAATTCTTGTGAATTGTTTATCTGCCAGTATTCCCAAAGATACAGCCTTCCATAACGTGGCTTTATCTTCATCAAATGCTTGAGAATTAAGATCTCTGATCCTGTAAGTACTTGGACTATAGGCTTACTTTTACAACATAGTAATAGACTCTGAGGGATTCATCATAAGGGAAGTATTAAGTGCATAAATTTTGTATCATCAGATCCTTACAGATAAGATCAAGTTAAGATTTTTATTAAAAAAAAGAAAATGGTATTAAGTCCAATGTTCTCTTCATTCAGGTGTTGGAGCTGCTCGAGCTGGAAACCTTACTTTCATGGTTGGTGGAGTGGAACAGGAGTTTGATGCTGCCAAAGAGTTGCTAACATGCATGGGTTCTAATGTGGTCTACTGTGGAGAGGTTGGAACTGGACAGGTAATGCTTGCTGAGGGTTTAATAGTTATCTCAGTCTTTTACTTTGGGCGCTTTATTTTTCTTTAGTTTAATTCCAGAACTAAATGCATTATATTATATCTTCTCACTTGTTTCCTCAATCTTCCAACCACAAGTTTATAAAATTACCTCTTGGCACTCCAGTATGTTGTATAGCTTAGCACCAAAACATCTGACCTGGTGCTTTTTCACATTGACTTGTTAAATTAGGGGACACAGATTTTAACTTTGTTTCTTCTAAACTTAGATTTACTGAATGTTCTGAAGGACAAAGAACCCCTACGTACCATGGATAGTAACTGAGCTACTGTACTAAGAAAAAGTATTTTCTAATTTCTGAAGGAATCACAGGGCAGCTTTCATTAACTTTATACTACTGTAGATTTATGCTTGCTGGTGCTGCCTTTAGAAAAGAGCTGTCTGAACATATTTGATCATAACTATCCTGGACCTAGTTAAAGAAGATTTGTACATGTTACCTATGCATAAACTTAGCACGTTTGCATTAGAAAATGTGAAAACTAATTGAGTGTTTAACTTATTTTCAGGCTGCAAAGATCTGCAACAACATGCTTTTGGCCATCAGTATGATTGGAACTGCTGAGGCTATGAATCTTGGAATCAGGTTTGTTTGATTTTTGTATTGGATTGAAGGGTTTTTTTTCTGTGTTAACAGTCTTGTGTTTTACAGCTGACTTTTGCTGAGACAATGATGATTGGATGGCATAGATAAACGTTGCCAGAAATTCTCTTATAAAAGCCATTAACATGCTAAAGGTATTATTTAACTAAGGTAGGGCTCTTCAGAACAGGAATATTCTCTTGTATTGGCTGTATAGATTGTTACATTCTGAATCTGAAGATAAGAGTTTATTTAGTCTGTTATAGTGCACTGTACAATGATGTTTGTCTTACATTATATACAAGCAGAGGTAAGATAGAGGTAACTATTGGATTCTAAGCTCGTGTACAGCGTATTCTGAGTATTATACTCCCATATGGCTCTTGTTGGTTTTGTTTACCTTTGTGAAATTGTTCCAAAATAAAGTCAAAACTTCTAATATAGCGCGCGTATCAAATTAATATCAAAGCGTAAAAAAAGAACGTAACCTTTCTGTCAGACTTTGTCACTGTAGTTTGACTTAATTGCTAAAACTACTACTTTGTCAAAAAGCTGGAGTATGTTCCACTGTGCTCTTTTCAATGCTAAAAGCACCATTTCTTTTCTAGCAGGCGATGCATTTGACTTGCTGCTTGTACAGCAGTATATTCAACCAAAATGGTTTGTCCTCTCCAATCATAGCTTATTTATTTTGCTGTGATGTTCGAGATTTTTCAAACACAGGGCATGCAAGTACCAGTTCAGTATCACAGTATTTGAATCTTCATCAATTCTTTTAGCCAGACCTAAATCATTTGTAAGTTTATATGCAGTCTTATATTTGAAGAGATTATCTTGCAATTGTGTATCTTTTAAGAGCTCTTCATGAATTATTCATCTACACAGTTGCATCCTTACAATTGGCCTGCTAAAACTACAGATATTGTAGATACTTATCAGCTGAGCTTTAGACTGTGTGCTCATGTGGATTTGATACTCTATAAAAACAGCAAGAGGGCATCAAATGCTTAAATAAATAAAAAAGAACGCCTACATGTGCACACATACACGAGGCAGTGTAATGGATTCACATTTCCTCTTAATTACCATATCAAGATGCAGTTGTTTTATTGAATTGCCCTTGTCTCAGATGTTAGACTATCTTGACCTATTAAGTTGTCATGTTGTAATTGAGATAAAAGAGGAATTTGCTTTGCATCAGTGCTAATTGGTTTATCAATATCCTGTACCATTTACATTTTAAAATTGAGAGTCTGTAAGATACTGAAGCATGTCTGTATCAAGCCATAATAAAAACAGTAGCATTGTATACAAGTATTGTAATCCAGTATTGTGTAAATCTTTCATCAGGTTCTGTTTTAAGTCATGTTTCAGTTAATAAAGCATATGCAACTGATTTTTCGTTATTTTTTTGTCTACATTTGTAGGAATTATTAGAGTTAAAATTAAAAATAAAATAAAATCAAGAGGTTTGGAACACAGATATTCTGGGCATGTAATCCCAGTGCAGAATGAATTGATGCCTGCAGCCACTGTAGCTTCCAGGTTTTAGAATTTTCATTTTTCATTTTACTGTTTTCCATTTAAAATTTTAGCTGAATTTGTATTCAGCATTTGTAAGGCAAAATCCACTGTGGAGGTGACAATATACTAACCTTCCTATCCTACAATCATGGTAATCAAGAAGGAACTGTACTTATTGTAGAAGAAACCTGCTGATTGTAGCTTGAATAATATGAAGAACAGAATCTCATTTAGTCCAAAACTGCATAAGGTTTAAGATACAGGCAGTAATTTAAAGCCTTATGAAGCAATTCAGAACCTTTGCATTGATTTTGATGTGCTATGAACTAAATCCTGGAGAAGATGACCTCTGCATGTAAGTAGAATAAGAGCTTTCCACTTTTGGTGTGTACAGATTTCTAACATGCAAGTTACAGTTGCGATTCTAATTGTTAAGTTTTCCCTTTTTAATAAATTGATTAGATTTTTTTTTTCCAAGTCTAAAGCTGAAAGGATGGTTTGACTACATAGTCTGGAGAGAATTGGAAGCTGACCTTGATTATTAGATTGATGCGTATCTGGTAAAGAAAGTCTGACTCTGACCTAATAATGGTAAAGGACTCTATAAACCTAAAAAACTCATAATGGAAATAGTGGAGCTTATACATGTTCTTAGCTTTTAGATAGAATATAAAATATCTTCATGTCATGCATTATATAAATCTGCTGTATCATTTAAATCTTGAGTTTTAGGGACTTCGGATAATTATTCAAAATATTGCTGACTGAACGAGATGTAACTAGAAAGTCATATTATAGTGCCTTTCAGAAATCAATATATATTCTGTGCTTAAGTCTTAAACAGTGTGGCATTAATTCTATTAATAAACCACTTCTCTACTGTTTTCATTAACCATGGAGCCTAAATTTTCACTTTATTAATTTCAGATTTTTTAATTACATTTGCTATTGTTTTATTTGAAATTATGGAATTTTTCCAAACTTCAGCATAAGTAGCAAATAAAATGTTGTGAGGAGGAAGGAAAACTGGCATTAATGAACAGAAATTCTTCCGTAAAATTCCAGAAAAATGGGCAGTATTGCTATGTAGTTACTTCTATATTCTACTTGGTTTTCTACTTTAACATCATCTTCACTTACTAATGAAGATGTCTGCTTTCACTGGAAGTGATTGGCTTTAGATTCCATAATTAATTTAAAAAAATATCCAGCCTGAGTTCTGACCATTGAAATGCTTGTTTTGTTTTGTTTTTCCCATTAATTTTGTGATGCTTTATGAATGTTGCCGTTAAAAGTTACTGAAGGTGTGGCAGACATTCTGGAAATGACTTTACATTTTCATTTGTATTTTCTTTTTTCTGACGTGATCATGCAACTCAACAGTAGAAAAAAATCTCAAGTAGATTTTGCCATATGGTTTTATGGATAATGTACATATTGCAAAATGCTGTAGTGAATTACTGTGTCAAACTGATATACAGCATACATGTGAATTTCACAAATAAAAAAAGCATTAATTGATACTGTCCACAGCCAGATGCTATTTTTCTTTTTCTTTTTGCTGATCATCTCAACGTCAGTAACTTACTGAGCTCTGAGTTGCAGTGTAACAATGTCTAATACTAGCAAAATAAAGCTTGGAAATGAGTTATTGCTGATACGTAGTTTGTGTTTGGGTCAGATGGAAGTTGCTGTCTGTCAGGCAGCTTGCAGTCCCTTCAGAGACTTGGGGAAGGGCTTATGTGCTGCCATAAGACAGTACGAGATTGTTTAATATGGTTGGGATATAAAGGACCAGGGCAGCAATAAGTGTTCTTTGGCGGTAACCTCACTGCAAAATCACTTTCAGGCTTCTAACAGCAGAGAAAGTCTTCTCTACTAGAAAGGACTACGGTAGCACCCAGATTTGTGTCAAAAGCTGCAAAGACTGCTCTTTCCTAACTAATTTTACTGGATATTAATTCATGCCTGCTTGCTTTTTTAGATCTATAAAGTGGAAAGACAGTGAAAGAACTTTGCCCTCTGATGCCAAGTCTAAACATAGTTTCAGCAGCAGAAATGGGAGTCAACAGCATAGAGAGGAGCCTGTGCTGCAGCCTGAGGGATGTAGGTAGCTCTGAGCACATCTCCACTGCAAATTTTAGGAAGAATGGCTTGAAAGAGAATTCCTCCAAGAGCACTGTGACTCTGCTGTCTTCAGCGTGGGGCTACAGCTAACTCTTGTGAAGGTTACAAATGACACATGAAAGCACTTACCTTGTTTAAAACATCACTAGCAAAATCATTTTTAGCTGTGATAGAAGGGTCATAGGGTTCTGCTTGAATATTTGCATCTTCATATGGTATTTATCCAAAGCACCTCAAGACAGGAAGCTCTCAACAGTTCAACTTTAATTGTTGCATCATAAATGAGACCAGGAGGTATCTTTTTGTGAAACGCCATTTGAATTTTTCTCTCTGTTCCAGACTGAACTCTTGGAGTGTGTGAAAATTTCAGTACATTATTTTATCAAAGCTTAGCAAAACTTGAGTTTTGAGCAGTGGTTCAAAGGGATCCTATTTTAATCTTTTTTTTTTTTTAATGTGTCTCTGTTGCTTAGTTTCTGCTGTTCAGTTCATTACAAATGTTATTGAAGAAGCATTAATTTGAGGCAAGGAATTGTTGTGGTCTATTACAAGTACAGTTAATACATGGACTTCTTTTCTGCTTATAAGGGAGAAGAGCATTTTGGTAATTGTAAATTCACATGCGCATGCACAAGCTCTTGCCACGTCCAATGGCAAGTTGTTATGGGGACTGGCAGACTGTCATCATTTTGATAGCTTGAGCAGTATATCTCTTGAACAGCAATGGAGCTCTTATGCAGAGAGTATCTTATGTTCCCAGCCAATTTACAGGGAAACAGCAATAACATTTTATCATGGTTGAGAGCCCAGTAGCTGCTTCCTATTAAACTTGCCCTTTCAGATACCTGTCTTGGATTAATTTGTTGATTTCAAATGGAAACTCAGTCTTCTCCACTGAAGCATGACTTTCTAGGATAGACTCTCACTGAATGACAATTACTGTATATTCTAGCTGGTTTCAGACCATTACAAGCCATGGGCACAGTGGAAGACAGAGGACTTCTTCAGTAACTGATTTTAATATATGTCTAATTTTAGCTGTCAGTTATATATGCACCAGTGGATGAATCCTCAGAAAGATGAAATGCAAAGCACTTCTAACTTGCTCTTATTAATGATACACTTGCTGCAAAGGAGGGAGAAAAATAGGTTCAGGTCTCCTGAAGAGAATCTGCGTGGTGTTTTAAGAGCAACGAAGTTTGAAGAAGCAGGGATTTAAACTGACACTATCTCCCTTTTTCTTTTGCTAGCGCAAAAATATGCCAGATCTAGTGCAGACAATATTTTACATATTAGTATAACATACATATATCTTTTAAAATATATTTTTACAGAGGGGTAGTTTGAATACTGTGGGGAGAGCATTCTTCGGGAGGGCTATATGCATTTAGAAATAATAAGCTCTCTGTCTTGCTGTATGCTTACAGCTGTAATTACAGGCCTCTGCATGCAGCTAGATATGGCACAAGCAGGCACTACATTGCTAAAAATACTGATCTGGATGTAACAACAATAAGGAAACAAACAAGCCAAGAGATTTGTTTAGGCCAAAAAAGCAACCTCTTTTTACTTGAAAGTTCAGGCATTGTCTGCTCCCGCTGTGTTTGTTTTGTTTTGTTCTGATGACAACAATTAAAGCATTTATTCCAAGAAGTTCTTGATGAAGATTTTGATGCACTTTACAAGATAAAAGTACGATTAAGATACTGTGAAGATGTATTGGTGCTGGAAAATACATTTTTTAAAAGTAAATGGTGATTGAAAGCATTCATTTGAGTCAGAGGGTTCAAAAAAATGGGGAAGAGAATAAAATGTGATCCCATTCAGGCCAGCAGGGGATTTCCCATTGAATTCTGAGGGCTGGTGCTGCAAGTCATAAATAAGACTGCACAGCAGTAATGCTAAAAAGGTAATTTTGCAGTACAGAAAGTGATCTTGCTTTGGCTACTATTTGACATAGTTTTTCAAATCTTAAATGCCAATTGGAATAGACAGACATAAATTTTAGCAACTATTCCATTGCTAATGAGCTTTAATCACCTAGAAATTAAAACCTTGAGCAGTATAGAGCCTGGAAGTGGTGTTAGCATCCCCATGGCTATGGAGATCTGCAAAAAGTCTGTGGTGAAAGCTAATGTAAAGAGCCTTGACTTCTATAAAGGTTAAAGCTCAGCTGGAATTGTGTGGAAAAGGTGTTTTATTTTTAACTTGTTTGCTTGTCCATGGCAAAGTAGTTTGTGATATATCCCTTTTAAAATGTCCTTTCTCATCTTTGATTGTTACTGAAAATAATTACCTTGATTTCTTTTTTGTATGAGTGTAGCTGAACATTTGTACAGGGCCAGATAACTGCTGCTGGTCATTGTTGGTATAAATGTTGGTATAAATGCAATAATGCAATTTGTATAAAAGCGATCGTTGGTATAACTGTTGGTAAATGCATTGTTGGTATAAATGCAATTGGTGTAATATTACCAAAGATGGTTAATTTTCTATAATACTGAAGTACTTTCAGGGTCTACACTAAGCAGCAGCTTATGCCATCAGCTCTGTGATAGAACAAATGGTGTTTCTACTTGGACAAGCTTTGTTTTATCAGGATCAGTAACCTTATCAACAGTTGACCCAGAACTATAATGTATGTTTGTGAATAGATAACGTATGTCAGTGAGAGGCAGACTTGCCTCATAAGCAAGAGTATATAATGAAGATTTAGTAATAGCAAAGCAAAGAGCATACAGATGTATACAATAGTAATTAATTTTTCTTTTTTTTTAGAAATGAAGTGGGTTTGGTATCTTCTTTTTAGAGGAGGATCATTTGTGTTATCTTGCTTACATAAAAATGCACTAGTATGCAGGTATAAACATACTGCACAAGTATTTTCACAGTGCCACACTTGCTTGTGAATTCTTTGCTTTGTTCAGCTTTAAAGAATATAATTTTGATATGAAGAACAGGTATGTGACCTAGTAGCTAGCAGAACAGAGAATGCCTTATTGTAATTGAAATACAAGGGAACTGCACTCCTAAGAGGGCCTTTATTTTGCTTGCACTTTCAGAATTGCTAGGTGAAGGGGCTTTGCTTAGTGCAAAAGGAAAAACCTACTGCTTAAATGGTGGATTGATGCTCTTTAATTTAAGACACAGAACCCCTACCCCCAATATCAATACTGTGTCATTTTTCACGGCTTATAATAAAGGGAGAGAAATGATGGTAGGGTCCTAAGATATAAAACAAGTCACCCATGTCTTGCACATTTTGACATTAACACTTCTCTTCCTTGACCTTTGACAGATTAGGGCTTGACCCAAAGCTGCTGGCCAAAATCCTAAATATGAGCTCAGGTCGCTGTTGGTCAAGCGATACATACAACCCTGTTCCTGGAGTGATGGAAGGAGTACCGTCTGCTAATAATTATCAAGGTGGCTTTGGAACAACACTCATGGCTAAGGTACATAATACTTGCATGTAAAGGTACAGTTGCTTCTCTCTGGGCTTCTAGCAAACGTTCTTCTTAGTGAAAATTCATGATTACAGGGAAATGTGTGTGCATAAACAGAAGGGAACTCAACCTGTTACTGTAGCTCTGAATTAATGAGTAGTGTAGGGGGCTTTTCTTTAGCCTCCAGCCTCTTCCTAGCCACTATTACTGCAAAGCCACTCAATGCATCTATATGCACTGTCTGTTTGAGCTCTGACTTGACTGAGGACTCCTGATGGACTTGTGTGTATGGCAAGCATTCAGCAAGCCATTTAGGTAGCTCTTGCATGACTGCTCTATAACTTAGGAGCCTAAGCTCAAGACACCAGTTCAGGAAAATCCTGCTGACGTGATTAGGTGCTAGTGATGGCATAAGCATCTAAGACTTTTGCTCCAATGTCTTCCAGATACTTTAAGCTGTGCTACCAGACATGCTCTCTAGTATCCCCTTCCTTGCTAAGCCAACTTCTTTGGTGTTTGTCTTTTGCCTAAGGTCATGTGGAATGCAGAAGGCAGACAGGTTTCAACCCATACCGCCTGCAGACTGTCATTTTCCACAGGTGCCTGCGCTTTGCTGTGACCTCTCTTGAATCGTTGTTGGTGGTGGCAGAAGTAGTGCTTCTTACAAGTAATAACCTAGTAATCTAAATTACTTCTCTACAAAGTGAGAGATCTGGGGTTTAGGTCCTTCTCAGCACAAGGAAGTTGTAACTTGCAGCTATCCCGTCCCAGGAGGGTCCACTTACTGCCATGCCCTGGGCTGTTCTAGGAAAAGCACTGTCCTGAGTCACTCTGTGGTCAGGAAAGCAAAGCTCTTAGAGGCCAGAGGAAAGCAGGCAAGGAGGTCAGGGCTGTGCATCATACTGATGAGGACACACAGTTGGAAGAAGGAGCTGTAAGACTCTGACTTTTGAACTGCTTCTGCTTTTAGCACAGTGATTGCCTAAGGTAAATTACAATAACAGTCCTGGAAGAGATCTATGATCTAAACATGTAAGTGCAGGAAACGATTTCATGCTTTGAAGATTGGTTTCATGGGGATATTGTTCTGAGGGAGGCATTTGAGTTCGTACAGGGCAAGTTTCAGGTATACCAGTTTGTGAGTACTCCCAACTGGTTAGGCATTCCGGCCATTTTCAGTTCTTCCATGTACAGTGTGAATGGATTAAACACTTAAATCTAAAACAATGTTCTCAGAGCTGGCTACAAAACAGATATTGCCATGCAAATCTCCACAGTGCTGGATTTCCTGTATGTAATGCCTGCCTGCTGATATAAAACTATTGCTCCTGTAGTTTTTCAGTTGATTTATGTTAGCGCATTTGCCCTGACTTCAGCAGAATTACCCAAATTTTGTCAGTCCAAGGGTCCTGTGTGTTTTGCATGTGGTAACACCAAAAAATTTCACTAATACTGTGTGACTCAAAATACCTCCACGGCTGGCCTGCAACATTTCATATTTATGCACTAACAGCCAGGAGCTTTCATTTATTTGATTTCTTTTATTTCTTTAAAATATTGAAAAGCAGCAGTTTTTACATCATGTTCATGTCATTGGACATAGGGGACAAGAAAGCAGTATTTAAATTACTGATTTATAAAATGCTTCAGGTTTGGAGTTTGCCAGGGTTATTGATTAGAGATAAGTAACTTGATCTTGGCACTGTCTCAAAAGTCTTGTTTCCATCATGTGCCATTTTCAGAATCTGTTCTGCCTGTTGTGTGCTGTTTCACACTGTAATCTCTGTTCTTGTGATGCAAAACTGTTACTCTTGTCCAGAATAACTTCATAATATAAATGGCATGGGGGCACATACTCCCCTCCCTTCTTTCCTCCCTTTAACTTTCTACATAAAGGTGTTTTGTTTTTTTTTTTCCTTTTATTCTGCTTCTAAGAGGGACCTTCGTCTCCTTAGGAAGTTTCCTTTCATAGGAGGCATAGCAGCTTGGCTTGTGCACGTTGAAATTGCCAGCTTTTGGTGATAAAGCATCATCGATACCTAAGAGGTTGTTCCTCAGAGATGTTTAATTGCTGTTGACCTTTCCTGACTATGCCTCTGCTGCCCATCCTGCCTGCTAGGCAGCCTAAAGACTGCCTTCTTCAGGCTGAAATCCTCAATAAGAAGGAAAGACAATAAATTCCTCTCATGCCTCTTCAACAATGCCATGTTATTCAGTATAGATGGAAGATTACTTGAATGAGTAAGGAGCCAAGACAAAGCTGATCATGTTTGGGGTA
The DNA here is from genome assembly GCA_013399115.1 of Anseranas semipalmata. Lineage (NCBI taxonomy): Eukaryota > Metazoa > Chordata > Aves > Anseriformes > Anseranatidae > Anseranas > Anseranas semipalmata. The sequence continues at coordinate 97,495 of VXAA01001324.1, forward strand.
TTATGTGGTGCGGTGGTGACCTGTTTTAAGACACTGCTCCTTAGTTTGTGGAAAGACTTTTCCTACAATCCCTTTCATACTGGTATGTGACAGATCATGTAATTTGTGGGTTATTTGAATTGGGAATTTTTTTCTGGGAAGTACAAAGCATGCTTTTGCCATTTAAGAAAAATAAAAAACAACTATTATTCACAGCATAGTTACTGATTAAATGTCTTCTATGAATCTTGAGAAGAGTGAGATTTATATCGTGGTATTCTTGACTGATGACAAGACAGCTTTCAAGCTTTGTTCCAAATGGCATTTTAATTTATGTCAACTGCAAAATAAGTCTAAGGAACCACGTATTTCTACCATGAGCTTTTTTTACTTTCCTTTCCCTTTCCCTTTCCCTTTCCCTTTCCCTTTCCCTTTCCCTTTCCCTTTCCCTTTCCCTTTCCCTTTCCCTTTCCCTTTCGATTGAGAATCTGTTTCCCTATTTCAAGCTGAGAAAAAGCAAACAGAATAGTCAGGACAGCGAGTCA
>VXAA01001325.1:0-13845 GCA_013399115.1 Anseranas semipalmata
ATTCTATGATTCTATGATATCAAGTTTATTGCACTTCTCTTATTAGAGTGGCAGAAACTCCTTCTAATCCTCCATCATCCTTAAATTGAATATGGTCTGACATTATCAGTGCTGAGTTCTGCACATACCTACAAACTCTGGAGACTGACAAACTATTTCATTCTAATCCCCCCAAAACGTAACTTGACCAGCATAGACATTGACTGTCTTCTCAGAGAAGGGAAAATTATCTAAAGATCTATACATGATTGAAAAAGGGGAGAACCTTGGAGAATATTTTGCTGTGCTATACATTCCTGAGCCAATATTTTATGTGACAAGAGTAGCATATATGTTTTATACAACTGAGCAGCATCTTTGTTAAACAGGCAGCATCTGCATATGCAAAGTAATAATGATGGGTCCAAGCCAGGACTCTGGATCCAAGCAGATGGCAGGTAACAAAGGCTAGTTGAGACAAGGGTGTTGATCGCAAAGAAAACAAAGGCTTTACTGACAGGATAATACATAAAAAATTTCTCCAAGCTTATGCTGAGGTTGTTTTACAAACTAAGAGATTCTGCCTATCAGCCTCCACTTAAGCTGCCAAATCCTGCCCCAAGGAGCTATCCATTGCAGTACATTATGTTCTCAACCCCAAGTGCTCATAATTTGCAAAAGAACAAAGCACCCAGACATCTCCGAAAATACCACATATCTGGAAAGCCTTTTTAAGCACACATCCCCCATCTGTTCCACCAGACAATAACCACCTACATTCCCAGTGTTCAATACATTCATCCTTTAAGAAGTTCCTAGAAAACCTATAGCAATGTTGATCCAGGACTTCTTTGATGTAAACTATGCCCTTTCTGACTAACAAAGTACTGTAAACAATTGGTGCTCCTCTTTTTTTAAAAGGTCAAAATATCCATCAGAAAAGGACCTTTCACATCATACTTCAAGCACTTTGTAATCCAGGAAACTGGAACACTGGTACTAGAAAATGGGATGTTGGCTTGATCTTAGTTATCATCATCTCTTTTTGATTTGGCTGTAAAAGTGTAACTTTACAAACATACTATCAATGCACTGTTAAAGGAAAGTATATAATGCCCAAGAGAGGCAAGGTTGCTACAGCTTCATGACCCCAGGTCCAACCAGTAGCAATGCTGAAAATGTATTTCCAGTGGGTACATGCACACACAGCACATACATAGCCACATAAAAATATATATATACATATACATGACTGGCCACACAGATGACACAGACACTGAGAGCACTCACATGCACACAGATAGCACCAACAGCCTTATCCTGCTCCCCTCTCTGGCTGAGCATTATGGAGGTCCTCCACTGAGATCTATATATAGGTATGTACAAGACGGATCCCTCCTGCACTGGGGTTCAGACATGCTGCCCAGTAGCTGACCCCAGATCCCAGTGTCCCTAGTCACTGGCACCTGGACACAAAAGACCCCAAGACTGCAGCCTCCCTGCAGCTACTGGTACACCCTGTCTCACACACACACGCGTGCACACCTCACTGCACACACTCACCTCCTCGGCGTCTCATCTGGCTGGACGTACACTCACACTGTCCACTCACTCGTGCACCTGCACTCATTCCAGCTGTTGGCAACCAGGCACACAGAGGCCCTCTGACCCCCAGTCTGACTCTCGGTACTGCACTCAGCCCCCATGCACACAGACACAAACACACATCCATATCAAACAGATAGTCCCATACCCATGGAAGAGTTAGAAAGTAGTTTAATAAGAGATAGGACAGACTAAGAAGATCAGAACAGGACATGAGCAGTGAAGTGTACTGTTCAGCAAACTATTTACGAGTGACAGGCACTTTTTATTCCTGCACACCTCTATTTTCCCACAGTTGTTCTTCCCCAAATCACCTAAACTCCTTCCTATTCACACCTTTGATTCCTTGCCTATACATCTAATAAGTCCTGTACAACCTCCAAATGCTCTCCCTCTGCATCCTATGTGTCCCACACCCCTGGGCAGAAAATCCCTCCATTGTAAAGGTGATCCAGAGGGCTGCTCCCATTTACTCACCTTGATAGGTTTCACCACTGGACAGTAGTGCTGATGGGTGGGACAACAGTTAGAGGGACACAGACAGGTCATTTGTTTCTTGTGAGTCTGTAATTTGGGTTCCCACCTGCACCTGTGCTCCTCCCTGCTTGTGGAGATGGGCTGTTGATGGGCTGATGGCTCCTGAGATGGGCCTTGGAGTATTCCAGCAGGGTATGATTTGGGTTCCTCCCCCCCAGCTATTGTCTCTTTGTGCAGATGAGCTTTTGTCACATAACACAACATTGTACATATATACCATCCCTTTCTGTGTTGGCAAAACATGGAAGGTTTCTTCCAGGCCTGTTTTCAAGGTGTTTCTAGCATAAAGACAGTGGATAACAAGTGGCAAGCTCTCAGCTACATAGTTTATCTGTGTAGGAAGCAGAGCTTTTTCAGGAGCTGGACCAAAACTGTTGGAAGAACCCCTCAAGAATGCATGGACTAGCACAAACTTCTCCCAGAGCAAAAAGTGTTGTCTTTTGTCCTTCCCCACCGTCTTTAATCTAAATGCATAATAATAATATTTGCATAGAGCAACTCCCAGCAAAATAAGGCTCTCCATTTTAAACAATTTTGTACTTGAGAACACAGAAGGATAACATATAACCAACACCTGTCACATTTTCCTCCGTGTTTCTGGAAGTTCTTCAGCCACTGAAGTGAGGAATTTGGTAAAAGATGCCATATTAAAAAGTACATTTTTTTACTTCCACAAGCATTAGGCTCTCTGAGAATTCCCAACTTGATGTCCACTTGAGGGGTTGCAATACTACAATGACAAATTTTTTTTAATCTCAGAAGTAGATATCAGATGCTTCCCTGTGTCACAGCCAGCCAGTTATCACACCTAAACCTTCTAAGTAATAGATCCATAGTTTTTTAACTCATTCCTCCCTTTTTGAATAAAATGCCATATTGAGTTGGTTCAAAAAAGGGATTAAGTGATGAGTTGTACTACAGTACAGCATTAGCAGTAACAGGTGTATTCTGCTATACAGCTCTTTTTGACCATATCTGTGCATTAGATTCATTATTGGCTAATCAAAGAGTTTCCATGGAAGGGACCAATGTCAGAAGAAATTACAACATGCTCTAGAAAATATATGATTGATAAATAAACAGACACAAACATCACATCCTTGGTCTCTCAGAACTACAAAGTAGATTTTAGAAAGGAAGAAAACAGAAATAAGTTAGAGACCATTTGCTTGTAGAATTAGGGTCATTTGAGTCCTAGAATTAGAAACTCTAAATCCCTGATGTTTATAGTGTGATTGCATTTTCAAGATTTTCTTTGCAAACCTGAACTCTTGAAACTAATTTACAAAATTGAAAGATTAGGTTTGTACTTAACAAGATGTCCTGCTGTCATGGGAGAATTTTAGAGTGAAGTAGCTGCAAGAACAGGATCACACCAACCTGAGGTATAGCTTTTATTTACTAAATAATCCAGGCAATAAGAGGAAATAATTAACTGTATCTTTACATCAGGAATGACAAGAGGGAGTTAAATTAGCAACTGTGCTGTGAAATTGTTCATGAAATAAAAAGAGAAAGCTGTCACTTATTTACAATTATTACACATGCTGGTCTTCAAGGTATTACACATTTTAGACATGGTAACAAATTAGGCTGGGGACTGGTCTAGTAATGTTATAATTTGCATTGTTTAATTGACGACTGGAAAGGGAGAAACAATACAAATACAGAAGGGAAAAACGATCTCACCAGTCCTTCTCTAAGAAAGTCATATCAAGGCAATAACATACTGACTGTTGACATTAGCCTTTTAACTCACTAGATAACCAGCCAGAAATAAATACTCATTGCTGACTTTACACTTGATTTCTAAGAGAAAAGATTCTACAGCACTACAGAATAAGACTACTCACAGAATAATTTGCAGAGACCTCTCCTGCATTTCAGTCTCTTGGGGACTTATTTAGCACTAGAGCAGAGGCAAGTTATGATCTAATTCTTGGTCACTCTCTTAATCCCTCATTGCCTGACAGCCCTTCTGCAGGCTTTAGAAGAGGTAGCAAAGGGTAGCATGGTAGGTCTCAGGAATAAGATAAAGAATGGAAGATTCATGAGATTCTGTCATCTCTGAGCTCTGCTTTAGACTTACCATGGCTGGTGATGATCCACAAAGTGCTCTGACATGAGCTGATGGGCTGCTTCTCCAACAGTTACTTGCAGAAATCACACCACAAACTCCATCCCAACCTCTGCTCTCCAGGGAACTGAAATCTAAAAGAAACAGGGGCTACACTAGGTTTGAGTGAGAAATCTAAATGCCTATTTCATACTATCTTTGTAATTCCACAGTCTTTTCAAGATAGGAAATGTTTTTTTTTTTTTTTTTCTTCTTCTTAGTTTTGGGTTTTGGAGACAATATAAATCTTAGTGATTAAATGATTAGAACCAAATACACTGCAACACATAAATGCGTTCTGCATAAGCCAAGTGTACTTTTTAGAGGGAGGGTTTTAAGAATACGGGAGCCAGTTGATAGAGATTGTAATTTCACTGGAGTCACTAAATGATTTTCACTAGGTAGTGAAACAACTGCTGAAACATGCATGCACAACCAGCAAAATAAATCAATAAACAAACAAAAATCAGGACTTCTTTTGTCAGCTACGAGATCTTGCAAAAATCAAGCGAATACTGTTCTCTGAAAGCAGTCATCCCCACTGGAAAAAAAAAAGGTGCATTTCTGTTTTACTCTATATTTTAAGGGCAACACACATTGTTGATACTTTAGCATTTTACACTTGAAAAAGATTTGCTTAGGCAAAAGCAGAAGGGCTAATAGCAGAAAAGATTATAAATAAAGCAAAAAACAAACTAAAACACAGGAAGTTCTAGCTGAATATGAGAAAGCATTTCTTTCCTGTGAGGGTAACAGAGCACTGGCACAGGTTGCCCAGAGAGGCTGTGGAGTCTCCTTCTCTGGAGATATTCAAAACCCACCTGGATGCGATCCCGTGCAACGTGCTCTAGGTGACCCTGCTTGGCAGGGGGTTTGGACGAGGTGATCTCCAGAGGTCCCTTCCAACCTCAACCATTCTGTGATTCTGTGTAACTATGTGTTAAATCCATGCCTGGTGTCACCTCAAAAAGGTAAATGTTAGGCTGATTCTTTTACCAAATCTGAAAAAAGCCATTTAGTTTTAGTAGTTTTCAAGGTATCCACATAGTTTGCTTTGGCAATTGCTTCATCTATTTATTGAGATGTGTGGTTGTTTTCCAGTAACAAAATTTGTAACACTAGAACACAAAAGTGACATGTGGAACCAAAATTAGTAATGACAAAATTTGTATCATATGTGCTGAGTAACTCATATATAAATTCTCTCATTCCTATGGAAATAGAAGAGTAGAAAATCTGCAGACAGTGCATAAAAACATAACATTAAGCTGTCATATAACCATGCCTGAGACTAAGCAGATATAAAAAGAAATCTTAGCTACACGTTTTTTTCCTCTATTAAAATGGCATTTAAAAGCTTGTGAAAAAGATCTGAAGAACACTAAAACAGTCACATGTGCAAAGGCACTAGACATGTAATAAACATAATGTCCTTTGCAATATCAGCTATGGCACTAGTAAGTACTAGCTTTGTACTGTGGCACAAAGGTATATGTTGACAGATACAACTGGCAGGGGGAAAAAATGAGTGATCACATGTCTAATCAGCATTCATATATTGACGTGAGATTCCACTTCAGCTCCATTAAGGAAAAGTTTAAAGACAAAACATCTTTCACTAGTAGCATCAATGAGCTACTGCTGATGTCAGTGTAAAACACAAGTTCAGCTATCAGCAAGTTCTGAGCCTGTGCCTCCATGGCTGGATGTTCTGGGCTGTCAGTGGGTTTCTCAAGCACAGGTTGCATTTCATCTATCCCATGTGTTTTAACAGCAGAGCACTCAGGGGCAAAGTAGGGGATTTCCCAAGTGTCCTCTCGTGGGTACTGAGAAAGAAGTGAAAACAGTTTTCGTTTGAAATAAAAGTCCAAAGGAGTTTGCTGAGCTTTTCTACTACACTTTAAGTATTGATTTTATTGTTTTCCTCCAAGAAGAAACTGCACACACACAAAAACACATCTGTACATACTGTGGCGAACAAGCCTAGCTGACATAGTTATTCATATAAGCATACAAAGGAATATCGAAGAGTATCTTTAGAGTAGAATATAATCTTTAATCACACGGGAGGATAGAAGAGAAATTCATAGACTTCAAAGAATTATGAACATCAGACCTCCCACGCAGTAGAAAACATAAATGTCATCCAGTGATTCCTGCATCAACCTCATAATTTCTGCTTCAGTTGCAACATTTGTTTTATAAAGACATCTGAGTTTTGATTTAAGAATCTCTTGAGCAAGCTCAGAATGCCTAATAATAGAGATTTAATCAGGACTGAATAATCAGTGAATACTCACTACTGGATTAGGAAGAGACAAAATAAAGTGTCCATGATCTCAAGCAGTACATCTTACCACAGTCAAAATAGGAGAGTGGCCCAGTAGAGGGACATCTGTTCCTCAATTGCTTTTAAAGAACAGTATATACAGAAAAGCCTTTGAAATCCAATATAGAAAGCCTTTTTTATTGGCAGGAAATAAAGAGCATCAAGGTGTTTTGAATCTTTGTCTGCTCCCAGAATAAACACAATAGGTCTTGGTCTTCCATTGTATCTTGGATTTTATTAAACTATTTATTAAAAAATTAAGAGTCATTCCACCATAGCCTCCATATTGTTTTAAATAGGTTACCTATCCTCCCTGCTAACACTCAGCAACGACAGAAATAACATAAAGTGTTTAATAAAGAGTCCCTGTATTTTAAGCAGGTCTAACGATACTTTACATTGAAGGTCAATACACTCTTAGTGAAGAAAAAAATAAAAACACACACAATTATACTTAGGCAGAGAAAATATTTGCATCTACTATGCCCCTCTTTAACTTCTAACCACAGAATTTCCTTCAAGATATGATGTAATTCAAGGTCAAATGGATACCTGCAAAAAGTCAGAACCCTAACAGACCCAAACATGTGACATAGAGATGGTTGCTCCACTGCATATGAAATTTTCCTCTTTACTTTGGATGCGAGCTAGTGGAAAGGAGGATCATGGAGAGGATAGTTAAACCAGTGCTTCAGCTTCTATAAGGCTGACTGAAAACAGAGAAGATAAAATAACTTTTAGGAAGAATTGCCTTGTAAAAATTCATGTTATTACTAAAATGCCATGTGAGTTACAGCACAATATAGCTGAAGTGGCACTACCATTTCACAACTCTGCTTTCAAATATTTGTAATTTTAATAGAAGGAGGCAGAAAATACAGCTGAAAATTCTATATATGTTTTCACTCTGTGTGCAATCTTTTAAGATTTGTCTATATTTTTTTTGGTACAAGAACACCTATTAGAAATTAATCTATAGTTTAAAATGTCATAAATGTTGTTCAAAATGCCATAAACACACTAACACATATTACAGGAATCTGAGACTACTGTTCAATTATTCACAGGTGGAAAAAATATCTGCTTTTTTTCATCCACTTAGAAGACTCAATCCTGTCAAGTCTCCTTTCTGAGAAGACAGGAGAGAGGAATATCTGCTTCTGAAACCAGACAAAACTCATGTTGTCACATGCTTTCTGACTCTTCCTGAAACTACTTGCAAACTGTGACCACAAGCAAAGCTTTTGTAAGAAAGTGGGGAAAACTTTGCATGGCTCTGGCTTTAATTTCATGATTCCCTAGCAGTCTTAAATCCTCCCGATATTAAGAAGTGACTGCATGACATAAGGACAAGCAGATTTTCTTTCTTCATGCCTTTAGAAAGGCACTTGTAATGGATAAGAAGAAGCATGTTTCCATTCAGCAAAGTGCTCCAGCTAGCAGCTTCAAATCTATTAGTTCAGGGTTGGACACCAGTCTGCCTGTGTTAGTTGGCGGCTAGTATGGTAAGATTGAAAGCACCTGCAGCTTGTGATGATCTCCTTGGCACTGCTGATGCTCCATACCCCTATGACTGCTAATGGCAATATTAATCTGAGTGACGGGGTCTACCTGCATCAGGAGTTTAACATGGAAGAGCCTGTACTGTGAAGTCACAAAGTTGCCCTTTGCATCCACTTTGAAAACAGCGTAGTATGCTTATTCTTAGTAGAAACTAAGACTGTATAGTAGAGGAGTGGCTATGAGTAATTATCATGCTATAAATCCCCGTCTTTCACAATTTACTCTGTACACAGTTCTATAAGGGGATTTAAGTACCTACACACACACTTTGGTCTTTTTTTCCCAACCAAATATTAACAAGCTGCAACTCACCCTAAGCAACATGCCACTACTGTGGGTGAGGGAATAGCAGTATAGACATTTCACCCGTGTGAATTGTGTGCATATAGTAAAAGTGAAGCTGATTCATTCAGGCTGTTTAAGAGGAGATAAGCACAACTCCCCATGCTCTTTATTTGTTTTAGCAGGGTAACACCATTTAGAATTTCACTTCTTTTCCTTCATAACTCATCCAGTCTGTTTTAATTAATGTTTAAAGTGACTTGAGCCCTAAAGTAAAGGATTCAAACATAAATTCACAGAGGGAAATAGCATGCAAGAGACATGCTGTATGTATAAAAGCACATTCACGAGTATCACCAAGTAGGTCACCCACCTTTTTGCATGGCAGTCTAAAAATATATATGCTTATAAACCTCAGCAAATAAGGACACAACTAATGTTATTGCTTCTTCCTTTACCCAAGCACTTGTAAGCACAGCAGTCCACAAACTCTGACCATGCCAAAAGCAGTCCAAAATTTCACTGATATCTCTGTCTAGCAATAAAACAGAGATTTATGTGTTAAAACCTACAAAAGAGAAAGAAATAAAATCATCCCAGATGACTAAATCACACTCTTTCTGGTGGGTAGCTCAGTAACTGAACTCTTTATCCCCTGAAGGACCACTCAAACCATTTGTTTTCATTTTCTTGACATCCTGTCAGTGTAACATAACTGGATGTGCTGTTCTGCTTGTTATTTTCTGGGATGAAAATGACTGGCTTTGCTGAGGAATCTTAAGAGGCAATGAATAATATGTTAGAGGAATAGACTCAGTCGTGTGATCTCTCAGGAAAGAACATTTGCTCATAAGCCCATTAACAAACCACAGAAGTCAGTGAAGATCTCAGGAACTAGGCCATTCACATGGGAGGAACTATAACGTGTTCTCTTCATAATCCCTGAAAAGAGATTCACTTGATGAAATTTTAGTACTTTTTGAGGCTGGTCATTTCAGAAAGGATGCCTTTTTCCTACACAGAATAGCTGCTCAACTGTTTAATGCTTTGTTACTTTAATGCTTTCATTCTCCGTACGTTGCTGAAGGAGGTGGCAGTCGTGACAGTATCACAGACTTCAGGAGAAAGCAATAATATCTGGGATATTGGCAGTTCAGTGAGTTAAAACATTATGTCACCCAGACCTTTTGTTTCAGGCACAGCAAGCCAGAATTTTTGGCTTAGGGAACAAGTGAACACAAGTTCAGTGACTTCACCGTAGCCTCTAGTGGACATTAATCCACATCACAAAACCATCAGGCAATTTGTCAGAGCAGTTATGCACTCTGTTCAAAGCAGAACCTGAGACTAGTGAGTTCTGAGGGTGGTGCTGGGCAGGAATCACTGTTTCTTTTCACATAGGGTTTGCACTGTATTTGATGTCGACACCACTTGCTCTAGGCATTGTTACTAGATAATCATTTTCATTCACATACCTGCCTGTAGAAGTGATTTTAAATGGGGAATACTGTGAAACTTGCATACATACACAGGAAACCAGAACTGCTTGTAACAAGGGCAGAGATGCAGCCTGTAGCAGGGTAGTATTAGAGCTACAGTCTCCCAGGGACATTATGCACCTGAGAATCCTGCTGGAAACAAATTTCACCTCAGCTTCCTCCTTGCTCCCAGGGGATAGTAAGTTATTGGTAGCCTAAGAGTGCTCAAGGTCTTCCTTATACTTCCAACAGTAGTTCTACTACAAGGATCGACAGAAAAGAGGCAGTATAGATAACATTGCCTACCCTCCCAACCCCCACCCCCCCTCTGGTAAGGGAATAACTGAGCAAAGATCCCAGTTTTCTCCTAAGTGACAAGACCAAATAATTCCTCAAAAGGTAAAAGGAGGCTGTTACATCATGTCCTTGAAAAGACTACACAGCCCAAACAAGACTCCAGGATTTCACCTTTTCCTTCTATGCAGTTCTCATTTTTGAGAAAAGAAAACAACTGGAAAAAAAAAATTACCTTCATATTCTGTTCGTTTCGAAATGCATTCCTTCTAAAAAGAGAACTAGTGGGAGAAAATGAAGCAAAACAAACCAAACCACAGAGGTTTTGGGTAGTTTATGCATTTTTACTTTGTAATCTTATTCCTAAATCACAATTATCTCCATCACTCAGGAATAATGTGGAAAATCCCTAAAACAGGAATGAACTGAATAGAATAGAATAGAATAGAATAGAATAGAATAGAATAGAATAGAATAGAATAGTTCAGTTGAAAGGGACCTTCGGAGATGATCTAGTCCAACTGCCTGATCACTTCAGGGCTAACCAAAAGTTAAAGCATATTATTAAAGGGATTATTCAAATGCCTCTTGAAGACTGACAGACATGGGGAATCAACCACCCCTCTAAGAAGCCTGTGCCAGTGTTTGACCACGCTCACAGTAAAGAAGTTTGTCCTAACACCCAGTCTGAACCTCCCCTGGTGCAGCTCTGTGCCATCCCCATACATCCTGTCATCGGTGAGCAGGGAGCAGAGACTGCACCTCCCTCTCCTCCTCAGGACGTTGCAGAGAGCAATGAGGTCGCCTCTCAGCCTCCTTTTCTCCAGACTGGATAACCCAAGTGTCCCCAGCCTCTCCTCACAGGGACATGCCCTCCAGTCCTTTTACCAGCTTTGTTGCCCTCCTCTGAACGCAGTCAAGGATCTTAACATCCTTTTTATACGGAGCCCAGAACTGCACACACTATTCAAGGTGAAACCTTGAAACCAGTGCTAAATACAGTAGGAGAGTCACCTCTTTTGACCAGCTGCCTGTGCTCTGCTTAATGCACCCCAAAATGCGGTTTGCCCTCTTTGCCAGGGCACACTGCTGGCTCGTGTTGAGCCTGCTGTCAACTAGCACCCCCAGATGCCTTTCTGCTGAGCTGCTCCCCAGCCACTTGTCTCCTAGTCTGTACCTGTGTCTGGCATTACTCTGTCCCTGGTGCAGAACCTGGCATTTTCCTTTGTTGAACTTCATGTCATTGACGATTGCCCAATTCTCCAAGGTACCTGTATTCCTCTGCAAGGCCTCTTGTCCCTCCAGAGAGTCAACAGCACCTCCCAGTTGAGTATCATCAGCTAAGGATGGATTCAACTCCTGCATCCAGATCACTGATAAAAATGTTTAATAGGACTGGCCCTAGATTTGAGCTCTGGCGAATGCTGCTGGGGACAGGTCTCCAGCCAGATGTAGCCCCGTTCACTACAACCCCTTGAGCTCTACCATTGAACCAGTTCATCACCCAGAGTAGCATGAACCTGTTCATCTCACAGTTGGATAAGAAGTTGTCCAGAAGGATGCTGTGAGAAATAGGCCTTACTAAAATCCAGAAAGGTTATGTCCACCATCTTCTTTTCGCCCACTAAGCGGTTGACCTAATTGTAGAGATCAAATTACTATGACAGGACTTTCCCTTCATGAACCCATGTTAACTATACCTGATAATAGCCTTGTTCTTTGAATGCCTTCCGGTATCCCCTACGACAATCTTCTCCAGAACTTGTACAGGCACTGACGTTAAACTAACAGGTATGTAATCTTCTGGGTCTTCTCTCTTGCTTTTTTTGTAAACGAAATAATATTGGCTAGCTTCCAGTCAGCAGGGATCTCCCCCAGACTCCCAAGACCTTTGGTAAATTGTTGAGAGGCATCCAGCTATATAACATCTGCTAACTCCTTCAGCACTCTGAGGTGAATCCTGTCAGGTGTCATGGATTTATGAACATTCAGGTGATACAGCTGTTTCCTTACAATTTCAGGTGGCCATAACTGGAAAGTCACTGCTCCCCTAACCATGGTCTTCTAAGAGGAAACCTATCAAATCAGACTTCTGATTGGAATTCTATTAATTTACTAGTTTATAATCCCTTATTGTACCACTAATATTATTTTAGAAAGGCATTTAACCAGAAGAATGTGTATACTTAGCAACAGTTATATATAAAAGGAAGAATACAATTTCTCTAGGGTCTAAATCCCCACTTTGCATAGTTTCTTTCAAAAATATATTTAGCAGTTTTGCAAGTTTTAGCACCAAGAAACAAAATTCTGCATCCTATTCTTGTATTTCTTTATTGTGCTACAATATAATTCTGACTGCTGTGACCCTCAGTAATGCCTACCAGCACATCACAAGAAGCATAAAAGCAACACTGAGATAGCAGTTATGTTAATGCATATCCATCTCAATCAACAGGGACAGACCATCATCACATCAGTTGTCCTGCAACTTGTGCCTCACTTTAGATCTGGTGTTTTCTTCCAGGTATATACATCTGTGCTATACAATACCATGTTTTATGATACAGGACACTCAAGACACTATTTTTTCATCACAGCCAAATCTCTCCTGTACAACCTCTGTATTTCACATTGGCTTTTGTGAATCATCTTGAAAAATGCCGCGTTGACACTCTCACGGAAAGTTAAACATCCTTTTTTATGTATCACCGTACGTTTGCACATGCCCACTATCATTCCCCCCCCCCCCCCCTTTTTTTTTTTTGTAGCATCAATTAGCAATTCCTGCCTTCATATACCATTAACTGTCCTTATCCTACTTGGTTTATAAGATACACAAACTATTGGCTCCAGTTCCTAATTTGAGAGTATCAGCAACCTGACCAACTATCTGTCAAGATTTTCCAGTGCCTCCTTCTCATAATTACGTTGCTTTCTCACCACAGAAAACATTAATGTTTATGTCCATCTTTAAAACCCACCACTTCCATGATATGTGTAATCTCTTCTACCACAATTAAACAGGGGATTGCTTTAACATATGCTTTTTACTCTATCCATATGTGTTTCATTAATGTGCTTTATTTATCCTATTTCATTCACCTGTTGTCATTCACCCTACCTGAAGGATGATTTTCTGTTCACATATGTTCTCCAATAAAGTTGGCGGAAGTGCTGACCAAGCCGCTTTCCGTCATTTATCAGCAGTCCTGGCTATCAGGGGAGGCCCCGGTTGACTGGCAGCTAGCAAACATGACACCCATCTACAAGAAGGGCTGGAGGGAAGACCCAGGAAACTATAGGCCTGTCAGTCTGACTTCGGTGCCGGGGAAGCTCATGGAGCTGATTATCTTGAGTGTCATCTTGCAGCACTTGCAGGGCAACCAGGCGATCAGGCCCAGTCAGCATGGGTTTAGGAAAGGCAGGTCCTGCTTGACGAACCTGATCTCCTTCTATGACAAAGCGATGTGCTTAGTGGACAAGAGAAAGGTTGAGGATGTGGTCTACCTTGACTTCAGTAAGGCTTTTGACACCATTTCCCTCAGCATTCTCCTGAAGAAACTGGCTGCTCATGGCCTGGACTGGCGTACGCTTCGTTAGGTTAGAAACTGGCTGGGTGGCCGGGCCCAAAGAGTCGTGGTGAATGGAGTTAAATCCAG
>VXAA01001325.1:13885-49971 GCA_013399115.1 Anseranas semipalmata
GGCACAACAACCCCAAGCAGCGCTACAGGCTGGGGGATGAGTGGCTGGAAAGCTGCCTGGCAGAGAAGGACTTGGGAGTATTGGTGGATAGCTGGCTGAATATGAGCCAGCAGTGTGCTCAGGTGGCCAAAAAGGCTAAGAGCATCCTGGCTTGTATCAGGAACAGTGTGGCCAGCAGGACTAGGGAAGTGATTGTCCCCCTGTACGCGGCTCTGGTGAGGCCGCACCTCGAGTCCTGTCTTCAATTTTGGGCCCCTCACTGCAGGAAGGACATGGAGGTGCTGGAGCATGTCCAAAGAAGGGCAACAAAGCTGGTGAGGGGTCTAGAGAACAAGTCTTATGAGGAGCGGCTGAGGGAGCTGGGGTTGTTTAGCCTGGAGAAGAGGAGGCTCAGGGGCGACCTTACCGCTCTCTACAGCTACTTTAAAGGAGGCTGTAGCGAGGTGGGGATTGGTCTCTTCTCCCACGTGTCTGGTGACAGGACGAGGGGGAATGGCCTCAAGTTGCACCAGGGGAGGTTTAGGTTGGATATCAGGAAAAATTTCTTCACTGAAAGGGTTGTGAGGCATTGGAACAGGCTGCCCAGGGAAGTGGTTGAGTCACCATCCCTGGAGGTCTTCAAAAAACATGTAGATGTAGAGCTTAGTGATATGGTTTAATGGTGGACTTGATAGTGTTATGTTATAGGTTTCACTGGATGATCTTAGAGGTCTTTTCCAACCTAAATGATTCTATGATTCTGTGATTCAAATACTGCCACTGATCAGCAGCCCTTCCTGGCCCTCTTTGAACACAAATATGAAATAAGCATTGTTCAGTCTGGGTTTATGCTGAGAATTCATTACACAGTTGCTCTAAGAGTACTTCAGCTGCTCGTCCTGGATTAAAATAACAAATACAGTTCAGGAAGTGCACATGCTGATAGAACCTGGAAGGATAAAGCTCTAACCCATTCCACCAACATAGTTGTGACTGGATTACTTTCAAAATCAAGTTAAAAAAGTGTATGTGTGCATGTATAAATAAGCACATCCATAAACTTTTTTAAGCCTGATTGTGTAGCGTGAACTCCCTGCAACATGAGAATAACACTGCCTGTAACAATGACCTGTCAGAGACACATCAGGGGCCCCTGAGAGCACACGTTGGCAGAGGCTGGAAAGCTCAGGAATGGGAAAGTACTAGGAGCTCCAGGGCCAGTCACACAAACGGCCAGTTGCTGACATACAGCTGTGGAACAGCGTAATGAAGCTGCCTGTAATGATAGCACAGGTGGAGCTGTCTTAAAAGTGTACAGATTACAAGAAAAACAATCAGTTGTGCTAGTGTCATCCCTCAGAAGTAACTATGCAGAGCCAACCACTGTGGCACACCGTACTGCGTAGCCACTTCTGTAAGCATTGTCTTTTCAACATTCAATTGTTGAATTGAAAATATACTTTAGTATTTGGTTTAACGTTTTGCTGGTTCTGCTTAGCAGGTCTGGCTATTTGCCTTTTTGGACTAGCTGTTAAATCTAAATGCCACAGGGTGCCTCCATAAGGTCCTACGCCAAGGGAAGTCCTGTAATTCTGGAAGTGCTGCATATACAGCATGGCAAACACTTGCTACCATCAGCATTGAAGCTTAACTCATGTACAATTTATTATCAGTGAACCTTAACCAGTGTACATAATCAATGTTATCTGAGGGGAGGATGCTTGCAGTTTCTTTATCAGACACCATGAGATCTGGTGGGAAAGCCCCTAACGTCCCACTGTTCCTGAAAAGGTGGGGAGCATGGGGGCAGCTCTCAAAAAGGTTCTCAGATGTCAGGCTTGAAACCATGGAGACAAACCAAAATGCAGGAATTACTGCCAAACAGAGAAAACATCAGTACATAAATATCAGTGCAAAACAAATGTTTAAATGAACGCTGATATAGCTGGGGTAGAATAGGGATAGCTGTAGGTGCCCATGTGACTAGTTACTGGGTGGCATCTTCTGCGGTTTTGGTCTGTAAAGGTTCTAAAAGCATAAATTTTATACTTTCATGACTTCACCAAAAAAGCTCCCATATTGGTGTATCTGCAGGATGATGATCAATTAAACAGTGAAAACCAAGGTAGCACAATTAACAACCCGAATAGTGAAAAGGCTGCCAACACACTAAAAAGAATGTGAACCAGCAAGCTGCCCCCAAATTGAATTAGATTGTTTCTAGAATTTCTAAGTAGTTGTGTTAAAAATAAGACTATGCCTAATGGAAAAGACTGGAAGCTCAACGATACTGCCCATTAAACTTCAGTAAGAATCTCCCAAGAAATACGATCAGATATTTCCATTCAAAAGTAGCTTTATTTCCATTATTTAGCTGTGGCCAGAGAAAAGAATCAACACAGACTAAAACACAGCATATGAGATTCTTTAAAGCCTTATAAAAAGGCAAGCCTTCTGCTTTGCCCAGTGTTTGAGAAAAGCTGTTAAGTGTTAATGCATATAATCTATCTAGCCAGCTAACTAGTTTAATCCATCACACAGTGTGTGAAAACATAAAAGCAACCCAACTGTGACAAGTTAATAGTAGGGTTAGGCAGTAAAACAGTAACAAAAACATACTTTGATTAATGATCCTGAATTGTCCAGCTCTAGTATAGATGGCTTTTGTCTAGGTTTATTTAGTGGCCAATCAATGCAAAATAGATCTTGTAATTTAAAGCATTACACCAGACCAGAAGCATTGGCCTATACTGACAAAAGATGGAAAAAATATCACATTTTCATATGGAATAAAAGTAACAATTTATACAAATAAAGGTGCTTCACAGGAAGAGAGAGAATTAAAATACACCTAACTCAGGGGTCATTCCAGTAATACTTGCAGTGGAAGGGATGTTATAATCTCAATAGCATAAAAACCATGCCAAACTATTATTCAAAGCATAAAGCAAAACCTTCTTTGACTACTAAAAAGTGTGATGTGCTTCCCTTTCCTCCTGTCTTAGTTTCTATTTCCATAACCCACAAGCAGTTTCCAAACATGATCAGGAAACCAACTTGATGAAAAGGCAGAAGAAAACTTGCTTTCTTGGCATCTCTCAAATCCACGGTGTTTTGTATACTCGCCTTAAGTATCAAATAAGTAGACACACTTTGGGATACATCAGTGCATAAACAGTCAGCACTACTCCTTCAGCGCATACAGCCTCTCCTGTTAAAAACACCATTGAATGAATACATACTCCACAATCCCTCTGAACTCAGGATGTGGGAAGCTTGGGACAGATCCTCCCAAACTGAGAAATGCAGGCATCTGTCACACCACAAAGCAGTGCTGCAAGTATCAAGCTGTAGAGCTTAATTACCTCCTCCTGACATTTTTCATCCAAAATAGGTATCCTACCACTCTGCAAAATACATGTAATAGGGCATAGGATATTCCTAAGTATGCCCTCTGTTGAAACACTTAAACTTGTAACAATGCAAACGGCAATGAAGGAAGATACTAGACCAGCTGTAAGACCTTTTGCTGAGGAATAAAGGCTAGAATGCCTCAAGATAAAAGTCTTCTATGGGCTGGAAAAGTTGCAAAAAACACTAGAACAAGTCTGCAGAAAGTGAAAAATCTCTTTTGCTGCACAGCAAACAACGGCACAGATTCTACACCTGCATGACAACACAGTGCATGACTTGAGCAAAGCACTTTCCTATCCTAAAAGATCGGATTAACAATCAAGTCTGTCTCTCTTGTGCACAATACACAATATAGTGAGCTTTCAATTTGAGATGATTAATAATGCTAACCCTTCTGAACTGCATAGCTGGTCAGTGTAGGATTCCATGAGCAGCTTGCAGAGGAAAGTGGAAATGATGGATGAGTCTTGTCACTGAACAGCAATCACAGTTATCTTCAAAGAGTACAACAGCCCATTTCCATCTCTACAGAAATAATCAGGGAACCGGAGATGGTTACTTCAACCACAGTGTTGAAACATCCTGCCAGCCATCACACAGCACACCAAGCATTCTCTTTGCTGTAATGCTGTTTGTGGATTTTCAGGTTGTTTAGGGCTTACTGCTCTTTCTCTCACCCTGCATGTCCTTCTTCTCCATTTTCTGTCATACAGTCCTCTATTCAAACATAGATAAGTCATATTTTATTCTCCACTGCCTAAGTTTTAAATTACATTCATTCTTATCTTTGGTGTTAGTTGTGGTGAAGTGCAGAATGACTTCATAGGACTTCACACTTCACAACCAATGTCATACCTAACACTAACTGGCACATGAAACAGTTCAAAACAAGTCTGTAACAAAATAAAATGCAGCAATGAACGCATCACTGTTCACTTCTAATGTCATAGGGTCTAAATCAAATACATCTCATTGGTCCTACTTAAGCGGCCTGTAATGCAAGTTGCAGGTATAACCCTGAAACCAGAATTCATTTCTTAGCCAGCTGTAGAGTTGAATGTTTTCAAAAAGGTTTGTATTAGAGAAGAATATAACCAATGCAACATCGGATGTACAGAGGAGAAAAGGAATACTTCATTGGCGTCTATTTCTCAGACTTGGTAGTTTAAGACTCTTGAGAGCTGTCAATGTATTCTGACCAGCCACGTTGAAAGTTACATATGGAGACATGCATGTCCTGTGGTGTTGTAAATATAACACCAGTCTAGCAACCATTAGCTGTTGCTAATCCTTCAGGCACATTTTAGAGATAAAAAAGTTCAGCAGGTCAAGCTAACCTAGCCAGTTGTCTCCAAAAAAAAAACACTTAGAAAATCCTTTGAGATGAGTCAGATTACAAACGGAGATTTTGAGCATCATCTGCCCCAGTAAACTAAGTGCTACTGGCAATGCCCAATTACATGTTGACACAAACTCACATAACACCACAACCCTGAAGTGATAAACCAGCTTGCAAACCTGTATCTCCCAGAATAAAACTGTTGAATATGCCCACAAATGAGAATGAGCTTAGACTCCACAAATGAATGGGGGTAACCTGGGTTGGATGTTTCTTTTTCTCTTTTTTTAAAGGCTATTTTTCTATTTCAGCTGCTACCTGGACTGCCTAGTCCCCATGGGAAAGGCATGGTTTCAGTGACATTCCATGAGGAATTCAAAGTAACCACAAGGCCGGGGGAAAGGATGCTCTAGAACTTCTCCAGTTTATTGGCAGGATATTCTGGTCTGGGCATGATATAATTTATGGCCATTCAGCAGGGAACAACAGAATGACTGTGGTAAAGGGAATATTGTATTTGCCTTGCTACCACAGTTCTTCTAGGGCTTTACTTACTAAATAGGAGTGCCTACCTAATGAAAACTGCAAATTAAGGACGGGGTCACCAATCAAGCTATTAATTCAGTTTCCAAGGTACAATTACAACACAGAGCACCATGGAATGCTATTCTAATCCCTAATGAGTTCAAAGGGACACATGACCAAGGAAATTTCAGTGATATTAAAAAAAAAATAAAACAACAACAAAAAAACTAATAGATTTTGAAATACATAGGTGTATCTTTAGAACAGGTATGCATTCTAGAAAATATTTGCTCTTCTTACTGATTTAATTATAAAATTATCATAAAAATGGTAATTAAAAAGACAGAGGAGAAGACTGCTGTCTTTCCAGACAAAGCACTAGGTGAAGAAACACTTTGCTTCTAATTTTCATTTTAGTGTGTATGAATGCTAGGAAATATGCTAGGAAGTGTGCTGTCACTGCAAGCATCAATTGTAAAACAGTAAGGAGAAGCCTTGCATGACAAAAAGAAAGGCAAATTTCCTCAAAAGACAGGAAAAGCAAGTGAATGAGACAAAAAAAAATTAAGAAAAGCTAAATCTCTTTTAAAAAAAAAAAAAAAAGAAAGAAAGAAAGAAAAAATCCAGTCTGCGATTTTCTGAGGAAACATTTTCCTGAACAGCTTTTGTCCTTTCCTTGCATTAAACAGTGGACTAACATAGTGGTTTGCCAGAATAATAAACTTTCTTTTTTCAGAAAGGGAGGTTTTGCTGCAGAGTAAGGATGTAACTGGTTAGTGCTAAAGAACCTGTGATTTCATGTCCTTGTATTATTCCTAGTAACAAACAATTAGCTTTATTATTTTTTTATGACAAAGAAGATTCTTAACTAAAGGATCTTGTGAAATTCACAAATCACTGACAACAACACAGACATAAGGCATATGAAAGATGATCAGAGAACATTTCTGTAAGTGTTCTCTTAAAGAGAACAAGAATCTAATCACTGAAGTGAGAAAACTGGCATTGAAAGCACAGAAGGAAGCAAAATCAACATCCTCGCATTTGATCAAGCAATAGGGAAGAAGAAGGGAAAAGGAAGGAGAAGGGGAAGGAGAAAAAAGAAATAAGTCTAGGTTGAGATAAATGATTGTCACCGTGTTGAGATGTATAATTTCATATACAGAACTTGAGAAGAAACAAAGAGAAAAGAAACAAATTCCAGGCTGCCATAAATGAAAAGCCTGCTATGGGAGACCGGGGGCGGCGGGAGAAGGAATGGGACGGAGATGGGGACCAGCAGCAAGTTTGCTAAAATAGAATATTTGTATTATGCTAAAGGAATAAGATTTCCATACTATTGTATCTTCCACTCATTGGGATTGCCTGAAGCTTTCAATCAGTATATTTATTTTTCATGGATTCCTGGGCAAAGAACACCTACCAGCCACGGACAGAATTATGAAGGACTGAGAGGAGCACAGCCTTTCTTTGCTTTCAAGTTACAGGAACAGCTGATATCTTGCCTGTGTCAGTGAGACCTCAGTTGTACTGTTGTAACCTTTCACTCATGCTGTCCTGAATAATCCTTTAGTTATAGACCTTGGTCAAGGATACAGAAATGAGCTAAATCAGAGATTCAAAATAAGCTTGAGATCAAAACAATGGTCTAACATGCTCTCATTCTTCTTACTGATGGCAAGATAGATTACAAGTCTAAAATGCAGCTTAAGTCCTCTTGCAAGGAAGGAAGGAGATATATTGTTCAGAAGGAAGGGGAGAACAGGCTGATTCAGACTGGCGCCCTGTTTTGGCTCATCTAGCAATATAAGAAATGTATGCAGAGCCAAACAGTTCAGTATAAATGGCAATTTTCCCGGGAATATCTTTAAAAAGAAAAAATAAAAAAAAAAGGAGAAATCTCTAAATTCAAGATCAACCAATCTGGTTAATCTCAGGGCTGTTCAGTACCCCTAAATTACTATAGGCTGCTGTTATACACTATAATAGCCTGCTGAGCATTTGTTAACTCCAGCAGAGTATATGCGCAATTATTTCTAATGAACTCCCTAGACCCTTAGGAAAAAATAATAGTCCTTCTGAATTGTTTCTACCTGTTGGCTGCATTACATTTGGAAACAAAAGTCATACATTTTCAAATCTCCCCGTATAACAAGGCTCAGAGCAAGATTGGCATGTTTATTTTCAGAAAACCTCCCAAAGCATTTTAGGCATGGCCAAACTAATACATCTCTCCTTGACAGTTGCAGAACTTTTATTTCCTTAGCTAGAGTGTAACAGATTGCTTGCAGTTTAAGTCTCGATGTTTGGGTTGCACTGCAAAATCTGGCTGCCTGCTGGGGTTGTAAAGAGGTGCCATGCAGAGAGGGGAATTCTGGGAACATCTGCCCACATAAACATTATGCAACCAAGGAGTCAAGGGAAGGAACGGCAATTTGTGGGAAAGTGAGAGAAAATACTTAATTTTCCCTCACGTATCAGCAGACTTTCTACCAATACGCAAGGCTTCCAAAAGTCTGTTCTTCAAATTCTTGATGATTTAGCTGGCAAAACTATTAAAATAGAAAAATGGGAGCCCATCCTAATGAAGACGCTGTTTTTCAGTTACAGAACTGTTCTATTTTTTACTATATTCATGTATGTCTTCAGGTTTGCTTTTTTAACTTGCCTCTATATAACAGTGTAATTGGAAAAATATAGCTTCACATGAGAGGATTTTCATTTTCATGGCAGATTTACATGAGATTGCCTTTATCTGGGAGATTCTTGATCACCAGTCAAAGCAACAGCTGGTGCACTCTGCTTCAGCTGTATTTGGACATTGGGGAATGTCATGTTATCAAAACGTTTTAAGTGCACCCATCAAAGCTGACATAAACTGGAACCTGCTACATCAACCACGCAGACTGCAGGTTTATTGCATGGCTTCACATCACTCTGCAGAAAGCAAATTGTGCACAGAAAGTGAAACACAAATTATTCTAATGCTAAACTTGTTTTACTTTCAACTTGCTCTGACAATATAACTGAGGACCCAGCACTACAGCCTTCTCATGCTGTTTCTGGGGTTTAAAATGTTTACCGTTCAACTGCCTCTGAATATCTTTCCAAGATCTTTAAAAAATTATGAGGATTACTTGTTTCACCAGTATTTCTTTCACACTCATGAACTTAGGTAAACAAAACACATTTTAGGAGTGCAAGGATTCTGCAACTGTTAAATGGTGCATTTTACTGAATTTGCCAAAGAATACTTTCGTCTGTGGATTGCATCGAAACCCACATAAAAACCTTTACATGGTGTTAGATCAGGAACCATTACTGACACAGAGCTGCAGTCAAATCATAGCAGTGATCTTTGGTACTAAAAGAAGGTTTTTCCTCATAAGCTCTTAATTACACACAGAGTATGTTAGATGCATGCAGTAGATCAGCAACTTTAATAACATTCAATTGCTTCAGCCAATGTTGGGTTCAATAGTCTTTTTCATAATATCCAGATTTACACTATTATTTTCATGGCACATTACTATGTTCTAGAAGAATACACACTACACATCACCTAATGGCCTACAGTGTATAGGATGTGCACACACTAAGTATTCTTTCCACAGTGGATTTTCAAAATGCTTTACAACGTCCCATTTTGGCTCAAAATTAGACCATAAATTGACTGAACGCAGCTCTCTTTGACTGAGCTAGACTTCTGCAGCATGAGTTCCTGGTTGCCAATCAGGAAAGCAGAAAGGACTTTAAGTGCAAACAGCTCAGGTGCAGAGGAATAGATTATAAGCACCAGGTAGAAAGTGATGAATTCAGAGGAATTTGATGTTGCAATAATGAGGACGTTGCTGTGCAGCTGCCAACTTATTCCCAAAGAGGAGAGGACATAGCTGAGCACTTCAGTAGCTCAATAGTTGCGAGCACATGTCTTTTCATTTAATGCCCACAGATTGCCCAAAGTACATCCCTCTTTATTCTCTGTTCTTGGAGCTACGAATGCATACTTGCAAAGGGTCTTGAAATGTACAATATTGAGGACCAAAAAGCAATCTTAAGCTTTATGTTCTCACATGTGGCTCATATATAGCTTTGTGGTGGTGAAAGAATCACAGTCTCAGGAATAAATAGAGAACACTGAATTTGCTGCTGAGTCTCTTGTGACCTTTTCAAGTACCCCAGAATAGCAATCATTTAGAATTTGTAAATAGAGATCCCAGATGATGTTTGCTCAGAGTAACTCTATTGCATCCTCCGCTACAGCACTCAGCAGGTGTCAAAACCAAACTCACATGGATACGGCAGAAGTTTGGAATCTCACTCTAGCTGACAGTATGTTCACCCTCAGAAAGCCAACTAAAATAACTTACAGTAAACCTTGGTATGTATAAGGAAGCTCTATTACAAAATAAGGTTTGTGATATGCAGTCATATAATGCTACTGCTGCTTTTCAAGTCAGAACTAAACTTTCTATTAAAAAAAAAAAAAAGTTAAAATCTATGCCCTCTGTTCAGGTGTTTCTGATAAGCACATACTGGCAGTATTAAAAAGGAAGGGATTTTCATGTTTTCATGCTTATGACCCAAAGGTCTCTAGCAACGTTCTGCTTACTTTCCAGCTTACTCCTGGTTTATGTGCAATGCTTTGGAGCAATTACTCAGAGTTCCTGTTTTACCCCTGCAGTCCCCTCAAAACCAATTTCTCCAATATATACTCAGAAATTGTATCCATACTACAGCTGAATGTCACCCTGCACCTGTGACTCAACAACCTTGTTTAAGCTACCTATAGATAGCCAAATGAAGGGCATTTTCATTTGTTTTAAGAGTCTGTGCTATACGTCTCTAAGTGCTAAATTTGAGTAACTGTTTTAAAGAGAGACATCTATTTCTTAGAAATAACACTACTGATATTTATAGTCCATGTTGAATATGAATCTTCCTCATACATATATAAGCTTTCAAGTCTAAACTCTTTTCTTGCTGTTGTGATACTTTCGAGATATTCATTATTTACTATTTGACCACTGCCATTAACATTTGTTAATATTTTCCTTAATCAAATCCTTTTTTTCTTCAATTATTGAAGCTACTACAGCATACTTACTACAAACATCTAAAATTAGCATGTAAAATAATATAAGCTTGTACTTGGCCAGTACTGGCCTATTGTTTTCAACTTTGTAACTACCTTTCCACTAGGGTCTGCAGCTAGCTAAGATAATGCACCAAGAATCTTCAAAAACAAACAAACAAACAAAAAGGCATTACTTAAAGCAGAGTTTTCCAGGGACACTTTGTTGGTTTTCTCTCTCTCTGTATGTGTGTGTGTTACTGAGTTCACTATACATAAATGTGAAATATTCTCTTCAAGTGTGAAATGTCAACTGCCCATTCTCTTAAAAATAACTCAAGAGAGAACAACCACATTGTTAGATAACAAGCAAATGTTTATATAAGCATCAGAACAGTATTCTTTCAGAGCTTTCTACGGGCTTATCATGCTGTGAGCTACTGTACTTATCCATCCTCTCTGAGCACAGGGAAGGAACCATGCAAAGAAGGGGAGAAATAATTCAACAGGCAGCATTCAATGTTATCCTGCACTCACACTGAAGTGTGGCAAGTTGTTCTATTTCAGCCTACAGTTGCTCTTCATTTAGCCAACTCAAGATGGAAGCTGTGCTGTGGTCAGGTAAAAATTTTACTTCAGTTTACTTTTTAATTTACTTTACTTGGAGGCAGCACTTCCATCAAGCTTTCCATGAAAGCAAGCTTTTGACATGACAGAAATAGTCATACCCAAGGAAGATCCCCATTTCCAAAGGCTGTCCTTCATGTACTGAGGTTCCTATTTTCAGAGCATTGATAGTTTTTCAGTTTCACTTCACCTGTTATAATCTCTTTCATTTTCTCTGCCTTACATAAAAACAGCTTTTCAGCAATACATCCTTTACCCTCTCCCTCGCTGAAGGAACCTCACTCAGATTCCCTTGTAGCCAAATATGAAAAGAGTAACTAAGTCAAAGGAACACATCTCGGAAAAAAACAGTGTGATCCCTTAGTGAGACCCACAGCCTTGTCTGGGTTCATTATATTGAGCACTCTGCTCCAAAGAGCTGGGCAGCTCTGTAATGTGTGCACTAGGGCTTGCCAGTCCCTTGCTGGTACAGAGCTCAAGTATGTGTTTCTTAGGTGGTAGTCATGACAAAACAGTTGCCTAACTATCCCTTTGCCCAATCCAATAGCCCTGTCTGATTTACAGTGTCACCTGGATCTGCTGAAACCAGCTAAATTTATGCCACAGAGCACAAAGATAAAAGGGCAGCTAGTCCTTCACTTCAGATTCAGTTCACTGTTATTTATTTTCTTACCCTGGGTGACTGACCTGTAGAAGAAAACCACAAAACATTCCCGTGCCTTTCAGGTAGGATTTTAGTCCAAGGGAAAGTCTTTCTGAATCCTCTGAGCTACCTCACCCAGTAGCACCTCTGCTTTTGACATGCACTCTGCCTTCTTCACCAAATCTAACCTGACAGATGGACTGAAAGCCAAGCCCAGAGGCTGAGCCAGGCAAGACCAAAAATCTGGGTTCTTTTGTCAGATGGTTTCTACTTTGGCACTTCAGGGTAAATTTATTTAAAATCTTTTAGCATCCGACTGAGAGACAGACAGAGAGAGAGAGAAAGAAACCCTACAAAAATCTGACTTCTTAAACTAAGCTTTGAAATGTGAATGAATCTTCACCTCTAAAAATGTAATGGAAGTAACAAAATGCAGTATTCATGAAGGGAAGGACTTCAGGGCCCAGAACAACAGAGGCAACATGAAATGTCAAGGGTGAAACAAAGGCAGTTATTACTGTGGCTTCTCACTGTTAAAACTGCCAGTGCATACACTTTAAACTCAAGAGCTCCATTACATTGTAATCCCACTGATATTCCCCTGTCACCATGGTGCTATTAATGATATTGCTGTTTCTCAAGTAAGACCTAAAGTTTTCAGTTTTTGAAAAAGAATGTCACTATTAAAGTGTATGCTCTTTATTAAAGTGTTTGTGTTAAACGCAGGCAGTAGTACTTAGAGGGGAAAAAAAGATATCCTTTTCCACTCTTCAGCATTGCTATCTTTCACATTATTTGCCTCAATAGCATTATGTGCTGAGATCAACCTTCACTAACATTTTATGCCACAGTCTGAGAACTCAGTTTTTTTTTTTTTTTTTTTTTTTTTGCAATTGTCAAGCTTAAGCATGGCCAACACGAAATTATTTCTGAAGATACAAAATGTACTGGAACTAGAGACCAAAATTGCACCAAGAACCTCATTGCAGAAAAACAGTGAGCAGACTACAATTAACTGACACTATGCACACAAACGGAGAAAGGGACATACTGTGAGTTCAAATTAATTGTCCAAGGATGCAAAAGCAATAGTTTTAGGATAGTATTTGGAAACTTCTTGTCAAGTCCTATGTTTCACTTACTGCCCCCATCCTGCCATTACTCTATTTATATTCCACGGTAACTTATTTCCATACCACAAACCACAAAATGTCAGAAGAGGAACATTATGATTGTAAAAAATGGGAAGTACTGAAGTCAAGGGGGTTTTTACTGCATTCATTGCTATGTCCACTTGCCTCCATAACATTTTTGCAATCATAAAAAGAGGTCAAAGAACCTCAGGCCAAAAGGTTCTGCAATCCAAGCAACCACCAAAACAGATTGGACTTCCATTTTGCTCTGTTGCATATTGCCTGTTCAGTTCTTTCAGTACTGTACTTACAGAACAGATTATGTTTTCACAATACAGATTTATCAGAAAAAAATTAACACTAGAAGAGTATGATCATGATATGAGACTCATAATCTCATACCTCTGATGAGTGTCTAGAGTGCTTAAATGACAGTCGTAATTATGCTGTATGGCTGTTTAAAGGTGCACTGGAGAAGGAGCTTGGGTTATTAGAGAACTCGGATGAAATGGAATGAATCTGTAATCCACACTAGAACTGTACAGTGACAGTGGCTTAAAAGAAGAAAAATATGTAGATGGCTCCAGCTTTTTTTCTTACTTTTTTCCTGAATAATTGCGTGGCAGGGATTCTTTACCCTAATCTGTTTACAGAAATATTGAGCATGCATTACACAGCAAAATAAATAATTCCCCCATATCTTTGTACTCCAAAATTTGCAGTTAATTAAACTAATTTGTCAGTTTTTGTAAGTTGGAAACTCTTCCTGTCATCCTCTCCAATCACTACTTATTTAAATTTCATCCTTGGCCAGTTTCATGATAATGTTTATCTGCTCCAGAGGATTGGAAATGAGAGTAATACACTGCCATACCATTTAATTTCTTTCTTAAAGCTGGAAAAAGCAAAGCATCAACTGGCCAGTTAGATAACACAATTTCCCTTGTAGGTTATTTGCTTATGATAGCTGGGGGCTAATTCAATTCCTGAGCTGCTTATTTACTGGTTCTGAGAGGGATTCCCTACAGTTAAGAATGAACTGTGCATAAAGTTTCTACAAAAATTGTATGAATTTTTTCTCACGTCAGAGCAGGTTATATATGTTCCAGCAGCATACATTTAACATATTCCATTATTTGAATAAATAATAACTCTCTACTACTTGTATACATTGTTTTTATAGCATTTATCTTGCAGAATGTAAACTCCCAAAAAAGGGGATGTTTAATATCAACTACATATTTTTAAAACATACTTGTTTTTTATAGATGGCTTGCTCTAGTCCTACTTCTGATTTCTTATCTAACTGCTCCTTATAAGTCTAGCAAGCAATGACTACAGGTCAACCCAAGATGTATAAAAAAATGTTTATGTTTGCTTTCATGCTTACTGTGCTGTATAGACATTTAGTTAATTCCAACATTTTTGTCAGACGGGGATTGCATGCTTCCGGGTTTGGCACCTTAGGTATAGTTCATTTCATATATGAAAGAACTACTTTAAAGCTCCTTCTACATATGAGAGGGATCCAAACTCTCCATGTCAGGGAAAATCCTAGGCAGCATTTGTCCCTAGACAGAGTAAGGATATTTGCATGTAGCCTACATCTGCTTCGTAGAGCACGCTACTCATTCAGAAGACTGTATCAGGCCTACTGCTATGTAAAATTTCAAGTCCAGTATTTTATCATGTTGTTTCTTTTGCTACTGTGTTCCCTTTTGTGTATCAAACATATCTTAAATACAGATGGAAATGATTAAGATGTTCTTCCTGCCTCCTGTCTGAGAGTAATCGTACCAGCTTCGCTACCAACAGCTGACATGTGCCAAGCATTTCTGTCATTCCCACTTCCTTACTGTATATTTTAACTTATATTGGATCTGTCTGGCAAAGCAAAGAAAGAAGACTAAGCTCAAGAGAACTGGATAGCAAGACATATCCCACAGAGTATGGCACACACAACAAAAACTCTCTTGTTTGTGATAAGGCAGCAAGCAGTAGAGTATGATTTCATGTACCAACTGCAACCAAGGTTCACAAAGACAGCTGCTGATCAGCAGTAGTAATTCTACTGCAGTAGAACCGGAAAACTTGAATTCCACTCCTTCCCTACTCTTTGATAGTAGAAGCATGTTTTAAACCTCTTCTGAAGTGTCTTTGGGCCATTGCTGTCCATTTGCCTGTAAGAACCCTTACTTTGACTCTTTGTGTCTTTCCCCATTCTCTTTCTTCCGCAGAGCAGTTAGGTTGGGATATCAAAAGATCAAAAGTAAACAATGCAGTTGTAATTCAAGTGGATTTGAGCTACTTACACTCTGGGTATTTGTCTAAGCATTTCAGTCGTGACCTTATTTTCACCAAAAGGTTATATGGCAATAAGCGATAGCTGATACCATTTTTAATATGATTTTTTTTTTTTTTTTTGCCTTCCTGTCACAGCACTTTTCCTTAGATCTAGACAAAACCTGTACTGTAATGAGAGTGTTGTTCCTAAGATTCATGTGGACACCTTTGCCACCAGCCTTCCGGAACTCTTCTTGTTACTATCTTAGGATATACAGTTTCACATCTGTATTTTGTATGTGTATTCCAATGTGGTTTCACACGATGTACAGCTGAACTCCACCACACTGCTCTCTCACACCCCCTCCTCAAAGGAAGACGGGGAGAAAATATGATCAAAAATGGCTTAAGAGTTGAGATAAGGACAGGGAGATCACTCACCAACAGGGGAACTTCTGTTCGAGAACCTGGAGAACCTCCTCCCCCTTCTTCTTCACTGACCTTGGTGTTCACAGAATTGTTTCCATATACATTTTCTCACTGCTCTCTCCCAGCTGCTGTCATGCAGCAGCTTTTTTCCCTTTCACAGGGATGCAACCAGCGTCGCTCCCTGGCTCGGCTCTGGCCAGCGGCGGGTCCCTTTTACAGCCAGCTGGAGCTGGCTCTGATCTGACCTGGGGCAGCTTCTGGACTCTTCTCACAGAGGCCACCCCTGCAGCCTCCCCACTACCAAAACCTTGCCACTTAAACCCAATACATCTGCTCTTCCAAGTCATCTGACTAGGGGTCACCTCTCCATTTGAATGCTGGTGGGCATCCAGAACTTCTCATTAGTAACACCATATAGGAGAAAACTTAAAAATTCTCCTTATGGTATAGCAATCCAAACTAAGTAAGTAATTTATAGCCTCCAAAATATTAGCAGCTGACTGGGTCTAGCTGGGATGGAGTTAATTTTCTTCACAGAAATTTGTATGTTGCTGTTTTGTTTTGGATTTGTGACTGGAACAGGATTGATAATCCACCACTATTTTGGCTGTTGCTGACACTGCTTCCCAGGAATTGGCTAAATATCTGCATGTTGATGGCAAGTAGTGAACTGATTCCTTATTTACTTTGTTTGCTTGCTTACCTTGGAAGCAGAGCTACTCAACTGACTCAGTCTCAAACCACAAATCTTTTTGCTTTTGCTCTTTTCTGTCCCCCATCCAGCTTAGGTAGGGGGCGTGACCTAGCAGCTGTGTGTGCTTAACTGCTGGCCAGGGTCTAGCCAAACAGTGGAAAGCTTTCAGACAGCTGTAAAAAGGAGCATACTACCTGCTGAACTGTATTACTATTCTGCCAGTGAGATCTGCAGTATTTTGTAGGAACATGTTGCCTTTTGTCAAATTGCTCTTCATGGTATTTCTTTGTCACTGACCTATCTCATTGCCACAGTTGACAGAGTTCAGAGATGACGATCAACATAAAATATATATAGTTTACTTTACCGCTAATATTAAACAGCAGTTTTCAGCATCAACACATCTGCCATGACCTAAGCACTCAGCAACACTGGGTAACCACCACATGTGGTTTCCTCATGAAAAACAAAAGCATCTTAGCTTCATCCTTCAAATCTCAGAATTCCTGTGCTTCTTGTTGGACAACTTGCAATGGATTCTAAGAAAAATCAGAATGCGTAACTGAGCGGCAAGACACCTAAAGGTATCTGCCAAGAATGTGGTATGACTGATTGTCATGAAAAGAGTGACCAAGTCAAACCTTAGTATTTGGCCTGTCTTGGGGTGAGAATTTGACTGTCATGAAGTAACATTTGTGACAACTAGACAAATTTAGGAGATACCACCTGTCATGAAATCAACGTGTTGGTTGATAATGTCATCTTTATGGATATTACATAGCTTAGGTGATCCTGAAGATTCTGATACAACGAAAGAGGGACAAGCATGAGGAATTTTTTTTCTTTTATGTATGTATGCATACATTATGTGTCACTAAGATTTACACTAAGATTTTCCATTGTGTTCACGCGGACCTGAAGAATGCAAATTGTACACAGCTTCATAGCTGTCAGTGTTAAAGACTAAATCCCACTGTACCAAGAAGTCATCTAAATAACAGCACCGGATTTGTTTCTGTCTATGCAGAGTAAATAGAGTAGGGACTTAAAAAGAAAAAATTTGCATTTGCAGTTAACAACAACAGTACGATACTTTTTTTTCCTTCTTCTTAACATATCACAAGCTCAAAAGCTCTCTATTTTCCTGACTGTTATACAGAAAACTTATGCATTTGTAATTTGAGTAAACTATCATCTAATTAAACAATTTAGATTGAATATGCTAATGTAAAGGATCATAAAAAAAGAATAATTACAAAGGGACTTCAAGAGGATAATTACAAATGGGGAATGTTGAATCCGAATAAAATTCTTATGTTCTTTAATTACTGAAACCCATCTAAACCAGGGATTGAGAATATCTTTATTTAAGTATTGTGCACAATGAATGTCTCTTCAGACCCTTGAAAAATATTAATTTGATCATGTATTTGGGTATTTCTTAGATATCACCTAACAACTTCCAAAGCCTGTGAGCTTTAGGAAAAAGAAAAAAAAAAAGAAAAAAGATCCAGCAGTACTCCTTTTGTACAGACCTGTTTGCAGAATGTCAACAGTGTTTCTCATCCCAACAGTAGTGTAGCTCATGCCTTAGCTGGCATCATGCTCCTGAAGCTGTCAGAGATGGAGTTCAACTTACCCAAAGAGACTCAACACAGCAGTACCAAAAAGATGCAAGCTGCTGAGGAAGAAGAAGAAAAACAAACAAACAAACAAACAAAACCATTTACTTTAGCAAACAGGTACATGCATACATATACAGAGTACTCTTCTAACATTCCCTTTTCTACAACTAGTGGCTTTGAGTAGCTCTCACACATCTTGCCTAAATGTCTACTTGCAAAGATTGTTGCTCATTTTTCCATTATACTTCAATATGTAGATTTTCGGGGGTTTCCCATATGTTAGTTGAACATTCTAAAATATCTTCATAATCTCACCTATCAGTGTAATTTCCACAATGTCAATAACAGGTTTCAAGAATATTGTCTTTCAGCCTTTGATCAACAGACATAATGATTTTGAAGGTCATATGGTTTAATCATGATAGTAAGTGCAATTTAGCAGGAGAAATTACAGTGAAAATATTACATGTGTTGCATCCCTATGGGATGGTGAGTAGCCTCACATCCTGCTTACATAAACATCCTCTGCAATTTTTATTCAAAATGCCAAAACAATTATTAGACACAGGGATAAGAAGCACTTCATAACCAGACTATCTTTCTCCTTGATTTGTACTTGGTTTTGGCAGCTCAGCTCAAATATTTAACAAATATTCTAGCAGCATTCAGCTCCAACTTAAAAGGTTGAGAAAGCACTTACTTCATTTCTCCAAAGAGATTTGTAAGAAATGTAGGAAAAATAATATTTCATACAGTATTTTTCCAAAGGAAAAAAAAAAAGGAAAGAAAGAAAGAAACAGAGAGAGAGAAATATTATTTACTTTCAAGTTTAGGTTGTGTCTATTCATCATTGCAAACTAAAAAAAAAAAAAAAGGACATATGACCTTTCCTTTTTATTTTTTTCCCCGTTTTAGATCACCCTGAAGCAAAGCTGAACTAGAGGTATATTTCTGAGCAATTTCAGCCTGAAAGAAACACAATGATCTGAGAAAGAAAATCTGAAAAATGTCTGTTCACCAGACCATCAGAATATTCAGCCAAATACACAGAGGTTACAAAGCATCCAGGTTGAGGCCAACAGGAGCTGAAAGAATCTAGTCATAGATAATCTTAGACTGTAAAGGAAACTGAAAAACCTCTTGAAATGTTAAAAGTTGGGATTCCAGATCACATTTTGTACCATCGTATGATTTCAGGACATTAAGAAATAATCCTTTTCTGACAGAAAGTAAGAGAAGTGAATATATCATTAGAATTTCACATATCTGCACAAGATCTATCACATTTTAAGGGAAAGTATCTTGATTGAGGACTGTTTTATTTTAGATTTCCTTTTAGTGTTTCCTTACATACATGTTAGTTCCAAAAAATACGTTTCAAGTTTAAGGTGGAGAGCTGTTTGTAGATTCTTGGGTTTCTGAAAGAACACTCTAGAAAGTTAATAAGATTTGTGTAGCCTTAAGGGAAACTGTCAAAGAAATAACAAGTTCTGAGTTGACTACTAAGTAGGGTATTCAACCTGTTGAACTTGGGATATATGGGATAAGCAGCCTGTCTTGCTGTTGAAATCATTCAGTAGATCACTGCTCTGGAATCATTTAAATGACACAATACAATGCAAGCGTGCAATAAATATCTGCATTTCCTGGTTTTGGACAAGAAAATGCAGTCCCTCCTGCACTGCATATTGCAGTTTTGAAAAATTAAGAAATACAAACTCATGTAAACTTCAGTATATATACACAGCCACAAACACACTGCAGCTGGGCTGCACTCTTGAATAGGAGGAACAAATTAGATAAAACATTGGAATCTGCACACCTACCCATAACCTAACTACAGAAGAAGAAGGTAGCCCAGAAATTGCTTTTACAATTATTTCTCAACTGTCATAACTTGTAGGACCTGAGATAACACAGGGAGAACCCACCAACCATGGCCAAGGAGATGGCCTGTAACCTTCGTCCTTTGGAAATAAGCAATCTCACTCAGCAACCTTAAAATCTCTAGTTCGATTTTACCTTATTTACTTCAGTTTGGTAGCTGTAAGATACAACGTTTTGCCCCACAGAGATTCTTTTCCCTATCAACAAATGAAAATTGAGCCAATCTTTAAGGCAATTGTGTTGTGGTACAAACCTATGTGAGCTGGTGAACAAAGGCTCAGGATGACTCAGATGTGCCTTCATTTGATGGCACCATACTGTTTTCACCTGCCCAATTATCCAGCACTCGAGGGGAAGGCACTGCAGCTCCCTAATTGGTAGAATTTATGCCAACTTTTTTCCCTTTGAGGAAAGTTGCCCTCTGAGGCACTGAGTGAAGCAGACTCTTTTAGAAGCAGCAGCAGTACAACCGAATATAGCCACGTCTCATCTTAATTTTGCAAACCATAGGTACAGTATGTGTTCTTAATAGATTAGACAAATCTTCTTCCTAGGAGTTTCAATAGCTTATTAAAAAATATTTTCCCTAGACAGCCAGTAACTTCAGCTACTAACCTGGCACACAGTTGCTTCATGAATCTAGCTTGCCCTGACTGATGCAGTGGACCTGCAAAGTTCTGTTAGCACTTTGTGAACTAAAATTTTCAACTAGAGTTTTACAGGGAACTTCATAGCAACTGCTTCTGAAATATCAGGAACAGTATGAATGTTCCTTCTTGCAAACCCAAGGAATATTCAGTACTACTAGTAGCCTGAGAGGGGGAAAGTTTAACTAGCTTGTAAGCTGTTTGAGCCCAATGTCTCCCACCAAGGTTCATCCTGACCATTGATGCTTAGACAAAACATAAGATGAAGGTGTTGTTGAAGAATACCTGAGCCAACTGGCTACAGCTGGATAAAGAACCAAGAGTCACACGCACAGATGTTCAATCGACTGAAACTGCCAAGCTTTTTTGGAACTCAATTCAGACAATAAGTTCACACAAGCAGATTGTTAAAAAGGTTTTTTTTCCACCTGTCCTGAAGAAAAGCAATTAGAATCTGAGGAGACATGACTCCTCGCAGTCTACCTGAAGTCCACTATAAATACAGGTTACTGTGCTGCAGAATAGGTCCTGACTTTTAATAGCACCAACCCTGCCTTCGGTGATTATGATCCTCAAGAAAATACTGGTAACTAATTCTTTTAGAATTGCAACAACTAGATAGATTCAATAGTCTGAGCTCCATCTATACTACTTGCATTGCTAGAAATTACTTAATTCGCCACAATTAGATAAGTGTTTTTTACCCAACCAATCCTTACCTATCAGCTTGAATTCCAAAGTGTCCTTAGATGAGGATACAAACACATACACACAAACCTCCCCTTCTAGAAATTCATCTGAGACAGAATGATACTGACTCCAATATGTTTACTCTAGCATGAACGGTGTGCAGCCTACCAGCACCACTCTGGGTACCAGTTTCTGGACAGTGACTCTTGTTCTGCATTGCACCTACACATTCACTTCCATATTCACAAACCTGACCTATGATAGAGAACACATAATCTAAGTGGCTTGGAATATATTCTACTGCCTTGAAAAACAAATGAGAACTGCCATTGTGCATTTTAATAAATGATCAAATTTTGATCTTGAATTGGAAGTAATTTGGAGAAAGTGATGGGGAATATTGGAGTAGTTTGGTTTTAAAGTAATGTGGTAAAGTAAAGTTATTAACTTCTTTGCCGAATAAAGAGTTGGACTCAATAATCCTTGTGGGTCCCTTCCACCTTGGGTAATTCTACAAAAAAAAAAAAATTTCAAATCTTTTCAAAAACCTACAGGAATGTTAAAATTGTTAATGCACCCTGTCAATGCTTGCTGCAGAACATTTGTTGCTATTGCTTTATTTAGTATCTGCTTGTACACTCAGTGGATAATTTTCATTTTATGATCTCTGAATTTGATGCAATTACAAAGCAAGAACACCAATGATATCTAACATAGCTGTATGATAAAGCTGTGAGTTTACAGCATGCTAAAATCACAGGCTTTTTGTACTGGAAGGTGTTACATTATTAGTATCTGAAGTCAAATTACCATGTGTTCCATTAAACTTAACTGTAT
Source organism: Anseranas semipalmata (assembly GCA_013399115.1). Lineage (NCBI taxonomy): Eukaryota > Metazoa > Chordata > Aves > Anseriformes > Anseranatidae > Anseranas > Anseranas semipalmata. Next base: position 35,712 of record VXAA01001325.1, read on the forward strand.
TAGGCATAACCACAAGTTGTTGCACCAAAATAATGAATTTTGCAGTTCTGATTCTGAACGCATGGAGTGTAATGAACCATGGAGATGGAAAAGGTACAGTTACAGTACTTTGAGAAAATCTAAGTAACACAAACCCTTGAGCTAGCTGCAAGAACAACAGGAGAGATGTCACAGGAGAAAGACCTTCAGGACGGGTTTTACAAACCAACTTCTGATCATTGCTATCACCATCCAGCCTCACCTGATGCATTAGAAAAGGTATGCCTATAGATGGTATGACCTTGTTATTCTGCAGACATATCCAGAAACTAGATTTTGCTTGATTACCAGAAAAGCCTGGCTACCTATATCCAGTGCTATTCAAGTACTCTCAGCTTTCCACCTCAAATGCACAGGCAAATTGTGTCTGGATTGTAAAACTGCCACAGAAGTGTCAGGTAATACAGATTTTACATATGATATAAAATAGATATACTTGGTTTTCAGTGTATAACTGCAGAATACCTTTTTTGCCCGCTGCTCAGAGAAATACCAATGTGTATTGGACCATTCTTATAGGCTGCATTTGCCAAAAGAACTGCAAATCTAAGTTTTTTTGCCTCTTCCAGCTCTCCCCAAACCATATCCAGACTTTCTTTCTTGGTGCTATCCTTTAGTCATGGTTCAAAGTCTTCTGGCTTGTACTGTATCTCCCTGGATCCCAGGCTAACCTTAGCTTGCTACAAAACTGAGTAGTTTTACTTCCTGAGGAGCACATCCATTTTGCTGACTCTGCCAATTCTGGCCAAACTGGCCTTTGCAAGGGAAGTTCTTCCAGCTCTTCCGTCACTGAAAATGGGAACAACTCAGCATGTTCCCTAGGTGTGTCTTTTCCTGCTGTTTCATTCAATTAGTTTTTACCCAGTGCTTCCAACTGGAGTACGAGCTGGGCTCTTACAGCTTCTCTGCAGATGCCAATATTCAGTATTAGACACATACCTCTCAACTCTGTACAGTCTGCTTCCAAAAACCTGTTTATTGGGCAGTAAAGGCCATTAACATCAATAGCAAGATGTAAACCACATAACCTATGAAACCAGCCCTCAAAACCTTGCCATACTTTAAGCAAAGAGCGCAGAGAAAGAGTTAAAGTAAACTCAGTAATGTGTGCTGAGTTAGATTTGAGAAGCCTCCTGTTACCGAGGGGTAGCTCTGAGTGCTGATGGGGGTGGCTCCTGACTGAGCAGGCGGTATAATAGAGCTCTGCCTCCTGTTCCATTGCAGGGATCCACAGCCTGCTCCGACTCGGATCAGCTGTTGTTTAGCAATTTCTTTAGGCCACCTGCTGCCTGTACTAATTTCGTAGAAAGCAAAGCACTCAGAGGAGAGGTGGGGCACAAATACTGTACTTCATTTGGAGCAGGAAAGGATCTGAAACTAATACAATTATTAAAGTTAGGCTGTGTGTTCACTACTGTTTTCTAGGCATTAAGTACAATAAATGCGGTTTACAAACCATCAAGTTTAATGCACTACAAGCAATTAGTAAATATGATCCTCCAGGGAAGATTCCCTAAGAGTCTCTTCCTTCCAAATATTCCTTGAGCTTACTGGCAAATCTGAGTATCTCTCACCTCATGCTATTCTTCTACTTTCTTAGTAATGCGTGGTTGGTTGGTAATGACACTGGAGGAAATCTTCCTCCCAGATTAGCACTGCAGGAGTGCCTATCTGCAATGCAGATCCCTGCTGCTTTCAGTACATAATATCCACAAATGTCAGTAATCTTAGATCAGAAAAAAATAAAAACGAAAGAAAAAAAAAGCTTTGCCAATCATGTGACATTTTTTTTATCCGTGGATCTCAACTGTTTTAAAAATCTTAACCATCTAATCAGATCGTGTGAATATAAGCAAATAATTTTTTCATCCCATGCAGTGAGAATGAAGAGTACTTAGCACAGAGAGATTGTAGCTCAGTTGATGAGTGGTAATTCATTAAAGCATAGTAACTCCTACGCTTCTAGACATCTGTCCATGCCCAGAGAGTCCAGAGACTTAATTCTGCTCCTCATTCTTCTACAAATTCGGCCGTTTAACTTGAAGCTGGTTACTTCGTTTTCTTGGCTCTCTCTACCATCACCCCAGTCCCCAGGGCTCTACTGATCATCTTTTTTTAGATTGCAAATATATCATGGTAGAGGTGGGGCTAAGTCTATAGGCTGTCACAGAAAGACAGCACAATGCTGTCACAAAGACAGCACAATGAGCCTAAATCCATTTGGAGCTTTCATTACCTAAACTATAATTTATCTTTTTTTTCTTTTTCACTAGGAAAAGGGACAGAAATATTAAAGGAAAATGAATCTGAAGTAATCCTAGCAGTAAAATCAATGATTCCTGAACTCCAGTTTTATGTGCTATCCCTTCAGTAATATGTCATTATTTATTTCCATTCTCAAGCGTGGCAATAAAAGTAATAAATCCATGCTGACTTTATACTTGTCTTCTTTGCCCAGCATTATCTTCTCCATTCATGAAGTCAAGCCAGGTGGAGCACTGAGGTATTTACCCTTCCTACCTGCCAGGCATGTCAACCACAGTATCACAACAGCATGGCAACACTGGGAGAAACGTGCTTTCTTGCTGCCTATTTCCATGAAGAAAATCAACAATTCGCTCGTTCACAAGTGCCAACAAGGTTTTCCTGCAGTTTCATAGAATATGGCCAGAAGGGAACACTGTGACCTCTTTATTTTTTTGTTACAAAGGGTACAGAATTAATTACTGTACGATCTGGAGCATGTCTGTCACAAACATGAACAACGATAAAGAAAAATATGCCGCTGTTAGGAAATTCACCGCCACTGTTAGTAAGCTGTCTCAATAGCTAATTGTCTTTACTTACTACTTATGCGCCAGAATGATGAAGTGGTAAATTTAAAAAAGAAATAAAGACTGCTGCTTATTTGATTAGCATGCTAAAAGCAGGTCGGTTCTGAAACCCAAAATGCCAGCAGCTGTTTCTTCTAATTTGCTTAAGTTCTGTCTTAAGAAAAACTGGTCAAATAATGGGAATACCTTTCTGTTGTGGGAAGGCACAATGCAGTAACATAAGAAAATTTCTTGGTAATGTTATAACTTAGTTAGAAACTAACAAACAAGTTAAATTTATCCTCCATTATCCGAGGCCGTACTTAAAGAACCCTTTCCAGTCTGTGAAGACCACAACGAGGCCACGATGTGCGAGATCATGTTTGTCAGCTGCCCTGGGAGATGTGGCCGCTTCATGTCTGTACTGGGTGCAGCTGCCCAGGCGCTGGCACGGGGCCGTGGGGCCTCCATGAGGCAAGGCCGGGGCTGCCCCGTGCCGGACACGGCCGGTTCCAGCTGGCTCCAATGGCCCCGCCACAGGGCACGGCCAGGCCCAGCAGCCAAGATGGCGGTGCCCTGGGGAAGGCATACTTAGGAAAGGCCAGAAGCTGGACAGTCAGAAGTGGAGGGAGAAAAAAAAAAAAAAAAAGAGGAAAAAAGATGCACAACAGAGAGAACAGCAAGGGCAGAGAAGGAGGAGAGGAAGGAGGTGCTCCATGTTGGAGCAGGTATTTCCCTGCAGCCTTTGAGAGCCTGCGCTGGAGCAGGTTTATCCTGAATCACTACAGCCAGTACATTGCAGATCAACATCCTGCCCAGTTACTGAAAGGACAAAGGCAGATGATACAACCTGTGCCATAGCAGCCACAGCTCTCCTTGACCATTTCTAAGGTAATTTCAGCTTTTTGGTTTCAACTGCGCTTTGCAGCTGGGGTTTGAATATCTTCCCTGGGCTTCCTCAGTGATAGCTTTATAACCCTTTTTTGGTATTTCCTTAGCGGTGTTACCTGAGCGGAGGATGCCAGCACTCTTCCAGGTGGAGCTTCAAGAGAAGGACTCGAGTTTTGCCGCAGACAAACATTTGAGCGAGGAGGCAAGGCGCAGCAGCCGGGCACGCAGGCTGGTGGCTCAGCTGGTCCTGGCAGGATGCAAAGCACTCTGGGATACCAGCTGGAAGCGGGTCCATTTGCTGTGAGGTAGAGATGTGTTCAACTGAATGCTAGGCCTCATTAACTTAATATGCTGTGAAGTTCACGCCCTTTGCACTAAAATATAGGAAACACATTATCTGGCCAGTTAATTCACCTAAAGAGCTGCAGCAAGTAGAGGCAGGTATTTTCAACACAAATAAATTAAGTTTGGTGTGCATTAACCATTGGTCCCAGCTCAGATATTTATTTACATGTACCTATTGTCCAAAACTGATGAGCTCATTTTGAAATAGATGGAAAAATGTATTAGGAGTCCCTTTTTTCCTGACAACTATATTTTCAAATTCTGTTACACATAATAATTAGATTGCAAATTGGCATCAATGGAACAATGTAGCGAAACAGACTTTTTATGTTTTTCCCAGAGATTTTTTCCTTTCTTCTTCTTTACAATCAGTTTCCGAGATAATTGTGCCTCCCTTCACTGAAAATGATGACTGTACTACGTATTGCCCTGTAGAAAGTGAAACTGCATGCCTCAGTGAATTCTATCATCATTTCACCCCCTAATGAGAGAGATTGTTTGCAGGCAGATGAAATTAAATTGTAAGCTCTATTGACTTCAACAACAGGTGCCATTTGTGCAAACCCAAAGGGAACCATTGAATTGTCAAAAAGATTTAACTCTTCCCAACACGTTGGCATCAGATAAAATCTTCTTGGTACCTGCACTTCACATAGTTTTAGCACCCACAATATCTCATCTATAACTTCACTGGCAAAATGGCTGAAAAGAGCTGAATTAACTGCAAATGAAACACCTACGCTTTCTGATTGCTGGGTTGTAACAGGTCTGCATAAACTAAAATGAGGAAGAGAGAAATAAAGCGGGAAAAACTGAATCTTAAAAGCAGTAAAGATTTCAGAAACTTTCCAGATTCTATAAAAATTCTCAATGGTTAAATCAAACTCATATCTGTACCTAGTAAATTTTAGTAGGAGGAATTTTGTTTACAAATGTTCCACACTTCGCCCATAGCCCCAGGCTGTGAAAGGTTGCTAATTGCTTGATCTGCATTTGCAATTAAATCAAGATTATCACTGATAAGCTATGCAAAGAAATCCATGCAGAAGCAGGTCTTCACCATTTTTAAAAACTACAGCACAGTTGTGGTTTTACAGATTAAATTAATATTAGCTCAGTGTCTGCCTTTTGTTTTGTTTTGTTTTTTTTTTATTTATTTATTTTGAAAGCATAAAACACTGGCATTCTTAAATTCAAACAGAAAGAGTGCCCAAATTCCAGTGTTGAACAAAATAAGATCTGGTACACTTTGAGTTACTTGCTGTTTCTTTCCCTGACATAAGAATTCTGTTCTTGTCAGATAGAGAGTCAATCGCTGCTATCTAGCAAGAGAATCCTCTCTGTTTCTGGATATAATTTGATATTTCAATGATGTGAAGAACAATTAAATACTTAAGCATTACATAACTTCAAAAGTCTCTTTTGAGATGAAAAATATGCAAATGATAATGTCTAATATGGTTATGGTAAAATTCTTTAATTTTGACTTGAAAGCAGAGAGATTTCAAGACAGCATGATATATTTGATCCAATGAAATAATCAAACCAACTTTGTATCACTTTGGTGGCAATTTATCTTCTATGCCTGAAGCAGAAAGATATTTCTGCTGCAATAATGGATTTATGTAGTTCCTCCCATATCTGTTTCTTTCAGTTTAAGTATTCAAAAATGTGAAGTCCTTTAGTGGGTAATAGCTCCGGGCATGTAACAGATAGGAGGTTTCCAGGAGATGAAGGTTAGAACATTCCCTTGTTGAATGTGGTTACAGGGCTACAAGTCAGCACTCTCACTCTGCTAACAGGCTATCACATTTACTTCCTTATTATACAGGTGGAAAAAGGGAAAGAAAGGCTAGGAAACTAATGGTCTGCAATCGCACAAGCAACACAGAGCAGTGGCTTCTGAATGCTGGTTTAAATAGCCAGCAGGATCTCTGCATCACAATCGCGATCCCAGGTTTACAGCAGCAGCGAAATCTGCGTGCATGCCGCAGCTCTGTCTGTGTGAGTTCATAACGGAGGGCTGAACACCGGGGTCCTTGCAGACATGCACATTAGAAGTGCTGCCTCCTGCCTTCTGGGCACAGTGTCCCCACCACCTAAAGACAGGGAATAGCAAGTAAGTTGTGCAAGCACCTGATGAGATAATGCCTGTTTTATTCTGGTAAGAAGTAAAATGTGCTAAAAACATCTTTGACATTTAATGATGTTGCTTTCATTTTGAACACATCATTGAACAGATATTGAATCCATTCATTTTGGTAATAGACTCAGAACTGTGGAGCTTCTGTTTTAATAAATAAATAAATACAAACAACAGACACTTTTCTGTGTGGGCTGGGAGGTGGGAACAGTCATAACGCTTGGTATTATATGTGTTAACATTTCATGAGTTTTGCTCTCCCGTGTGTGTCTCCATACATCTCTTTGAAAAACTAATTTCAATTTCCTATTCTTGTCTGCAGCTTTTTCAATTTTGAGATCAAGCTGCATATTACTCTTTGTCAGACTGGCTATTTCAAAATTAATGCTAAATCTTAAATACCCTACACATGTTTTCCAATTAGGTTTGGTTTACATATTCTTTTTCAGACAAAATTGTAACATTTTTTCTTATCACACCAATTATATTTTATAATTATATTTCTCCAGTTTGTAGCAAAAAGAAGAGATTGAAATTAAATAAAATTCTTTGCAAAAACTGCATGGAATTTTTCAGGTTTTGCCTTGTGTTTTTATAACTTGCAGTGCACTACCATGACCATTGCAAAATTTATTTTCAAAAATTCAATTCTTTGTGCTTTTATGCAGAGTAACTCAGTAGCAGTATTTGAGCAAAACTGGATCTGACACATTCAAAGCCAAGGATTACAATTAGGCTAAACAAGCCAAAATGTATACCAAAATTCCAGTCTGGATTTTTAAGTGAATTGTTTGGGCCAGTGTATCCCCACCTACTTTTGTGAAGTGATACCACATTTATACCACAACAATTAACCTAAAAATCTGTTCCCGTGGTAAGATTTAGACCTGTTTGCAAAAAGAAGTTTGATTTGTTACTGAAAATTACTATTTAGACATAAAAATAATTACAGATGCCTAATCCATTCTCTGACTAGTCAGCTTATTAAGTTGTACATGAATAACTTAATACATGAAAAGGTACATAAAAGTGTACAACTTATTTAAAAAAACTGAGACCCTCTTCATACACTAATGGCACAAACAACTAAAAAAATATCAATCCCACATACTTATGAAGCATGTCCAGAGAGTTACTGTCTCTGGACCATGTAGATTCACATGTAAACTATCACGTGTTACCTAATGAAAACATATTTTCTCAGCTACAGACCTCATCATAAGCTCTGCTTACATCTTTAGCTGATTCCAAACATCCACCACCGTTTTCTCAGTCTTATCCTTCTAATTTCAATTACCTTTCAATTTCCAAGTTAGGTTGGTGTTTTGTGGTTTGTTTCATTGCCCCACACAGCTCAGACTTAGCAGAGAAATAGGAATGACAGACATTAAAATAGACATTAAATCATATCTGCTCAACAATCTTTAGAAATGTGCAGACTGCACAGGGGGGCTGACATTTTAGATTTGTTTTTAAATTGGACATAACAGGAACTCCATGTGACTTCCTATAGAAACATGGCTTTTTATGAAAGAAAAAGAGATTGTTCCAGCTCCTTCTGTGGCTGTGACCACTTGCAATATGTTCTGATATTTATCTGTGTAGTTAGTGGTTTCCTTCTTTTTTCCTGTCAACATCCAACTTCTTTCCTGCCTCATTACATTTCCCTTTGCTGAAGTCTCTGCCCCTGTGGAGAAAACTACATGCTCTCATAAAAGAGCTATGATAACATAGCAAAAAGGGTATTGCCTTACTGGGCTTTTGCCAAATTCTGCCTCTGACTTTCCTTTTTTTGAGTAAGCAGTAAGATGCTGAAACAGCACTGTGTATGGTCCAACAGTTTTTTCCTTGGTCGTAGGGTAACTGTTAAAGAGTAAACTGTTTCAACAGGAAGGTAATAAACTATTAATGAAGATACTTGAAGCAAAGCACACTCATAAGATGAATAAAAGGCGTTTACTGAGTGATACAGACAAAAAGGTGGGACAGAGGTCAACCATGGAATGCCACCAGGTTGACTGTTCTGTGTCCTAGAAGTTGTTTATGACTCCATCTAGCTTCACATATTAAGATGAAGGACCGCACTGCTGTGATTTGCTGTTTCAAATCCACAGAAAGAAGACACTCTGCAGGCAGCTCTCTGCCTCTGTTCTCAAGTCTGTACAATCTGAGCTGTGGGACAAGAAGGCATAAAGTAAGCCTGACACCCTTTTAAGGTGGAGAAGATGGACAATATTCGTGATCTGTTGCATATGCAGACATCCAACCCTACTAATTCTGCTGCTAATTCTTCCAGTGGATCCCAAGAATGAGTATTTCTGTAGTCTTCCTTTTCTTCTCAAGAAACTTCAGCACACAATAGTGCAGGCAATAACCTAACTTAAAGTCATTAGTTACGCACCAATGTGGCTCTTTATATATGCAAATTTCTCTCATTAAGTCCCACAAAACTTTCCTGGTGATTCAAGAATTACCCACATACTTTTAAGAAGCTGCAGGGCTCAGCAGCAGCTACTTGTTGCATTTTTGGATCTAGACAACCAAATGGGAAGAAAGCTGTCTCAACCCTTTATGATCTCTCTTACTTTTAGTCTCTCCATTTATCAGTTTCCTAATCTACACAACGGAAACAGGGGATCCTACGTGAGTTTTCTATGAAAATAGCTATGTTAAAAGATAACAGATTTCTCAGATAATCCATCAGCATATGAATGCCACTAATATCAGAAAAATAAAATAAAATTCTTTTGATCAGGCCATTCAAATCTCCTGTCACACAGGACAAAATATTCACAGGGCTGATGAACCACCTGGTAACAAACAATAAGAATGAACTTCTTACTTGATTTCTCTTTAGTTGGAGGCACTTTTATGTCTCCTGTCACTTGATATCAATGAGCAGGTTTCCAGCACAGCTGAAACAACACCAGATTTGAAAGATATACAAACATTGATATCATCAAACATATTAGCAGGTATGAAAGCCAAACCAAGCTTTTGCTAACAGCTGCAGTTAGTCTCCCCAGTTCAGTAGAAAAGCTGCAAGTAAAAAACAGCTCAGATTAAAGCTTGGATGTGGCAGGAGGTAAATGTTGAGACAAGCTCTCCTTGTAATGAAAACTACCATCCTTTATGCTAGTTGCCATATGGAATATAACTAGAACCTGAGTTCCAGTCATTTGTTTTCTGTGCTTGTACAGTGATTACTCGGTGAACCAATAACTTCAGCGCCATCTTGCTAAAACAAGTGGATAAAATAGATATAATAACAGGTGGATATAAAACAGATAAAAGTATTCATTTAATCAAGAAAAGTCTAAGCAACAACATGGCTCAAGTCAAGTAGAGCTATATTCCTTGTGATGGGACACAAATTGAATTTCTCATGTTACAATCTGTGTTCATAACAAACTGCTCTCAGTAGCCATTTCTGGCATGGCATAGCTTTGCCTTTGGAGAGCATGCGATATGAATCAAGTAATAAAACACTCTTCAGTTCTTGGTTGAGCCTAAGTAGTAGTGAAACCTCCTTCACTCTGAAAGGAAAAAAATACTGTCAGAGGAGGAGGAAGGGAAAACATGACTATTACAGGGTGTTTACTTGGAGAGTCCATAAAAATAAAATAAAATGACAATCACATAAAATTACCAATCTGAAAATTCTTCATTTGTCTTGGATTCCATTTTGCTTTGCCAGACATAGAATTCAATTTTTTGCTTAACTTTGATTTGCCTAGCTCTGATATATCACATAAAAAAAAAAAAAGCACCACATAAATTAACAAGGGTTGTGTTATAGTAACATGATTAAAACTTCTGATCTGATATGAGCCATTCAAAATGTTATCACATGCAGAATCAAATTTTGTTAATTCATTTCACAAATTCTTACCCTGAAATGGTGATGTTACACAAATTTCTACTCAAAGAGAATAGAATGTTATTAAAACAACAGAACTTTTGTACACACATCATTGTTCACGGCTGGTTTGACATAATAGACAAAAGCAAAAATATCTAGAATTTTCTACAATTTATATTAATTTGCTTCATATAAGCTGTAAGTCAAAGACAGTATGCTTCAGTTCCATATTAACAATAATCAACAGTTAGCAGAAAAATACACTCATAAAACTTCCACCTTTTTTCTGAGCTTCCACTGAATATATTTTAGAAATTCGATATGCACATATTTCTACAAAACATGCTTTAGGACAAAGATAAGGGGAAGCTAAGATTGAATAGCTGATGCTTTTTGACTGGTAAGATTGTCAAGAAAGTATTAGGCATGAAATATGTGTGCACAAAGGGAGGTTACAACCTGCTCCAAACATTTCTTCACTTGTTTTGTTATGTGAAGGATAATTTTAAAACACTTCTCTAGATCTCTATACAGTTACAGTACCCATTTTGAACTATAGTTTAATCCTGCACACAGGATACAAAAAGATGCTGTCAGTTGCACGTTTGTTCTCCCACAGGAAAATGACTCTTTACTTGGCAGAAGTAATCTACAGGCATGCAACACTGTGTTTTAGTCTCTGTTCCACAGATACAGAACAACCATTCGCTATCTGCCAAAAACAGTCTCTGTAGAAACAAGCACATACATAACTGATTGCTGGCTTGTCACATACACTGGAACACCTTTTTAACTGATTACCTCTTTGAGGTAAAGCCACACAGACATTCAAGTTGATCATACATTTGGAATTGTTAATTCTCGATGCAAAGCCAACATTTAAAAGTGTATCCTTCCATTCTGAAAGCTTTATATTACCTAGTATATTAAAGCAGACAGAAAACTAATTCATTTCCCAATCAGGTCACTACTGTTCTACTATCAAAACTGGTTTTTTACATACAGGAGAGATCCAAAGTAGTGTGTTCATAACACATACAAAGGTCCTCAGCCACAGAGTGGCTGCCATGTATCTCCCTTCTGATAGGTTTCTCTAAATGGTTTTATAGCTTTAAGCAACTTTCTGCATCCTGTCAAACAGACTTCACAAGTACGAAAATGCCTGAATGCAAAAAGTAATGCCCAAATCTCCAAGCCATAACATCAGCATGACTTTAAAGGAATAGCAAAGATGTTTCATATAGTAAACTGAAAACATACTTCCTGCCTAGCCTATCATGATATGAACTGATTAGGCACTGAGTATTTATAGATCAATTACAGAGACAAATTTTCTTCAGAAGATGTTCTTGGATATTCAGAAAGATGCCATAAGATGTGGACTTCCATGTAGCAAGTGGTACATAACAGAAAATGTGAAGGATCATTGCAGGAAACTGCTCTTCTGTAATCTGATGTCATTGTTCACATTATTAATCTTGTACATGCTATCAGTGTTGTTATTCCTTTTTTTCCTGTTGCTAGTACCAGACTGAAAAGTAGAGGCAAGGTCCACCTAGGAAGACAAACAGTACAAGGAATCAATTAAATGAAATATATTTGTCCCCCCATAACATCTGCCTAGCTAACTAGCCAACAGTGTAAGCCTTAGGTAACCTGAAACTCTAGCTCTATAAGAGATTACTACTGAGTTCTCACTATTCATGTGATTTCTCTTTACCTCCAAATCTCCCTTTACAAACAAACATATCTAAAGATAGTACAATGAATATGGGCAACAAGTGAGCACCATTTTATTTGTTCTGAAACATTTCCACCTATTTTTGTTTCAGTGCTCCTGTTCTGAAACACAAATAAATCTCAAAAATAAAAGGATGGCTGACACCCTAAGGAAGGCATGGGACATGTTACAGTGCAGTGGTAATAGCACATTTTCTGACACCTATCTCACCAGCGGAAGGACACCTTTCTAAGAGACTAGGGAAAATCAGATGTATTGTCTTAGTACACCATCTGTAGTTTAAGTAGTCTTTTTTGATGAATAGAAAATACTGAAATATGTTGTAAATGGGATTAATTTCAGGCAATTCAGGTAGCTTTCTAAGTGAAACTCAGTCTGACTCAGAAAGATAAAACTTTCTTTTTTTCTTATTACATGAAAGGGCTAGCAAAATAAAAATGAACTTCATGTCTAAACTGAACCATTTGCTCAGCATGCTACCCTTCAATATATCTAGGTAGCTTCTTTAAAGAACTGACATACTATTCATGGATTTTCTCTGAGATGGGGTGAATAAGCTAGACTTTCTTTAAATAAGCTACAGGATCCTGTAGTTCCTTTCTTAGAGGATTTAACCTACCTAACTCATTATACACAGACAGATGCACTCCTTCCCATTACACTGAACTGAATCATACACTGTGGCACTACATGAACTTTAATGATGTGGTTTTATCAAAGCCGGAAAACATTCAGCATTCAGACCTTTTGGAATATCTAACTTCATGTCCATGTACAAAAAAGATAACACCAGACCTTTTTGCCCAAGTCTGGGGTGACAAGCTGCCAGCATAATGAAAATGAGTACTTCTGATTTCATGAAACTGCCTTTCTGATAAATCCTCTTCTGCAAAACAGTGAATCTTTTTCCTGATATGAATGGCAGGCTGAGGTAGATAGGTTAACAGACTCATAGATGTACTGGTAAATGGCAGAGTTAAACCTTTCAAGCAGGACTTTCATTTACCATGGATAAGCATTACCACAAAATAGCGAGTATGCTATTTCTCCAAATAAAGAGATGCAACAGATCTGTCTTGGGAAAAGAGTACAAGCCTCTTTAATTCCAGAACAAAGTATACTTTGAGATTATGTTTAATTTTAATGGGAGAGATCCAAAGCCAAAGGAAATCAATAGAATGATTTCAACACATTTTTGATCGGGCCCATAAACAGAATTGCTCTAGGAATCACTGTATCACAGCAACTCAATACAAACTGCTTCAGAGGATATACTGAATTTCCAGAGCGGAAATGCTGGAATTTCACAGAAAAAGAAAAACTCCCATATCTGCCTTGGATTCTTGCAGAGTGTCCCATTTGGAATGCAAGAGAAATAAAAAATATGCTTGGTATTGTTACAGGGATTAATTACGTTGGCACTCCTTGTAAGTAACACTGCTTACCCATTACCAAGAGCCATTGGTAAAGATAGATTTTTTTTTTCTTAAGAACCATACTGTCTGCCAGACTGAAAGTTCAGATGAAGCCTAGTCAGTCCCATGTGAGGAGCCTAGCTAAAACCTCCTTCATTTACAGACATTGTGGAATTCATATGCATGGTAGGAGACTATTATTTACTTGGGGTTTCAGGACCTGCCTTCTGGGTGCTGAACCAAATTTACCCTGGCAGCCATGCAGATCACAGTTGTAAAGTCTGCTTTTCATATCTCACTCTCGTTTCACATTTGCATCACAGAGCAAAGCCTTATAGCAACAAATCAATCTTGATCATAGAATCATGGAATCACAGAATGGCTTGGGTTGAAAAGGACCTTGAAGATCAACTGGTTCCAACCCCCCTGCCATGGGCAGGGACACCTCCCACTAGACCAGGTTGCTCAAAGCCCCATCCAGCCAGGCCTTGAACACTTCCAGGGATGGGGCATCCACAGCTTCTCTGAGCAACCTATTCCAGTGCCTCACCACCCTCTGAGTAAAGAATTTCTTCTGAATATCAGGTCTAAATCTACCCTCTTTTAGTTTAAAACCACTACCCCTTGTCCTATCACTACACTCCCTGACAAAAGAGTCCCTCTCCTGCTTTCTTGTAGGCCCCCTTTAGGTACTGGAAGGCCGCTATAAGGTGTCCCTGGAGCCTTCTCTTCTCCAGGCTGAACAACCCCTACTCCCTCAGCCTGTCATCACAGGAGAGGTGCTCCAGCCCTCTGATCATCCTCGTGGCCCTCCTCTGGACTCATTCTAATACATCCATGTCCTTCTTGTGCAGGGGACCCCAGAGCTGAACGCAGCACTCCAGGTGGGGTCTCATGAGAGTAGAGCAGAGGGGGAGAATCACCTCCCTTAACCTGCTGGTCATGCTTCTTTTGATGCAGCCCAGGATATGGTTGGCTTTCTGTTCTGCAAGCGCACATTGCTGGCTCATG
>VXAA01001325.1:50000-60098 GCA_013399115.1 Anseranas semipalmata
TGAACTTCATGAAGTTCGCACAGGCTCACCTCTCAAGCTTGTCCAGGTCCCTCTGGATGCCATCCCTTCACTCCAGTGTGTCGAGACGGAATGGACTTAGACATGAGCACACCTATAGCCAGAATGGGGCATCTTCTCCCTGGAAATACTTCTTAATCTCCCTGAAGTCTAAGTATGGATGACAGAGACAGTAGAGACGTCTAGGGGTTGGGATGCTATGAATATTTTGCTCTATCAACTTTGGCAAAATGTGTAACTTTGTTAGTTATTCCAATGCAAGCTTTACCCACAGCTTTGTGCCTATGGAAGGAAAATTTAAGTACATAATATTTCTTTTTCATGTGCATACATATTCTATTTATGTATACACATTTCAGGAAACAAGTGCTCAAAAATCAACAAAAACAGTCAGTTTTTACATTTTCTTAAGTTTTTTGCATCTGAGTGTTCCATTAAGTATTCCCTCATGTCAGGTCCTTTGGTTCTGTGCAACACATCTGAGTATTGGGCCATCATGAATGGTGTGAAATTCAATAAAGGAAGATGCCGGGTTCTGTACATGCAACAGAGTAATACCAGACATGGGTACAGACTGGGAGACAAATGGCTGGATGACAAATGGCTCACCAGAAAGGGACCTGAAGGTGCTGGTCAACAGTAAACTCTACATGAGCCAGTGTGCCCTGGCAGCCAAGACGGTGTCATGGTTTTAGCTGGGACAGAGATAATTTTCTTCGTAGAGGCTCACACAATGCTGTGGTTTGCATTTTTGATGAAAATGGAGGGTTACAACACACCAATGCTTTTAGCTGTTGCAGAGCAGTGCTTACACAGAGCCAAGGACTTTTCGGCTTCTCGTGCTGCCCTGCCAGCAAGGAGGCTGGGGGTGCACAAGAACCTGGGAGGGGACACAACCAGGATGGCTGACCCCAACTGACCAAAGGGATAGTCCATGCCATACGATGTCATGCTCAGCAATAAAAGCTGGGGTAAAGAAGGAGGAATGGGGGCACGTTGGGAGTGACGGCGTTTGTCTTCCCAAGAGAGTGTTCTGCGCAGTGAGCCCTGCTTTTCTGGAAGTGTCTGAAAATCTGCCTGCCGATGGGAGGTAGCGAATGATTTCCTGCTTTTGCTTTGCTTGCGTGCGTGGCTTTTGCTTTACCTAGTGAACTGTCCTTATCTCCACCCATGAGTTCTTGCACTTTTACCTTACTGACTCTCCCCCCCATCCCACCTGGGGAGAGTGAGCGAGCGGCTGTGTGGTGCTGAGCTGCCCGCCGGGTTAAACCACAACAGAGGGCAAACTGCATTTTGGGATGTATTAAGCACAGCACAGACAGCCTATCAGAAGAGGTCATTCTCCCACTATATTTAGCATTGGTGCAGCCTCACCTTGAATATTGTGTGCAGTTCTGGGCTCCACAATATAAAAAGGAAGTTACAATACTTGAATGCAATCAGAGGTCAGGCAGTTGGACTCGATGATCTTTGAAGGTCCCTTCCAACTGAATGATTCTAAGTCTAACCAGAAAGCAGCCATGATCCTTTCCTCCTTTTTGGATGTTTTTACTGCTTAAGTTTGATAGCTTCTGGATGGCTTCCATCGTATTAGCTGCTTGTTCTAGACATCTTGGCCTCCACACTGCATCATGTCAACGAGCAACGACACAGAACAAGGAAAAGTGTGTTCCCTTTTGTTCACATTGCTATCCAGGCAGGCTGAGGAATCCCAACTGATTTGCTTCATCCTCCCCCTTCACATTTCATGTATCAGGCAAAAAGTGAATGGCCTCCCTGCCCAAAGCCAATACATGGCAGCCCTTGGTTTAGGCTAGGATAAGAAATGGAGTGGGAAGCAAAGCGCAGTCATACAAAATCAGATACACAAAGAGAAAAAAAAAACACCTCAGTTCAACTGGCCAACTCCAAGAAAGGAGTCAGAATTATTAATGAAACCAGCTGAAAGAAGGAGAAGTTACTATTATTGCATGCTTATTTTTTAATACTTCATATAACTGGTTTCAAAGTATAGCGAGCATGCACAGAACAGAGTATTGTTATATCTTTTGAGTGAGAAGCTGCTACCAAGGGAAGGCATGTGCAGATATACCAGGGTTAAAAGGAAATCCATGCTCCTATATGGAAAGGAATATTTTCCTTTGTTTGTGTGTTTATTGTATGAATGCTGACTGTGCATGTTTTTCATACTCTTCTATTGATGAGTTTACAGAATATTGAAGAGCAAATGAGGCTTTTTTATCCTTTTTGTTTCTCTGCCAATACTGATAAGTAAATCTAATGAGGTAAAATTCAGATAAGCTACAAAACAGATATGTATCTCTTAAAATTTTAGACATAGACCTATAACAATGTCAAAAGCATGGCCAACAATACATTAAACCTGTGGGCTTACCTGTGTTTGTCTAGCCCTATCTTCCAGTCTTCTACAAAAACCTGTCCTGTGTGTGTGTGTGTGTGTGTGTGTGTAAACCACCTCACTGTGATATTCCATACACAAAGAACAGACATATCCTTCAGCTCAAAAAGAAAAATGTATGTATATAGGGAGGACATTAGCTGCAGCAACAAAAGCAACAATAAGAAATAGCAATGAGAGTGAGGTCTGTCTGAGAGAACAGTGTTGTGCTCTCTATAGCTAGCAAGTTGCATCACAGCAAAAAGACTTAGATACTTCCATCTAAAATAAACAACCCAACACAGCTAGAAGTTACATGTATACCAGGCAATTCGACTGTGAAAGACAAGAAACTCACAAGCTAATGGCCTACTTTTCTGATGTGAACAGAAGATACAGCCATGACTTAACTGAAAAATTTCTTTATTACTTCTCCCAAGCGAGTCCAGTGATGCTGTATGAGCAACAACACATGATTACTTCATTCTCCTTATCTTCTGACAGTCAGCGTATGTTTAGGAATTTCCTTTTGAGTCTCTCCAGTCTCCATGTATCCAACTTTCAGATATCCAGCTTTCTCAAGATTTAAATTGGAAAACTTTCTAGCTGCTCTCATACAGCCTCAGGTCTAGTACATCACTCCAATGAATCAGTAAGGAGGGTTAATGAAGTGCTCTCACTGTGCGTGCAAAAATGGAGCAAAGCTCTCTGGTTGCCAGCAAATCAAAGATCAAAACAGTCTGAGGCAGGACACACAGCTGCATAGCTCTGCTCTTGTTGGAGACTGGCTAGAAAAAGGATCTGATAAATAAGGAAAAAGACACAGAGGGTGCATGATGTGCAGAAATAGAAATAGAGTTAAAGAATAGGAGACTTACAGCAGAGTTAAAAGCATTTTTCCCTTTGCATTCTCCTCTAGATAGCTCTCCCATGTGTTTCTCAGATTTGCAGGCGGGGGTGAGGGGTGGGGGTGGGGTGGCTTTCATTCCTTCAATGGCTGTAATTATTAAATCATGACAAGGTAACATTTGAAAAACTAGCAAATCATCTGGCATCAGAAATATATTCATAATTCAAACACACATCTTTATTAGATGGGGTCAGGCTGCTGTCCTTAAATAGGAAAGAGGAAAGGAATTGTAACACGGCTACAATTAAGCTGGGAAATATAAATCATCTGAAAACTAAATCAGAAAGATACTCTCTACAGAGATTACCAGGATTACTCTCTGGGTTTATACATTTATTTCATAACCAGTGTTTTGAAGGTTCACTTCTCAAATTATCAAACAGATCAGATCACCACTGCTTTTATTTGTAGTGTGAAGGCATATTCAGCATTATACAATTACTATCACTGGCTTTTCTTCTCCAGCCTGTCTCCAATAACTGGCTACTTTCTTCAGTCTTTCATTTCACTAACTTTGCAATTTGTCCTGCAGTGAGACTGCTTCAGTAAGCAGCATTAAAGAGCAGCTCCAGTGCTCGTTCTCTGGGGTCACTGCCTGTGTTTTACGTGGAGAGAGGGAAAGAAACAGACAGAAACAACTGAGAAACTCAGGCTGCAGAAAGATCAAGTCAACCACAATTTCTATGGTATTCATTTGCTAAGCCATTTAAATGAGGTTATAATTACACTAGGACAACTAATTTTGTTCATTAGAGCTCAATTAAATTCATCTGAAATTCAAGATAGTAGCATTGTTGCAGTACAGCTGTATCAAAGATGAAACATAATCTCTCCTGACTGTTTTCTTCTGACAAAATAAAGTTTTCTTCACAAGGAATTAAGATACGGGCATCTTCTTTAGTAGACAATGTGATTTTACAAAGAAAAGATTGAATAGTTTTAATTAGTTAGTCTTTTCATAAACAGACTTCATTTGCTGACAAAATGGAAGTCTTTGTGTTTCTGAAAAAAAGAATTATCTGGTAAACGTATTCTTAATGCTATTATAGTGAATATTTCCCTTGACTGACCAAAAAAAACCCTTCTTCTAGAATTCCCATCCTGTAATCAGGTGCTTACTTTCAGCTAACCTTAGCTCATTCAGTTTAAGGTCATTTAAGAACTCATCTTTTTTGCATCACAAAATTGGGGCTTAAAGAAGCATACCGCCTCCCTCAGAACAAGCTATCCCTGAACTATTTCTGGCTGGTGTTAGTTCAGGCTGCTTTTATAGACCTTCAGTAATGGAGATTTCACAATGTCCTCTGATTACCTGTTGCAGCACTTCTCTCTTCTTAGCAGAGCTGCCCCACAATCAGCACAGAAAAACAAGGGACTAAAATTATGCATTTCTGCAGGGCCATTAATTACCAGCTTGTCTTGGTAACCTGTGTTGATTTCACCTAAAATCATCTCCTCCCCTGTTGATTCCTCTATTTAAGACCTTATTGTGCATTTTACAAACCTTCATGTCATTACTGTTATTACTTAGCACATGGACTGTCAGCTAAACCAAGACTGATGGACTGATGTCCATGCAGTCTGGCTTGCGCAGGATTCTCTGTTGGAAAATGGTATTCTGGTCACACTATTCAAGAATAACTGCACAGCCTTTCTGTTTGCCAGAGAACAAGTCCTTCATGCTAACTAAGTTTGGAGGAAAAATTCAGACTTCTCTCCTTAAGTGAATCTTTTACCAATATCTTTGCAGTACCTTGTTATCGTATGTGAAGAGCAATGTGTTGGTGTGTAATAAGAAAAAATGACTTCAGGCCAAGATGTTAATAAACAAAAGAAATCATTTTAAAAAGTAACAATAATAATTGGGAAATTAACTATTGAGCAGGGTTAGGTAGTTGCCTACCAAATGCAGAAAATAAGTTCTGCCTGAAAGACTCGAGGGGTGGATAGCAGGGGAGTAATTACTGCCTCAGTGACTGTTTAAAATAGAAGTCAGCTTAAGAATTAGTTTTTTTAAAACATCTCTTTATTTATTTATTTATTTATATGATGAAAGTGTTCATATAAGGCTATGATTCTTTGTACTTAATTGAAGAAAACATCCAATCTGATTAAATCCTAGTGAGATTAAGGGGATATCTTGTTCATGTCAGCAAGCTACCAACAATCAAATCAGAAGAAGAAAGAGAGCAGGGTGATAACAGCACTGGAGGGATGGTATTTTCCAGTTCACCACCACTACCAGCCACCAGGACTTAAGCCTAAAGCCCGTTGCCAAGGTAGCAGGTTTAACTTTTATTTGTAATAATTTTAACGGGATGTTTCATTCTGTTTTAATTAAAGTTACTGTCAATATTTCATCAGAAGCAACAAATTGTTCAGATCATCTGTTGTGTCTGGAAAAAGAAAACAGGAAAGAGTTCTCACTCAAAATTGCAGATTTAGATGTACATTGATCTATCTGTCACAAGACAACTCTTTGAATATTTCTTTTAAGTAGATGGTTTAAATACTGAGATTACTTTCATTTTCTCATTTATAAATTTTTTAGACTATATTTATGTGACTAAAAAGTTGAGGATCACATCTGTTAGCTAGTCTAAAACAAGAGAACCATTCAGAATTAACTTGTCTTATCCTTTCTTTTCTAGAAAGGGAATTTTCAGTTATTTAAGATAAAATTACTTTGCCTTTATGTAATTGAAATGCCCCATTCTGCTGCCTAAAAGCAAGGTTAGAAGGGACAGGCCTAAAAAGTACATGTATTCCCTTATTTTAGTTAGCACCAAAAGCAGATAATCAGGATTCATTTTGCTACAGAGCAGAGAGGTTTGTATGAGTCCATAAGTTCTAGGTAAATCCAGTGAACACTCATTCAGAACTTTAGTTCCTTTTTCTGATCTATGTATTATTTTATTTCTTCAAGATTGTACAGTTGGGTACAACCTGTGCCATGCTATAAACTCACCTTCTGCCTGTGCTATGCTATAAAGTCACCTGCTGCCTTCCTATATGAACTGCTTTTAGAGCTTGAGAGAGGAAGGAAATGTCCCATTTTCAGGAATCCATCAACCTGTATTTCTTGATAGTTTTCTTAATTTCTGCAGCAGCCAGCCCCTTCTGTATTAAAAACAAACAAAATAAACAAAACAAAGAACAAAACAAACAAACAAAAAACACAGTACTCAGTTGCATTACCATTTTAGAGTATAAGAAAAAGTATGCAGGTTCTTGTTGGGGGATGTTACATTACAGAATATGTCTGATTAAAACTTTAACTACAGTCACAGATCAAACACCTTATAGTAATTTACTGCATTTCACATGTGAAGACAAAGTAGAAATTAGAAACTGTGGTTAAATTACTGCTCTATTTCTGCAAAAGTGACCATTTCTAGCTTAGCATAATTCCTTATCTCCAAGGAAAATGCTAACGACATAATCATTATCAAATGAAATACCTTCTTAGCTTTTCATTAGCTCTCTGGGGAAACTGCTAAAAGACTTCCAGTTCAAAGACTGTGCTACTGATGAGTTGACCTGAAAATACACACTTAGAAATACATTTTACGTTCCAAGGCTGCTGCTCTAAACTCTGTGCTGCTCTAAGTCAGCAAGCAACATAAACTTGGACTTTTTCTGTCACTCTTTTCATACCAAAATTATTTTCTAGAATGAGAACCTTAGATGGATGGGTTGAATTGATTTTGGTAAAATTGATTTCATGAAGTATGGTAATACATTAAAAAGTAACAGGGAAACACCTGCCCTTTCTGGAGATAAATTCATAACAAGCTGGAAAAATCCATAGAGAAAAATGATTTTTTAATTATAGATGGTATATAAACAAAATCTTTCAGAAACATGTTTTTTAATATAAAAATAACCAAACAATTAGTTGTAATGCAGTTGACAATGACTTTTTTTGCCATATAATGCCACAGAAAGCCTACAAGTAGAACTAGCAGGATTTTCATGAAGCCTCTACTAATTTAGCAAGGATTCCTGAGATATTTCTACTCTGAGCTGAACTTTAACTGCAGAACTGCATCTCAGTGAATTATAAAGGATTTGAAGCAAAAAGTATAAATGCAAAAATCTGCATTAAATGCACACTTAAGTACTTCCTCTGCAACAAGACAGGAGAAAATCATGCCAGAAATGAGGTGTTAGTTTTTCACTGACAATACACTAGTATATTCATATAGGACAGGACAGGACAGAATAGAATAGAATAGAATAGAATAGAATAGAACAGAACAGAACAGAACAGAACAGAACAGAACAGAACAGTTGGAAAGGACCTACAAAGATCATCGAGTCCAACTGCCTGATCACTTCAGGGCTAACAAAATTCAAAGCAAATTAAGGGCATTGTCCAAACGCCTCTGGAACACTGACAGACATGGGGCATCAACCACCCCTCTAGGAAGACTGTGCCAGTGTTTGACCACGCTCACAGTAAAGAAGATTTTTCTCGTTTCCAAACTGAACCTCCCCTGGTGCAGCTCTGTGCTATCCCCACACATCCTGTCATCGGTGAGCAGGGAGCAGAGACCGGCACCTCCCTCTCACTTCTCCTCCTTAGGAAGCTGCAGACAGCAATGAGGTTGCCTCTCAGCCTCCTTTTCTCCAGACTGGATAACCCAAGTGTCCCCAGCCTCTCCTCACAGGGACATGCCCTCCAGTCCTTTTACCAGCTTTGTTGCCCTCCTCTGAACGCAGTCAAGGATCTTAACATCCTTTTTATACAGAGCCCAGAACTGTGCACACTATTCAAGGTGAAACCTTGTAACCAGTGCTAAATACAGTAGGAGAGTCACCTCTTTTGACCAGCTGCCTGTGCTCTGCTTAATGCACCCCAAAATGCGGTTTGCCCTCTTTGCCAGGGCACACTGCTGGCTCGTGTTGGGCCTGCTGTCAACTAGCACCCCCAGATGCCTTTCTGCTGAGCTGCTCCCCAGCCACTTGTCTCCTAGTCTGTACCTGTGTCTGGCATTACTCTGTCCCTGGTGCAGAACCTGGCATTTTCCTTTGTTGAACTTCATGTCATTGATGATTGCCCAATTCTCCAAGGTACCTGTATTCCTCTGCAAGGCCTCTTGTCCCTCCAGGGAGACAACAGCACCTCCCAGTTAAGTATCATCAGCAAACTTGCTAAGGATGGATTCAACTCCTGCATCCAGATCACTGATAATAATGTTGAACAGGACTGGCCCTAGATTTGAGCCCTGGGGACCCCACTAGTGACTGCCTGCCAGCCAGATGTAGCCCCATTCGGTACAACCCCTTGAGCTCTACTGTTGATCCAGTTCATCACCCAGCAGAGCATAAGCCTGTTCATCTCAGAGTTGGAAAATTTGTCCAGAGGGATGCTGTGAGGGACAGAGCATGTTTTCAGTCATCCATATTACCTGGCCCATCACGTGTTAAACACAGCTGGGGAAGGGTACACCAGACAGAAAGGGAGAGATTCTAGTAAGGAAATTATATTGGCTGAGGGCTATATGCAAAGCATAAAACACAAAATCCAGATAAAAAGAAATGTAGCAAAATGCAAAGCAGTGTTTCTGCCATAGGGAATACCACATAATTCACTAGAGAAAATGGATTACATGCCCTGACAACAGTAAGGGGATGCCAGAGAGTGTTCTTAGAGCAGAACTAAGCTATAATTGCTGTACTGTTATAATTTTCATTGGGCCAAAACTTGCAGCTTTCACGCAGCCAGCTCTCATGTTAGTGCTAAGAGGAGTTCAGCAAGGGATTTGGGCCCCCATCTTGCATTTGAAAAAGCTGGTGGTACTCTAGGTAGGCAAAAACAAACTCTTGTGCTTCCTCATGTAAAGTATCATCAGACATGTCAAACAGCTGAACTAATACTTGCTATGAAGGGAAACCTCCTCTTTCACTACATCACCATTGCCTGAGAAGAGATGGGCATGTCTCAAACCTTAATTTTAATTTCATCTTTGACTGCTAAGATACAGGACTGGCTTGGACAAGAAAGGAGAGAAGACAAGCCAGAGAAGTTTAAAACTGGTGACTGTTCCTGTGACATAACTTCGCACATTTGGTAAGGCATACAAACCCTGTTTGTGCCTTCTTACCCAGTAACTGTAGCCATAGGCTACATAGCCATGTAGTAGGACTCTCCACCAGCCCAGAGCTAATATCTGGGGAGAGGCTCTTTATCAGGGAGTACAGTGATAGGACAAAGGGTAATGGTTTTAAGCTAAAAGAGGGAAGATTTAGATTAGATATTAAGAAGAAATTCTTCACTACGAGGGTTCTGAACAGGTTGCCCAGAGATGCCCCATCCCTGGAGGTGTTCAAGACCAGGTTGGATGGGGCTTTGAGCAACCTGGTCTAGTGGGTGGCATCCCTGCCTAAGGCAGGGGGGTTGGAACTAGATGATCTTTAAGGTCCTGTCCAACCCAAACCATTCTGTGATTCTGCAATCTCCTTTTCACTGGGAAAAAGAGAGTTTGTCATTAAGATCAGTTGTTTTTAATCACTCAGAAATCACTTGTGCTGACATCACAGAATCACAGAATCACAGAATGTTAGGGACTGGAAGGGACCTTGAAAGATCTTCTAGTTCAATCCCCCTGCCAGAGCAAGAACACGAACACGTCCAGGCAGGTTTTGAATGTCTCCAGAGAAGGAGACTCCACAACCTCTCTGGGCAGCCTGTTCCAGTGCTCCGTCACCCTCACTGTGAGGAAGTTTCTTCTCATATTTAAGTGGAACCTCCTATGTTCCAGCTTGT